>CM068827.1:62728316-63328316 GCA_028554795.2 Sinohyriopsis cumingii
TAAATCAAAGTAAATATAAGAAATGGAGACTATGTTTCATAGCATCTACAAAGGTGGGTTTGCATTTATTAACTCTAAAATAACTTGGATTCTTACAACTAAAAGGAAATTTGTTTACTTGTTTGAACAAGAAATAAGCGAGATCAAAAATAGTGTCATATTATGAGATGAAATTGCCGAAAAGTTTTCAAATGAGAAGGAGAATATTCTTTGATGTTATGTTTTACCTACTTGTAAATTTTAATGCAAAGACATAAACCTCAAAGCAGGAGAAGATCTTATGACCACGAACTTGTTGATGAACACACTAGCAATAGTAAACAAAGTACTCATCATTTACAAGAAATTGATTGAATATAACATTATTGATATTAGAGATGTCTTCACTTACCAAGAAGATTTCTTGAATTTGAAAGCTTCAAGAAAAGTACAACATCAATGAAACGTATCCAAGATGTCACTCACACTATTAGATCATTAGGTATCAAATTAAACTAGGTGTGATTACATATGAGAGAGAGAGAGAGACAAATGTACATATATGTGCAGTGATATGTAAAGGATTTAGTACGTGAAACGTTTTTTCTCACTTTGATCGCAAAACGTATGCCTGAATGAATACTTTAATGGGAAAGACAAAGACAGACACATTAACATGGAGCTGCCTAAATAAATGTATGTGGTTCTTGATGAGTTTTGAGTTTTGCAATGACAGATTTTTCAATGTAATATGATTTATTAAATTGCATTCGGTTTTGTCACAGTAATGCATATGGATTTTTTTAAAATGTGAATTACATTAAGAAAACAAACTCTGATCATAGTCGTGTTATCAATTATTTATAGAAGGACTGAACCTATTGATACTGACACTTATTAAAAATGCATATGAAGACATTCTACTTTTCAAATTTGATTAGGCCCATGATCCCTAACACCGTTACAATCTGCTCGTTTGATTCCAAACGGAATTTTCAGTGTAAAAGACGATCGTGCTCGCCCGTCAATTCTAGTTCCTGGACAAGTCTATTTTCAGCCAACTCATGAAGAAAATCATAGGTTATAGGTAAAAACATTTTCCTATGTCATCGAGGAAAATTTTCATCTTTTATCCGACTGATGTATTCTACTATCACCTTTGATGCATAGAAAAAAAATATATCGTCGCCGGTAGGATTCGAACCTACGCGGGGAGACCCCAATAGATTTCGAGTCTATCGCCTTAACCACTCGGCCACGACGACTTCTATAACTATAATACGCACATTTTCATTTCGTTTCATTCTTGGAGTTCTTACAGGAATTTATCTCACTTTTCCGCATCACAATCATGTGTCTGTTTTTCATAGTGAATGCAGTTATTTTATAGTTATGCGCAAGCAAGATGGAGATCACTCTATAGTCAGAGTTGGGCAAACTTTCCAGTGCAAGTGCCGCATACACAAATTTACACCTTGTCGCGGGCCGCATAGTTCATTAAGTGAAATAATTAATATTTGAAATAGCAAAAACAGAAGGTTTTTCTAAATAACATGTAATTAATTTTCAGTTGTTAATATGTTGTTATTATTTGAAAACTTAAACTTAAACTTCAAAAGAAGCACATTTATTTGATAAACAGAGTAACATAAACAGAGTCAGTGCGAATGATGACTTGTTCCTAGGCCGCATGAAAACCCTTGGAGGTCCACATGCGGCCCGCGGGCCGTAGTTTGCCCACCCGTGCGAGTCTATAGCTTGTTTGTGTGAACCTTTTACCATTTTCAATAAAGGAAATTTCTAATGTGATGAAAAGTGCACAGAACTTGGTCAATTCATTCATTGGTTTATAATTTCTAACCTGGCTGTGAACAACGTGGCCATATCACTGGCATTCTCTGCGTATTTCATGCATAACGGACTTTTCATACTAATACGGCGCCATATTGCGTATACTATGGATGAGTTTATTGTCATCAGCCTACAGGGTGACGTAGTTCATCCTATTCGGTAACTGTCGATTAATTCCGTAAATTACCATAATTTTGAGAGTTTAGTTGATGTCTCTTTGCACTCATATCATAGAAATTATACCGCTTGTTACATCCATGTTAAATGCAAAGTTTTATTTGTCATTCTGTTCGTTTGCTGGATCGACATTGTAAATATCAGAACTGACGACGTAATGTTTTCCATCTATGACTCAGTGTAGATATATGTGTAGTCATGCAGACAGCCGTTGGCTGAAAATGGACTTGTCCAGGAACTAGAATTAACGGGCGAGCAGGGTCGTCTTTTACACTGAAAATTCCGTTTTAATGAAACGAGCAGATTATAACGATGTTTGCGATCATGGGTGTAATCAGATTTGAAATTATAAATCAACAAATGAACTAAGTTCTCCGCATCTTTTATCTCATTTGTGATTTTCGGTTTCTCAATCGGTAGGGGGATACAAACGAACTGGTAGATATAGTGAGACTATAATATGCTTTTGAAAATCAACATAAGACCCCGAGATCAAAACGGGACTTTGTTCGCACCATAAATGTACCATACATGCACCATTTCGTATGCAGTAGAGAAGGCAGTATATCATATACCCTGGAAATCTGAGCAGTGGTTCACGCTGTTGATAAAGGGCTGTGGTAATATTTATAAACCTGTCAGCATTTTACCATCATATCCAAGCTGGTTGAGAAATCAACCTAGTTAGCATCATTTGTTGAGAACATTTTTAACAAACAGTTGAGTTCTAATTGTAAAGGTCATGGACGCTTGTGACGTTATCATGAAGACTGGGAGAAGGTTCTTCATGAAAAGAAACATGTAGACGCAATTATGAAGAGCTTATGGTATGTTAGATGACTCAGTAAGGCTCTTTCTGTGCTATCTGTTGAATTGATCGAAAGCAGCAAATAAAGTTGCATGTTATCTTAAACAATTGGACTTAAATAAAAACGGGTTTTTCAAGGATCGACCCTCGGACTATTCTTTTTAAAGTTTGTATCAGTAATATCTTCTATTTTATTACATATCGCTTTTTATATAACTACCATCAAGTGCCCTACGGTTAGTTCCTTTCTATTTCAACAACTTTTTAGATAAATTACATGTTTTTTATTTCTAATTTGGTACAACTGCAGTTAATTTCAATTTCAATTTTTACCAATAATTATTTTTATTTTTGGTTGACACTTTCCTAAATTGTGGTCTTAATTTATCCACATAATATATTTCACATTTAATCGCTGCCTTTTAAGATGCTTTGCTTGTTCATGTTTCCAGTTATGCTCAATGTGTTTTGTCCAGATAAACCTATGCATTCTGCTGTGTCTGTGTGTCGTGCAAATCGTGCTTGTTGCAAAGACTCATTTGTTTTATGTAATGTCGGTATAAAAAGGTTATTAGAATATATGCTGAATTGTTGTTTGAAATCATGTCGACCTTAAATAAATCTTGTTTTATCTTATATCACCGCTCTGTGTATGCAAAATTTTCGTTGTTGCTTGGACCTTTTTGAAAATGTATCCTTTCCCCCACCAACCACCCATAACCCTAACACATCCGCAGCCTTACAAACAAAATGGCCAAAGCCTTAAGATGAAATGAGACTATATCAGATCGTGTTCGTATCCTGGAATTATGAAACGGCACGTCGACATGTTGTGCTGTTCACAAATCAATTGAAATGGGAAGGACTCATGTTCCCACTCGTGAGGGCAAAGTGAGATATAAATACCCAGGATATCGTCTTCAGCCAGTCATCCACTAAATCAGTGCTGTCCAACCCTTTTGATACCATGGGCTACTGCATTGTTTTTTTTATTGAAGCACAGGACCGCAGCAGAGAACTGAAAAGCAACGACTATATAGCTGCTAGAGCTCTGGCGTGCTATTTAAAATCAGCATGTTGCCCGCGGACCGCGGGTCGGACAGTAATGCTCTAAGTTATGTGAAATGTTAATTTTGTATGCAGACATTGCTTTTTGATGTTATTTGTGTATTTTGTGTCAACAGATTTGTGACCATGGTTTAGAAAGGTAAGCTGATGTCTTGCTTCGTTAATGACGTCATTTCCGCATTTTACTAATACTTCATGACTTTAACATAACAGGTCCTTTCCTCAATAAGGACTTACTTTCTGTGCAAAGGACCCAGTTCGTTTTTACTAACATTATCAATTAATATTATTTCCAAAATGAGATTATTTTGTTTAGTAACTTATTAAACCGTCTGCGAAAAGAATCCTGTATGTTTTTGATAACAGCATCAATCTATAAATTTTATTTCACGAATGAAATTAATTTCTGTCGTAAATCATTTTATACAGAATTTAATGTAACAAAACCTTGTCATGATTTGATCCAATTACCTGAAAATGATGTTTTCCCTCAGGTTTTCTGTTCAGTTTTTTGAAAATGAATGTGCTTGGTCACAAGTCTATATTATGCTATACTGACTTGGAGAGTACGTTTTGTTTCCATCAGTCATGGTGAAAGTCAATATTTCTTATACAGTATGTTGGGTGTAAATACTTATTATTTCTTCAGTTATGTAGTAATACTAATGTCATTCTTTTTATATTACATTTTACTGAATACATATGTATTATGAATGACTGTGCCAAGCATCAATATACATCTTCATTACATGTATTAAAAAATAATCGTATAGAATTTCACCCGTGGATACCAAGTGGAAGTTCAACGTTTACGTCTTCACTGTGACAATAACACATTAGAGAGACTTTGTAAATAAAGTTAAGGTAAACTGGTTTGTAGGTGAATATTTGTCATATATTTTTTTAATACAAAATTTTGAGAGAGTAAAATGGCGATGGTTGTTAGTTTAACAATTACGTAGTGAGGTATTAAAATATGATCCTATACTATTGTGTTTTTGTTATATTGTTTGATGAATTTGTGTTCTTTTGTTGCTTGCCCTACCAGTATATTTTTCTCATCTTGTGTTTTATTTTATTTCTCATTGGGTGACACAATAAGATGCCAACTAAGTAAAAACAACTTATGAATACAAATGTCTATGACCTGTAGCCATGCCTAAATTTTTGAATCGTTGATAATTTTGCTTTCACTTTTGATTTGTTCTAATTTTTTGTTGTTTTCGTTGCTTTCACTTCACTGGGGATGGTATAAACATGTAGGCTAAAAACACATATAGTGCCACGTGACCATATCACGCTAATACCAGAGCTATTTGACCCTTGTATACGGTGGCTTACCTTCAAATACTACACTGGTTTTTCTGGAGTATAATCCGTACGAACCGTAAGATTAGCTAATAAACATTCAGGCCAGGCTGTTGTGCTCTGAATTTGTACACAGTAATATATTTTCCCGGGCAAATTTCACAATCTGTAGACAGTTTTAATCTTGGCCTTTACTCTTTTTTTTTCTCACACATGCATGCACTTTACGGATTTGTTATATTTAGTGTATTTATTTGAGAATGCACACCTGAGTAAGTAAATGTTTCATCGAGAGAGACAGAGACAGAGAGAGAGATACAGAGAGAGACAGAGACAGAGGGTACAATTGTTGCTGTGCCCTGAATTTTTACAAATTTTTTTTTCCAGGTCAATTTTCCCATTTGTAAGCATTCTTAATGATGGCCTTTACTCTTCGTTTTTCTTATGCTTGCATTCTACGGAGATTAAAACCCAGGCCCGCAGGTAAACGGCACCCATCGCCTTGCCTGCACACACGAGCCCATATTTCCCCAATAAGCACACATCACCAAAAAAATTACCCGCGGATCTGGGTTCGAATCTACAATATAACACCGATTGACTAGTATCATTGTTTGCTGATGTTTGCTTAGTCGTGAAGGAATATGGGCTCGTGTGTGCAGGCAAGGCGATGGGTGCCGTTTACCCGCGGACCTGGTTTCGAATCTCCACTGAGTACGAATTAAAAATTATCTAGCCTGTATGATAGTGTTATAATATGTTGTCTATATATACATATATAAGCTTGGACCCCTAGATTCCTGTTTCTGTCTTTTATCAGTCTGATCTATCCTACTATCACAACTTAAAATCCATATTGCAAAAACAATCATTTCGTCGCCGGTAGGATTCGAACCTACTCGGGGAGACCCCAATACTTTTCAAGCTTATCCCCTTAACCATTCGGCCACGACGATATCCTGTCTACGTCGAGCACATTTTCATTTCGTTTCATTCTTGAAGTTGTTACAGGAAATACTATATCTTTCAAGATCACAATAATGTATCTGTCTTTCATTGTAAAGGGAGTGCTAGGGGGCAGGGGCCAGGTTTTATGTACAAATTTAATACCGCAATCAACGACCTAGTATAACAAAAATCATAAAGAATCAAGTGAGGTCAAAAGAGTCCATCTTTTTTGGATACCTACTCGCGATGTCGTCCAATTCTTCACGTCGGGTAATTCTGCGCAACGATACGTCATTTCTGTAAACATTGGATCACGTGCTATTTTGGGTCAAAATTCCATTTTGTATCCAGAAAGAACAATCGTACATTAATTAAGAAAAGTCATATTCAGAAAGTGCACAAAAATATCCCACATTGAGACTCGAAATGCACATAAAAATGTGATTTCTAAATGGCAACGTGAAGACCCACTCCATGACCTTCTTGAACCTGTAACCCAGAAATTTCGATTTACTATGCATCTTTTAGAATCATACAAATAAAATACATTATATCAAAGATGGAAATGTGGGCCTTGAAACAAAACTGTATTTTAATCCAAGTTTCCAATTTTGCAAGAATTTGTCCCACACGTACAAAATCGTCTGCTACCCAAGTACTTTCCGCTAGAACATAATTTTCTCAACAAATTCCCTGGCGTATTGTCTGTGTCTAAATTCTGTAGTCATTTTTCCAAATTAACAAGACGTTGTAAACACATTGCATCCTATTCATTGTTGTTTCTCTTCCACGTAATAGCTTATTTTTCATAAAATGTTGAACTTTACTAACTCTTTTTACAAAACATCGGTTTAGTTTGCTTATTATCTCTTGCCATTTATTGGCATTTTTACGTTGAATTTTGAAAACTAGCTATAACTCTCACCTAATTACTCGACTGAACTGCTGACAGAAACAGTCCAAAGTAATATATTTCATTTCTATTGCAAGATGGATAAACATTACATCTTTTCAAAGCTATGCGCAGAATAGGCCGACATATCGCGATTCAGGAAAACAGGGGAGTGGTATCCTCTGTGTCCAAAATAAATATTATTTTGAACAGAATATTCTGGTGATAAATGCATCTTTTCAAATGGTAAGCATTGCTGTATTTTATATTTGTCAATCGCTCGAATTCGATATGCGTTTTGCTTCAGTATTGGAAACGAAAACCTTAGGTGCGCAGAAATGCCAGACAGCAGTGTATATTACAACAAAGCATAAGAATATTATCCACTTGACCAGAGAAGTCAATGGCAGTTCATAACAGAAGCCGTTTATGCACCCATATCCCAAATTTATACCTGCAATTTTTATGTCCGAAGGTCATTTTTGACACCGTATGATGCTCACGGTGCAAACAAACACCTTTTTCTAGATGACAGTTCTGCAAAATAGTGTGTATTGAACAGGCTGATGAAATTGAAAATAGTTGTCATCCAAGCCGTTTTTTTGAGATATTCTCCTTGACCCGAACCCTTGTGTTTACTGCTATGGGAGGCTAGCTCTTCTTCCTAGCCAACTATTGGTAATTCACTATCAACATATTGCAGAGGAACTATGGAAGGTGTACAGGCCTGACATCTATTTCAAGAAAAACACAAGCCCGAAACACCTAGTTCACAAATAGATCCATATCTTTAAATAGGAAACAATAATACTGAAAAAGTCCCACCATAGCCTTAAGTTAAGAAATTTGCCACGGGCCAATTTACGAAACTGGACAATGTCACCTATACTGTAGCTATGCGCAAGTAAAGTTGGAATAACTTTAAGATGCTTTTGAAAATTAACAGAAGACCCGGAGATCCAAACGGATCTTTGTTCGCACCATACATACACTATTTCTCATGCAGAAGACACAGCAGTATAGCATATAGACTAATTAGTATCTAGTCATTCAAGTCGATGGGTGAGAACTCAATATTTCCAGTTCAAGGAAGTAATCAAGGTTCTGTAAATAATATATAGGGAAATTGCCACGCTAAAGAAGTTGTCATGGCCCCTTGTTCGAAATGAAAATTAGATTTTCATGTATGTATGTTCAAATTCTATCAGCGACGTATTACTTTTGGATTACGTCCAGAATGCATATTGTACACATTAAATAGAGAATCCTATAGGCGCGATCATTTCTAATTTTGGCCTTCGCTTTGAAATGATTTAACCGAGACTTTAACTGTGGAGGATTGCATTTTTCTGACCCTGCAAAGGAGAGAAAAACCTTAACACCAGACATGATTCGATGAGAACTTATCCGAGAAATAAGTAATACGTCATGCAACTTACGATGCCGTGAAAAGAACACACACTCGTCTTTGCTGTAACAATCAAGTTGTAATACGTGTTTAACACATCGGACAACGTATCTAATGATCACATGGGATACATTTTGAGTAACATCATGGGAATGTCATGTTGTGTAAAATGAGTAAATAGACATTTGCGTTCTCTACAAATTCTACTGAAATGAGATTTGCCTCTCATTATGGAACTCCAGATCTGTTTTAGATGAACATTTTAACTATATTATGTACAAACCTCTTGATATGATGTACTTTCGTCATAATGTCATCTGCAAATATCTCACAATATATATACCGTTTCATGTCCTTATATCATGTACAGTCACCTTTATCTGCGGTGATTTTCGCTTTCTATGAAGTTTCGTCCTTTTATGATGCTCAAACTTCCATATATGATATACTTTTGTCCTTGTATTATATGCAAGTAAACTGTATATGTGGTGTTATTATCCCTGTCTCATGCAGTAAAACGGAAAATTTCATATTCTGTCGAAACGTCCTTATATTGAGTGCAAAGTTCTTTGATGACGAGGAGCATATACTGAACTTTCGCAGGCGCAAGCGCGAGCAGGGGAGTAAAGGAATATATTGTCTAACTACAACACTACACCACGTGATGTATCAAGACATATTGGTTGAAATTCTGAGTGAAATTCAGGACTATCTTCCATTAAGTCCTTTATTGAAACTTTTATAAATGACAAAAATCGACAGAACATAATATTGTAAATATCCGATGTACTTTGGAGATAGAGTACGCTTCAGAGAAATGAGAAAACATGCAAGTAATTTTAGTAAAATTAACTAAAGGGCTATATAATACAGCGCACCCGGGTACAGGTCAATTGCCACGATGCCGTTGCATGACAATTTTGAGTGGTTCGTATGGAAACTACTAACATTATTACTACTAGTTACTAATAATATTACTACCAGTTAAGAAGATGGATGACGCAACCCATATTGATGTTGATTAAAGATGTTTGGGATTTTATTATATGTACGCAAATTTGTAAATATTTTAAATAGACATGAAAACAATATCTCCGAAGGCTGTAGACAAGATGACCAACCATCTCCATATCTATTCTTAACATGTGCAGAAATTTTATCGATAACATTTAAAGGATAATAAGAATATTAATAGTATTAAAGTACTGGAAACTGGGTATTTATTCGCACAGTTCGCAGATGATATTATCTTAATTCTTGATGGTTCTTTCGAATCTTCCAATGATTTATTACCTAGATTTATTTCGACGATCTCAGGTCGGAAGCTCGATATTATCATCAAAATAAGAAGTAAGACATACAGTACAGATATATTTAATCATAGGTTAAAATTGGAATGTGTTACGGAATTTATTCTACTGATATTAAGTGTTCAGACTATGCAAATAAAACGACATGACAATGAAGTTTATTTTTTAATTGGGATGAACGAACCATAACACCAATTGTTATAATAACAGTTTTAAAGACCCATGTGATTCATAATTAAATCGATTTTTTTAGGACTCCTTAGCAATGCAAATGCAAACTTTTATGAGCGATGTGAATAAAATATTTTCAAAATTTATGTGGAAATCAAAGTAAATATAAGAAATGGAGACTATGTTTCATAGCATCTACAAAGGTGGGTTTGCATTTATTAACTCTAAAATAACTTGGATTCTTACAACTAAAAGGAAATTTGTTTACTTGTTTGAACAAGAAATAAGCGAGATCAAAAATAGTGTCATATTATGAGATGAAATTGCCGAAAAGTTTTCAAATGAGAAGGAGAATATTCTTTGATGTTATGTTTTACCTACTTGTAAATTTTAATGCAAAGACATAAACCTCAAAGCAGGAGAAGATCTTATGACCACGAACTTGTTGATGAACACACTAGCAATAGTAAACAAAGTACTCATCATTTACAAGAAATTGATTGAATATAACATTATTGATATTAGAGATGTCTTCACTTACCAAGGAAGATTTCTTGAATTTGAAAGCTTTCAAGAAAAGTACAACATCAATGAAACGTATCCAAGATGTCACTCACACTATTAGATCATTAGGTATCAAATTAAACCTAGGTGTGATTACATATGAGAGAGAGAGAGAGACAAATGTACATATATGTGCAGTGATATGTAAAGGATTTAGTACGTGAAACGTTTTTTCTCACTTTGATCGCAAAACGTATGCCTGAATGAATACTTTAATGGGAAAGACAAAGACAGACACATTAACATGGAGCTGCCTAAATAAATGTATGTGGTTCTTGATGAGTTTTGAGTTTTGCAATGACAGATTTTTCAGTGTAATATGATTTATTAAATTGCATTCGGTTTTGTCACAGTAATGCATATGGATTTTTTTAAAATGTGAATTACATTAAGAAAACAAACTCTGATCATAGTCGTGTTATCAATTATTTATAGAAGGACTGAACCTATTGATACTGACACTTATTAAAAATGCATATGAAGACATTCTACTTTTCAAATTTGATTAGGCCCATGATCCCTAACACCGTTACAATCTGCTCGTTTGATTCCAAACGGAATTTTCAGTGTAAAAGACGATCGTGCTCGCCCGTCAATTCTAGTTCCTGGACAAGTCTATTTTCAGCCAACTCATGAAGAAAATCATAGGTTATAGGTAAAAACATTTTCCTATGTCATCGAGGAAAATTTTCATCTTTTATCCGACTGATGTATTCTACTATCACCTTTGATGCATAGAAAAAAAATATATCGTCGCCGGTAGGATTCGAACCTACGCGGGGAGACCCCAATAGATTTCGAGTCTATCGCCTTAACCACTCGGCCACGACGACTTCTATAACTATAATACGCACATTTTCATTTCGTTTCATTCTTGGAGTTCTTACAGGAATTTATCTCACTTTTCCGCATCACAATCATGTGTCTGTTTTTCATAGTGAATGCAGTTATTTTATAGTTATGCGCAAGCAAGATGGAGATCACTCTATAGTCAGAGTTGGGCAAACTTTCCAGTGCAAGTGCCGCATACACAAATTTACACCTTGTCGCGGGCCGCATAGTTCATTAAGTGAAATAATTAATATTTGAAATAGCAAAAACAGAAGGTTTTTCTAAATAACATGTAATTAATTTTCAGTTGTTAATATGTTGTTATTATTTGAAAACTTAAACTTAAACTTCAAAAGAAGCACATTTATTTGATAAACAGAGTAACATAAACAGAGTCAGTGCGAATGATGACTTGTTCCTAGGCCGCATGAAAACCCTTGGAGGTCCACATGCGGCCCGCGGGCCGTAGTTTGCCCACCCGTGCGAGTCTATAGCTTGTTTGTGTGAACCTTTACCATTTTCAATAAAGGAAATTTCTAATGTGATGAAAAGTGCACAGAACTTGGTCAATTCATTCATTGGTTTATAATTTCTAACCTGGCTGTGAACAACGTGGCCATATCACTGGCATTCTCTGCGTATTTCATGCATAACGGACTTTTCATACTAATACGGCGCCATATTGCGTATACTATGGATGAGTTTATTGTCATCAGCCTACAGGGTGACGTAGTTCATCCTATTCGGTAACTGTCGATTAATTCCGTAAATTACCATAATTTTGAGAGTTTAGTTTGATGTCTCTTTGCACTCATATCATAGAAATTATACCGCTTGTTACATCCATGTTAAATGCAAAGTTTTATTTGTCATTCTGTTCGTTTGCTGGATCGACATTGTAAATATCAGAAACTGACGACGTAATGTTTTCCATCTATGACTCAGTGTAGATATATGTGTAGTCATGCAGACAGCCGTTGGCTGAAAATGGACTTGTCCAGGAACTAGAATTAACGGGCGAGCAGGGTCGTCTTTTACACTGAAAATTCCGTTTTAATGAAACGAGCAGATTATAACGATGTTTGCGATCATGGGTGTAATCAGATTTGAAATTATAAATCAACAAATGAACTAAGTTCTCCGCATCTTTTATCTCATTTGTGATTTTCGGTTTCTCAATCGGTAGGGGGATACAAACGAACTGGTAGATATAGTGAGACTATAATATGCTTTTGAAAATCAACATAAGACCCCGAGATCAAAACGGGACTTTGTTCGCACCATAAATGTACCATACATGCACCATTTCGTATGCAGTAGAGAAGGCAGTATATCATATACCCTGGAAATCTGAGCAGTGGTTCACGCTGTTGATAAAGGGCTGTGGTAATATTTATAAACCTGTCAGCATTTTACCATCATATCCAAGCTGGTTGAGAAATCAACCTAGTTAGCATCATTTGTTGAGAACATTTTTAACAAACAGTTGAGTTCTAATTGTAAAGGTCATGGACGCTTGTGACGTTATCATGAAGACTGGGAGAAGGTTCTTCATGAAAAGAAACATGTAGACGCAATTATGAAGAGCTTATGGTATGTTAGATGACTCAGTAAGGCTCTTTCTGTGCTATCTGTTGAATTGATCGAAAGCAGCAAATAAAGTTGCATGTTATCTTAAACAATTGGACTTAAATAAAAACGGGTTTTTCAAGGATCGACCCTCGGACTATTCTTTTTAAAGTTTGTATCAGTAATATCTTCTATTTTATTACATATCGCTTTTTATATAACTACCATCAAGTGCCCTACGGTTAGTTCCTTTCTATTTCAACAACTTTTTAGATAAATTACATGTTTTTTATTTCTAATTTGGTACAACTGCAGTTAATTTCAATTTCAATTTTTACCAATAATTATTTTTATTTTTGGTTGACACTTTCCTAAATTGTGGTCTTAATTTATCCACATAATATATTCACATTTAATCGCTGCCTTTTAAGATGCTTTGCTTGTTCATGTTTCCAGTTATGCTCAATGTGTTTTGTCCAGATAAACCTATGCATTCTGCTGTGTCTGTGTGTCGTGCAAATCGTGCTTGTTGCAAAGACTCATTTGTTTTATGTAATGTCGGTATAAAAAGGTTATTAGAATATATGCTGAATTGTTGTTTGAAATCATGTCGACCTTAAATAAATCTTGTTTTATCTTATATCACCGCTCTGTGTATGCAAAATTTTCGTTGTTGCTTGGACCTTTTTGAAAATGTATCCTTTCCCCCACCAACCACCCATAACCCTAACACATCCGCAGCCTTACAAACAAAATGGCCAAAGCCTTAAGATGAAATGAGACTATATCAGATCGTGTTCGTATCCTGGAATTATGAAACGGCACGTCGACATGTTGTGCTGTTCACAAATCAATTGAAATGGGAAGGACTCATGTTCCCACTCGTGAGGGCAAAGTGAGATATAAATACCCAGGATATCGTCTTCAGCCAGTCATCCACTAAATCAGTGCTGTCCAACCCTTTTGATACCATGGGCTACTGCATTGTTTTTTTTATTGAAGCACAGGACCGCAGCAGAAAACTGAAAAGCAACGACTATATAGCTGCTAGAGCTCTGGCGTGCTATTTAAAATCAGCATGTTGCCCGCGGACCGCGGGTCGGACAGTAATGCTCTAAGTTATGTGAAATGTTAATTTTGTATGCAGACATTGCTTTTTGATGTTATTTGTGTATTTTGTGTCAACAGATTTGTGACCATGGTTTAGAAAGGTAAGCTGATGTCTTGCTTCGTTAATGACGTCATTTCCGCATTTTACTAATACTTCATGACTTTAACATAACAGGTCCTTTCCTCAATAAGGACTTACTTTCTGTGCAAAGGACCCAGTTCGTTTTTACTAACATTATCAATTAATATTATTTCCAAAATGAGATTATTTTGTTTAGTAACTTATTAAACCGTCTGCGAAAAGAATCCTGTATGTTTTTGATAACAGCATCAATCTATAATTTTATTTCACGAATGAAATTAATTTCTGTCGTAAATCATTTTATACAGAATTTAATGTAACAAAACCTTGTCATGATTTGATCCAATTACCTGAAAATGATGTTTTCCCTCAGGTTTTCTGTTCAGTTTTTTGAAAATGAATGTGCTTGGTCACAAGTCTATATTATGCTATACTGACTTGGAGAGTACGTTTTGTTTCCATCAGTCATGGTGAAAGTCAATATTTCTTATACAGTATGTTGGGTGTAAATACTTATTATTTCTTCAGTTATGTAGTAATACTAATGTCATTCTTTTTATATTACATTTTACTGAATACATATGTATTATGAATGACTGTGCCAAGCATCAATATACATCTTCATTACATGTATTAAAAAATAATCGTATAGAATTTCACCCGTGGATACCAAGTGGAAGTTCAACGTTTACGTCTTCACTGTGACAATAACACATTAGAGAGACTTTGTAAATAAAGTTAAGGTAAACTGGTTTGTAGGTGAATATTTGTCATATATTTTTTTTAATACAAAATTTTGAGAGAGTAAAATGGCGATGGTTGTTAGTTTAACAATTACGTAGTGAGGTATTAAAATATGATCCTATACTATTGTGTTTTTGTTATATTGTTTGATGAATTTGTGTTCTTTTGTTGCTTGCCCTACCAGTATATTTTTCTCATCTTGTGTTTTATTTTATTTCTCATTGGGTGACACAATAAGATGCCAACTAAGTAAAAACAACTTATGAATACAAATGTCTATGACCTGTAGCCATGCCTAAATTTTTGAATCGTTGATAATTTTGCTTTCACTTTTGATTTGTTCTAATTTTTTGTTGTTTTCGTTGCTTTCACTTCACTGGGGATGGTATAAACATGTAGGCTAAAAACACATATAGTGCCACGTGACCATATCACGCTAATACCAGAGCTATTTGACCCTTGTATACGGTGGCTTACCTTCAAATACTACACTGGTTTTTCTGGAGTATAATCCGTACGAACCGTAAGATTAGCTAATAAACATTCAGGCCAGGCTGTTGTGCTCTGAATTTGTACACAGTAATATATTTTCCCGGGCAAATTTCACAATCTGTAGACAGTTTTAATCTTGGCCTTTACTCTTTTTTTTTCTCACACATGCATGCACTTTACGGATTTGTTATATTTAGTGTATTTATTTGAGAATGC
Organism: Sinohyriopsis cumingii; assembly: GCA_028554795.2. Lineage (NCBI taxonomy): Eukaryota > Metazoa > Mollusca > Bivalvia > Unionida > Unionidae > Sinohyriopsis > Sinohyriopsis cumingii. The sequence continues at coordinate 62,743,845 of CM068827.1, forward strand.
ACACCTGAGTAAGTAAATGTTTCATCGAGAGAGACAGAGACAGAGAGAGAGATACAGAGAGAGACAGAGACAGAGGGTACAATTGTTGCTGTGCCCTGAATTTTTACAAATTTTTTTTTCCAGGTCAATTTTCCCATTTGTAAGCATTCTTAATGATGGCCTTTACTCTTCGTTTTTCTTATGCTTGCATTCTACGGAGATTAAAACCCAGGCCCGCAGGTAAACGGCACCCATCGCCTTGCCTGCACACACGAGCCCATATTTCCCCAATAAGCACACATCACCAAAAAAATTACCCGCGGATCTGGGTTCGAATCTACAATATAACACCGATTGACTAGTATCATTGTTTGCTGATGTTTGCTTAGTCGTGAAGGAATATGGGCTCGTGTGTGCAGGCAAGGCGATGGGTGCCGTTTACCCGCGGACCTGGTTTCGAATCTCCACTGAGTACGAATTAAAAATTATCTAGCCTGTATGATAGTGTTATAATATGTTGTCTATATATACATATATAAGCTTGGACCCCTAGATTCCTGTTTCTGTCTTTTATCAGTCTGATCTATCCTACTATCACAACTTAAAATCCATATTGCAAAAACAATCATTTCGTCGCCGGTAGGATTCGAACCTACTCGGGGAGACCCCAATACTTTTCAAGCTTATCCCCTTAACCATTCGGCCACGACGATATCCTGTCTACGTCGAGCACATTTTCATTTCGTTTCATTCTTGAAGTTGTTACAGGAAATACTATATCTTTCAAGATCACAATAATGTATCTGTCTTTCATTGTAAAGGGAGTGCTAGGGGGCAGGGGCCAGGTTTTATGTACAAATTTAATACCGCAATCAACGACCTAGTATAACAAAAATCATAAAGAATCAAGTGAGGTCAAAAGAGTCCATCTTTTTTGGATACCTACTCGCGATGTCGTCCAATTCTTCACGTCGGGTAATTCTGCGCAACGATACGTCATTTCTGTAAACATTGGATCACGTGCTATTTTGGGTCAAAATTCCATTTTGTATCCAGAAAGAACAATCGTACATTAATTAAGAAAAGTCATATTCAGAAAGTGCACAAAAATATCCCACATTGAGACTCGAAATGCACATAAAAATGTGATTTCTAAATGGCAACGTGAAGACCCACTCCATGACCTTCTTGAACCTGTAACCCAGAAATTTCGATTTACTATGCATCTTTTAGAATCATACAAATAAAATACATTATATCAAAGATGGAAATGTGGGCCTTGAAACAAAACTGTATTTTAATCCAAGTTTCCAATTTTGCAAGAATTTGTCCCACACGTACAAAATCGTCTGCTACCCAAGTACTTTCCGCTAGAACATAATTTCTCAACAAATTCCCTGGCGTATTGTCTGTGTCTAAATTCTGTAGTCATTTTTCCAAATTAACAAGACGTTGTAAACACATTGCATCCTATTCATTGTTGTTTCTCTTCCACGTAATAGCTTATTTTTCATAAAATGTTGAACTTTACTAACTCTTTTTACAAAACATCGGTTTAGTTTGCTTATTATCTCTTGCCATTTATTGGCATTTTTACGTTGAATTTTGAAAACTAGCTATAACTCTCACCTAATTACTCGACTGAACTGCTGACAGAAACAGTCCAAAGTAATATATTTCATTTCTATTGCAAGATGGATAAACATTACATCTTTTCAAAGCTATGCGCAGAATAGGCCGACATATCGCGATTCAGGAAAACAGGGGAGTGGTATCCTCTGTGTCCAAAATAAATATTATTTTGAACAGAATATTCTGGTGATAAATGCATCTTTTCAAATGGTAAGCATTGCTGTATTTTATATTTGTCAATCGCTCGAATTCGATATGCGTTTTGCTTCAGTATTGGAAACGAAAACCTTAGGTGCGCAGAAATGCCAGACAGCAGTGTATATTACAACAAAGCATAAGAATATTATCCACTTGACCAGAGAAGTCAATGGCAGTTCATAACAGAAGCCGTTTATGCACCCATATCCCAAATTTATACCTGCAATTTTTATGTCCGAAGGTCATTTTTGACACCGTATGATGCTCACGGTGCAAACAAACACCTTTTTCTAGATGACAGTTCTGCAAAATAGTGTGTATTGAACAGGCTGATGAAATTGAAAATAGTTGTCATCCAAGCCGTTTTTTTGAGATATTCTCCTTGACCCGAACCCTTGTGTTTACTGCTATGGGAGGCTAGCTCTTCTTCCTAGCCAACTATTGGTAATTCACTATCAACATATTGCAGAGGAACTATGGAAGGTGTACAGGCCTGACATCTATTTCAAGAAAAACACAAGCCCGAAACACCTAGTTCACAAATAGATCCATATCTTTAAATAGGAAACAATAATACTGAAAAAGTCCCACCATAGCCTTAAGTTAAGAAATTTGCCACGGGCCAATTTACGAAACTGGACAATGTCACCTATACTGTAGCTATGCGCAAGTAAAGTTGGAATAACTTTAAGATGCTTTTGAAAATTAACAGAAGACCCGGAGATCCAAACGGATCTTTGTTCGCACCATACATACACTATTTCTCATGCAGAAGACACAGCAGTATAGCATATAGACTAATTAGTATCTAGTCATTCAAGTCGATGGGTGAGAACTCAATATTTCCAGTTCAAGGAAGTAATCAAGGTTCTGTAAATAATATATAGGGAAATTGCCACGCTAAAGAAGTTGTCATGGCCCCTTGTTCGAAATGAAAATTAGATTTTCATGTATGTATGTTCAAATTCTATCAGCGACGTATTACTTTTGGATTACGTCCAGAATGCATATTGTACACATTAAATAGAGAATCCTATAGGCGCGATCATTTCTAATTTTGGCCTTCGCTTTGAAATGATTTAACCGAGACTTTAACTGTGGAGGATTGCATTTTTCTGACCCTGCAAAGGAGAGAAAAACCTTAACACCAGACATGATTCGATGAGAACTTATCCGAGAAATAAGTAATACGTCATGCAACTTACGATGCCGTGAAAAGAACACACACTCGTCTTTGCTGTAACAATCAAGTTGTAATACGTGTTTAACACATCGGACAACGTATCTAATGATCACATGGGATACATTTTGAGTAACATCATGGGAATGTCATGTTGTGTAAAATGAGTAAATAGACATTTGCGTTCTCTACAAATTCTACTGAAATGAGATTTGCCTCTCATTATGGAACTCCAGATCTGTTTTAGATGAACATTTTAACTATATTATGTACAAACCTCTTGATATGATGTACTTTCGTCATAATGTCATCTGCAAATATCTCACAATATATATACCGTTTCATGTCCTTATATCATGTACAGTCACCTTTATCTGCGGTGATTTTCGCTTTCTATGAAGTTTCGTCCTTTTATGATGCTCAAACTTCCATATATGATATACTTTTGTCCTTGTATTATATGCAAGTAACTGTATATGTGGTGTTATTATCCCTGTCTCATGCAGTAAAACGGAAAATTTCATATTCTGTCGAAACGTCCTTATATTGAGTGCAAAGTTCTTTGATGACGAGGAGCATATACTGAACTTTCGCAGGCGCAAGCGCGAGCAGGGGAGTAAAGGAATATATTGTCTAACTACAACACTACACCACGTGATGTATCAAGACATATTGGTTGAAATTCTGAGTGAAATTCAGGACTATCTTCCATTAAGTCCTTTATTGAAACTTTTATAAATGACAAAAATCGACAGAACATAATATTGTAAATATCCGATGTACTTTGGAGATAGAGTACGCTTCAGAGAAATGAGAAAACATGCAAGTAATTTTAGTAAAATTAACTAAAGGGCTATATAATACAGCGCACCCGGGTACAGGTCAATTGCCACGATGCCGTTGCATGACAATTTTGAGTGGTTCGTATGGAAACTACTAACATTATTACTACTAGTTACTAATAATATTACTACCAGTTAAGAAGATGGATGACGCAACCCATATTGATGTTGATTAAAGATGTTTGGGATTTTATTATATGTACGCAAATTTGTAAATATTTAAATAGACATGAAAACAATATCTCCGAAGGCTGTAGACAAGATGACCAACCATCTCCATATCTATTCTTAACATGTGCAGAAATTTTATCGATAACATTTAAAGGATAATAAGAATATTAATAGTATTAAAGTACTGGAAACTGGGTATTTATTCGCACAGTTCGCAGATGATATTATCTTAATTCTTGATGGTTCTTTCGAATCTTCCAATGATTTATTACCTAGATTTATTTCGACGATCTCAGGTCGGAAGCTCGATATTATCATCAAAATAAGAAGTAAGACATACAGTACAGATATATTTAATCATAGGTTAAAATTGGAATGTGTTACGGAATTTATTCTACTGATATTAAGTGTTCAGACTATGCAAATAAAACGACATGACAATGAAGTTTATTTTTTAATTGGGATGAACGAACCATAACACCAATTGTTATAATAACAGTTTTAAAGACCCATGTGATTCATAATTAAATCGATTTTTTTAGGACTCCTTAGCAATGCAAATGCAAACTTTTATGAGCGATGTGAATAAAATATTTTCAAAATTTATGTGGAAATCAAAGTAAATATAAGAAATGGAGACTATGTTTCATAGCATCTACAAAGGTGGGTTTGCATTTATTAACTCTAAAATAACTTGGATTCTTACAACTAAAAGGAAATTTGTTTACTTGTTTGAACAAGAAATAAGCGAGATCAAAAATAGTGTCATATTATGAGATGAAATTGCCGAAAAGTTTTCAAATGAGAAGGAGAATATTCTTTGATGTTATGTTTTACCTACTTGTAAATTTTAATGCAAAGACATAAACCTCAAAGCAGGAGAAGATCTTATGACCACGAACTTGTTGATGAACACACTAGCAATAGTAAACAAAGTACTCATCATTTACAAGAAATTGATTGAATATAACATTATTGATATTAGAGATGTCTTCACTTACCAAGGAAGATTTCTTGAATTTGAAAGCTTTCAAGAAAAGTACAACATCAATGAAACGTATCCAAGATGTCACTCACACTATTAGATCATTAGGTATCAAATTAAACCTAGGTGTGATTACATATGAGAGAGAGAGAGAGACAAATGTACATATATGTGCAGTGATATGTAAAGGATTTAGTACGTGAAACGTTTTTTCTCACTTTGATCGCAAAACGTATGCCTGAATGAATACTTTAATGGGAAAGACAAAGACAGACACATTAACATGGAGCTGCCTAAATAAATGTATGTGGTTCTTGATGAGTTTTGAGTTTTGCAATGACAGATTTTTCAATGTAATATGATTTATTAAATTGCATTCGGTTTTGTCACAGTAATGCATATGGATTTTTTTAAAATGTGAATTACATTAAGAAAACAAACTCTGATCATAGTCGTGTTATCAATTATTTATAGAAGGACTGAACCTATTGATACTGACACTTATTAAAAATGCATATGAAGACATTCTACTTTTCAAATTTGATTAGGCCCATGATCCCTAACACCGTTACAATCTGCTCGTTTGATTCCAAACGGAATTTTCAGTGTAAAAGACGATCGTGCTCGCCCGTCAATTCTAGTTCCTGGACAAGTCTATTTTCAGCCAACTCATGAAGAAAATCATAGGTTATAGGTAAAAACATTTTCCTATGTCATCGAGGAAAATTTTCATCTTTTATCCGACTGATGTATTCTACTATCACCTTTGATGCATAGAAAAAAAATATATCGTCGCCGGTAGGATTCGAACCTACGCGGGGAGACCCCAATAGATTTCGAGTCTATCGCCTTAACCACTCGGCCACGACGACTTCTATAACTATAATACGCACATTTTCATTTCGTTTCATTCTTGGAGTTCTTACAGGAATTTATCTCACTTTTCCGCATCACAATCATGTGTCTGTTTTTCATAGTGAATGCAGTTATTTTATAGTTATGCGCAAGCAAGATGGAGATCACTCTATAGTCAGAGTTGGGCAAACTTTCCAGTGCAAGTGCCGCATACACAAATTTACACCTTGTCGCGGGCCGCATAGTTCATTAAGTGAAATAATTAATATTTGAAATAGCAAAAACAGAAGGTTTTTCTAAATAACATGTAATTAATTTTCAGTTGTTAATATGTTGTTATTATTTGAAAACTTAAACTTAAACTTCAAAAGAAGCACATTTATTTGATAAACAGAGTAACATAAACAGAGTCAGTGCGAATGATGACTTGTTCCTAGGCCGCATGAAAACCCTTGGAGGTCCACATGCGGCCCGCGGGCCGTAGTTTGCCCACCCGTGCGAGTCTATAGCTTGTTTGTGTGAACCTTTACCATTTTCAATAAAGGAAATTTCTAATGTGATGAAAAGTGCACAGAACTTGGTCAATTCATTCATTGGTTTATAATTTCTAACCTGGCTGTGAACAACGTGGCCATATCACTGGCATTCTCTGCGTATTTCATGCATAACGGACTTTTCATACTAATACGGCGCCATATTGCGTATACTATGGATGAGTTTATTGTCATCAGCCTACAGGGTGACGTAGTTCATCCTATTCGGTAACTGTCGATTAATTCCGTAAATTACCATAATTTTGAGAGTTTAGTTTGATGTCTCTTTGCACTCATATCATAGAAATTATACCGCTTGTTACATCCATGTTAAATGCAAAGTTTTATTTGTCATTCTGTTCGTTTGCTGGATCGACATTGTAAATATCAGAAACTGACGACGTAATGTTTTCCATCTATGACTCAGTGTAGATATATGTGTAGTCATGCAGACAGCCGTTGGCTGAAAATGGACTTGTCCAGGAACTAGAATTAACGGGCGAGCAGGGTCGTCTTTTACACTGAAAATTCCGTTTTAATGAAACGAGCAGATTATAACGATGTTTGCGATCATGGGTGTAATCAGATTTGAAATTATAAATCAACAAATGAACTAAGTTCTCCGCATCTTTTATCTCATTTGTGATTTTCGGTTTCTCAATCGGTAGGGGGATACAAACGAACTGGTAGATATAGTGAGACTATAATATGCTTTTGAAAATCAACATAAGACCCCGAGATCAAAACGGGACTTTGTTCGCACCATAAATGTACCATACATGCACCATTTCGTATGCAGTAGAGAAGGCAGTATATCATATACCCTGGAAATCTGAGCAGTGGTTCACGCTGTTGATAAAGGGCTGTGGTAATATTTATAAACCTGTCAGCATTTTACCATCATATCCAAGCTGGTTGAGAAATCAACCTAGTTAGCATCATTTGTTGAGAACATTTTTAACAAACAGTTGAGTTCTAATTGTAAAGGTCATGGACGCTTGTGACGTTATCATGAAGACTGGGAGAAGGTTCTTCATGAAAAGAAACATGTAGACGCAATTATGAAGAGCTTATGGTATGTTAGATGACTCAGTAAGGCTCTTTCTGTGCTATCTGTTGAATTGATCGAAAGCAGCAAATAAAGTTGCATGTTATCTTAAACAATTGGACTTAAATAAAAACGGGTTTTTCAAGGATCGACCCTCGGACTATTCTTTTTAAAGTTTGTATCAGTAATATCTTCTATTTTATTACATATCGCTTTTTATATAACTACCATCAAGTGCCCTACGGTTAGTTCCTTTCTATTTCAACAACTTTTTAGATAAATTACATGTTTTTTATTTCTAATTTGGTACAACTGCAGTTAATTTCAATTTCAATTTTTACCAATAATTATTTTTATTTTTGGTTGACACTTTCCTAAATTGTGGTCTTAATTTATCCACATAATATATTCACATTTAATCGCTGCCTTTTAAGATGCTTTGCTTGTTCATGTTTCCAGTTATGCTCAATGTGTTTTGTCCAGATAAACCTATGCATTCTGCTGTGTCTGTGTGTCGTGCAAATCGTGCTTGTTGCAAAGACTCATTTGTTTTATGTAATGTCGGTATAAAAAGGTTATTAGAATATATGCTGAATTGTTGTTTGAAATCATGTCGACCTTAAATAAATCTTGTTTTATCTTATATCACCGCTCTGTGTATGCAAAATTTTCGTTGTTGCTTGGACCTTTTTGAAAATGTATCCTTTCCCCCACCAACCACCCATAACCCTAACACATCCGCAGCCTTACAAACAAAATGGCCAAAGCCTTAAGATGAAATGAGACTATATCAGATCGTGTTCGTATCCTGGAATTATGAAACGGCACGTCGACATGTTGTGCTGTTCACAAATCAATTGAAATGGGAAGGACTCATGTTCCCACTCGTGAGGGCAAAGTGAGATATAAATACCCAGGATATCGTCTTCAGCCAGTCATCCACTAAATCAGTGCTGTCCAACCCTTTTGATACCATGGGCTACTGCATTGTTTTTTTTATTGAAGCACAGGACCGCAGCAGAAAACTGAAAAGCAACGACTATATAGCTGCTAGAGCTCTGGCGTGCTATTTAAAATCAGCATGTTGCCCGCGGACCGCGGGTCGGACAGTAATGCTCTAAGTTATGTGAAATGTTAATTTTGTATGCAGACATTGCTTTTTGATGTTATTTGTGTATTTTGTGTCAACAGATTTGTGACCATGGTTTAGAAAGGTAAGCTGATGTCTTGCTTCGTTAATGACGTCATTTCCGCATTTTACTAATACTTCATGACTTTAACATAACAGGTCCTTTCCTCAATAAGGACTTACTTTCTGTGCAAAGGACCCAGTTCGTTTTTACTAACATTATCAATTAATATTATTTCCAAAATGAGATTATTTTGTTTAGTAACTTATTAAACCGTCTGCGAAAAGAATCCTGTATGTTTTTGATAACAGCATCAATCTATAATTTTATTTCACGAATGAAATTAATTTCTGTCGTAAATCATTTTATACAGAATTTAATGTAACAAAACCTTGTCATGATTTGATCCAATTACCTGAAAATGATGTTTTCCCTCAGGTTTTCTGTTCAGTTTTTTGAAAATGAATGTGCTTGGTCACAAGTCTATATTATGCTATACTGACTTGGAGAGTACGTTTTGTTTCCATCAGTCATGGTGAAAGTCAATATTTCTTATACAGTATGTTGGGTGTAAATACTTATTATTTCTTCAGTTATGTAGTAATACTAATGTCATTCTTTTTATATTACATTTTACTGAATACATATGTATTATGAATGACTGTGCCAAGCATCAATATACATCTTCATTACATGTATTAAAAAATAATCGTATAGAATTTCACCCGTGGATACCAAGTGGAAGTTCAACGTTTACGTCTTCACTGTGACAATAACACATTAGAGAGACTTTGTAAATAAAGTTAAGGTAAACTGGTTTGTAGGTGAATATTTGTCATATATTTTTTTTAATACAAAATTTTGAGAGAGTAAAATGGCGATGGTTGTTAGTTTAACAATTACGTAGTGAGGTATTAAAATATGATCCTATACTATTGTGTTTTTGTTATATTGTTTGATGAATTTGTGTTCTTTTGTTGCTTGCCCTACCAGTATATTTTTCTCATCTTGTGTTTTATTTTATTTCTCATTGGGTGACACAATAAGATGCCAACTAAGTAAAAACAACTTATGAATACAAATGTCTATGACCTGTAGCCATGCCTAAATTTTTGAATCGTTGATAATTTTGCTTTCACTTTTGATTTGTTCTAATTTTTTGTTGTTTTCGTTGCTTTCACTTCACTGGGGATGGTATAAACATGTAGGCTAAAAACACATATAGTGCCACGTGACCATATCACGCTAATACCAGAGCTATTTGACCCTTGTATACGGTGGCTTACCTTCAAATACTACACTGGTTTTTCTGGAGTATAATCCGTACGAACCGTAAGATTAGCTAATAAACATTCAGGCCAAGCTGTTGTGCTCTGAATTTGTACACAGTAATATATTTTCCCGGGCAAATTTCACAATCTGTAGACAGTTTTAATCTTGGCCTTTACTCTTTTTTTTTCTCACACATGCATGCACTTTACGGATTTGTTATATTTAGTGTATTTATTTGAGAATGCACACCTGAGTAAGTAAATGTTTCATCGAGAGAGACAGAGACAGAGAGAGAGATACAGAGAGAGACAGAGACAGAGGGTACAATTGTTGCTGTGCCCTGAATTTTTACAAATTTTTTTTTCCAGGTCAATTTTCCCATTTGTAAGCATTCTTAATGATGGCCTTTACTCTTCGTTTTTCTTATGCTTGCATTCTACGGAGATTAAAACCCAGGCCCGCAGGTAAACGGCACCCATCGCCTTGCCTGCACACACGAGCCCATATTTCCCCAATAAGCACACATCACCAAAAAAATTACCCGCGGATCTGGGTTCGAATCTACAATATAACACCGATTGACTAGTATCATTGTTTGCTGATGTTTGCTTAGTCGTGAAGGAATATGGGCTCGTGTGTGCAGGCAAGGCGATGGGTGCCGTTTACCCGCGGACCTGGTTTCGAATCTCCACTGAGTACGAATTAAAAATTATCTAGCCTGTATGATAGTGTTATAATATGTTGTCTATATATACATATATAAGCTTGGACCCCTAGATTCCTGTTTCTGTCTTTTATCAGTCTGATCTATCCTACTATCACAACTTAAAATCCATATTGCAAAAACAATCATTTCGTCGCCGGTAGGATTCGAACCTACTCGGGGAGACCCCAATACTTTTCAAGCTTATCCCCTTAACCATTCGGCCACGACGATATCCTGTCTACGTCGAGCACATTTTCATTTCGTTTCATTCTTGAAGTTGTTACAGGAAATACTATATCTTTCAAGATCACAATAATGTATCTGTCTTTCATTGTAAAGGGAGTGCTAGGGGGCAGGGGCCAGGTTTTATGTACAAATTTAATACCGCAATCAACGACCTAGTATAACAAAAATCATAAAGAATCAAGTGAGGTCAAAAGAGTCCATCTTTTTTGGATACCTACTCGCGATGTCGTCCAATTCTTCACGTCGGGTAATTCTGCGCAACGATACGTCATTTCTGTAAACATTGGATCACGTGCTATTTTGGGTCAAAATTCCATTTTGTATCCAGAAAGAACAATCGTACATTAATTAAGAAAAGTCATATTCAGAAAGTGCACAAAAATATCCCACATTGAGACTCGAAATGCACATAAAAATGTGATTTCTAAATGGCAACGTGAAGACCCACTCCATGACCTTCTTGAACCTGTAACCCAGAAATTTCGATTTACTATGCATCTTTTAGAATCATACAAATAAAATACATTATATCAAAGATGGAAATGTGGGCCTTGAAACAAAACTGTATTTTAATCCAAGTTTCCAATTTTGCAAGAATTTGTCCCACACGTACAAAATCGTCTGCTACCCAAGTACTTTCCGCTAGAACATAATTTCTCAACAAATTCCCTGGCGTATTGTCTGTGTCTAAATTCTGTAGTCATTTTTCCAAATTAACAAGACGTTGTAAACACATTGCATCCTATTCATTGTTGTTTCTCTTCCACGTAATAGCTTATTTTTCATAAAATGTTGAACTTTACTAACTCTTTTTACAAAACATCGGTTTAGTTTGCTTATTATCTCTTGCCATTTATTGGCATTTTTACGTTGAATTTTGAAAACTAGCTATAACTCTCACCTAATTACTCGACTGAACTGCTGACAGAAACAGTCCAAAGTAATATATTTCATTTCTATTGCAAGATGGATAAACATTACATCTTTTCAAAGCTATGCGCAGAATAGGCCGACATATCGCGATTCAGGAAAACAGGGGAGTGGTATCCTCTGTGTCCAAAATAAATATTATTTTGAACAGAATATTCTGGTGATAAATGCATCTTTTCAAATGGTAAGCATTGCTGTATTTTATATTTGTCAATCGCTCGAATTCGATATGCGTTTTGCTTCAGTATTGGAAACGAAAACCTTAGGTGCGCAGAAATGCCAGACAGCAGTGTATATTACAACAAAGCATAAGAATATTATCCACTTGACCAGAGAAGTCAATGGCAGTTCATAACAGAAGCCGTTTATGCACCCATATCCCAAATTTATACCTGCAATTTTTATGTCCGAAGGTCATTTTTGACACCGTATGATGCTCACGGTGCAAACAAACACCTTTTTCTAGATGACAGTTCTGCAAAATAGTGTGTATTGAACAGGCTGATGAAATTGAAAATAGTTGTCATCCAAGCCGTTTTTTTGAGATATTCTCCTTGACCCGAACCCTTGTGTTTACTGCTATGGGAGGCTAGCTCTTCTTCCTAGCCAACTATTGGTAATTCACTATCAACATATTGCAGAGGAACTATGGAAGGTGTACAGGCCTGACATCTATTTCAAGAAAAACACAAGCCCGAAACACCTAGTTCACAAATAGATCCATATCTTTAAATAGGAAACAATAATACTGAAAAAGTCCCACCATAGCCTTAAGTTAAGAAATTTGCCACGGGCCAATTTACGAAACTGGACAATGTCACCTATACTGTAGCTATGCGCAAGTAAAGTTGGAATAACTTTAAGATGCTTTTGAAAATTAACAGAAGACCCGGAGATCCAAACGGATCTTTGTTCGCACCATACATACACTATTTCTCATGCAGAAGACACAGCAGTATAGCATATAGACTAATTAGTATCTAGTCATTCAAGTCGATGGGTGAGAACTCAATATTTCCAGTTCAAGGAAGTAATCAAGGTTCTGTAAATAATATATAGGGAAATTGCCACGCTAAAGAAGTTGTCATGGCCCCTTGTTCGAAATGAAAATTAGATTTTCATGTATGTATGTTCAAATTCTATCAGCGACGTATTACTTTTGGATTACGTCCAGAATGCATATTGTACACATTAAATAGAGAATCCTATAGGCGCGATCATTTCTAATTTTGGCCTTCGCTTTGAAATGATTTAACCGAGACTTTAACTGTGGAGGATTGCATTTTTCTGACCCTGCAAAGGAGAGAAAAACCTTAACACCAGACATGATTCGATGAGAACTTATCCGAGAAATAAGTAATACGTCATGCAACTTACGATGCCGTGAAAAGAACACACACTCGTCTTTGCTGTAACAATCAAGTTGTAATACGTGTTTAACACATCGGACAACGTATCTAATGATCACATGGGATACATTTTGAGTGACATCATGGGAATGTCATGTTGTGTAAAATGAGTAAATAGACATTTGCGTTCTCTACAAATTCTACTGAAATGAGATTTGCCTCTCATTATGGAACTCCAGATCTGTTTTAGATGAACATTTTAACTATATTATGTACAAACCTCTTGATATGATGTACTTTCGTCATAATGTCATCTGCAAATATCTCACAATATATATACCGTTTCATGTCCTTATATCATGTACAGTCACCTTTATCTGCGGTGATTTTCGCTTTCTATGAAGTTTCGTCCTTTTATGATGCTCAAACTTCCATATATGATATACTTTTGTCCTTGTATTATATGCAAGTAACTGTATATGTGGTGTTATTATCCCTGTCTCATGCAGTAAAACGGAAAATTTCATATTCTGTCGAAACGTCCTTATATTGAGTGCAAAGTTCTTTGATGACGAGGAGCATATACTGAACTTTCGCAGGCGCAAGCGCGAGCAGGGGAGTAAAGGAATATATTGTCTAACTACAACACTACACCACGTGATGTATCAAGACATATTGGTTGAAATTCTGAGTGAAATTCAGGACTATCTTCCATTAAGTCCTTTATTGAAACTTTTATAAATGACAAAAATCGACAGAACATAATATTGTAAATATCCGATGTACTTTGGAGATAGAGTACGCTTCAGAGAAATGAGAAAACATGCAAGTAATTTTAGTAAAATTAACTAAAGGGCTATATAATACAGCGCACCCGGGTACAGGTCAATTGCCACGATGCCGTTGCATGACAATTTTGAGTGGTTCGTATGGAAACTACTAACATTATTACTACTAGTTACTAATAATATTACTACCAGTTAAGAAGATGGATGACGCAACCCATATTGATGTTGATTAAAGATGTTTGGGATTTTATTATATGTACGCAAATTTGTAAATATTTAAATAGACATGAAAACAATATCTCCGAAGGCTGTAGACAAGATGACCAACCATCTCCATATCTATTCTTAACATGTGCAGAAATTTTATCGATAACATTTAAAGGATAATAAGAATATTAATAGTATTAAAGTACTGGAAACTGGGTATTTATTCGCACAGTTCGCAGATGATATTATCTTAATTCTTGATGGTTCTTTCGAATCTTCCAATGATTTATTACCTAGATTTATTTCGACGATCTCAGGTCGGAAGCTCGATATTATCATCAAAATAAGAAGTAAGACATACAGTACAGATATATTTAATCATAGGTTAAAATTGGAATGTGTTACGGAATTTATTCTACTGATATTAAGTGTTCAGACTATGCAAATAAAACGACATGACAATGAAGTTTATTTTTTAATTGGGATGAACGAACCATAACACCAATTGTTATAATAACAGTTTTAAAGACCCATGTGATTCATAATTAAATCGATTTTTTTAGGACTCCTTAGCAATGCAAATGCAAACTTTTATGAGCGATGTGAATAAAATATTTTCAAAATTTATGTGGAAATCAAAGTAAATATAAGAAATGGAGACTATGTTTCATAGCATCTACAAAGGTGGGTTTGCATTTATTAACTCTAAAATAACTTGGATTCTTACAACTAAAAGGAAATTTGTTTACTTGTTTGAACAAGAAATAAGCGAGATCAAAAATAGTGTCATATTATGAGATGAAATTGCCGAAAAGTTTTCAAATGAGAAGGAGAATATTCTTTGATGTTATGTTTTACCTACTTGTAAATTTTAATGCAAAGACATAAACCTCAAAGCAGGAGAAGATCTTATGACCACGAACTTGTTGATGAACACACTAGCAATAGTAAACAAAGTACTCATCATTTACAAGAAATTGATTGAATATAACATTATTGATATTAGAGATGTCTTCACTTACCAAGGAAGATTTCTTGAATTTGAAAGCTTTCAAGAAAAGTACAACATCAATGAAACGTATCCAAGATGTCACTCACACTATTAGATCATTAGGTATCAAATTAAACCTAGGTGTGATTACATATGAGAGAGAGAGAGAGACAAATGTACATATATGTGCAGTGATATGTAAAGGATTTAGTACGTGAAACGTTTTTTCTCACTTTGATCGCAAAACGTATGCCTGAATGAATACTTTAATGGGAAAGACAAAGACAGACACATTAACATGGAGCTGCCTAAATAAATGTATGTGGTTCTTGATGAGTTTTGAGTTTTGCAATGACAGATTTTTCAATGTAATATGATTTATTAAATTGCATTCGGTTTTGTCACAGTAATGCATATGGATTTTTTTAAAATGTGAATTACATTAAGAAAACAAACTCTGATCATAGTCGTGTTATCAATTATTTATAGAAGGACTGAACCTATTGATACTGACACTTATTAAAAATGCATATGAAGACATTCTACTTTTCAAATTTGATTAGGCCCATGATCCCTAACACCGTTACAATCTGCTCGTTTGATTCCAAACGGAATTTTCAGTGTAAAAGACGATCGTGCTCGCCCGTCAATTCTAGTTCCTGGACAAGTCTATTTTCAGCCAACTCATGAAGAAAATCATAGGTTATAGGTAAAAACATTTTCCTATGTCATCGAGGAAAATTTTCATCTTTTATCCGACTGATGTATTCTACTATCACCTTTGATGCATAGAAAAAAAATATATCGTCGCCGGTAGGATTCGAACCTACGCGGGGAGACCCCAATAGATTTCGAGTCTATCGCCTTAACCACTCGGCCACGACGACTTCTATAACTATAATACGCACATTTTCATTTCGTTTCATTCTTGGAGTTCTTACAGGAATTTATCTCACTTTTCCGCATCACAATCATGTGTCTGTTTTTCATAGTGAATGCAGTTATTTTATAGTTATGCGCAAGCAAGATGGAGATCACTCTATAGTCAGAGTTGGGCAAACTTTCCAGTGCAAGTGCCGCATACACAAATTTACACCTTGTCGCGGGCCGCATAGTTCATTAAGTGAAATAATTAATATTTGAAATAGCAAAAACAGAAGGTTTTTCTAAATAACATGTAATTAATTTTCAGTTGTTAATATGTTGTTATTATTTGAAAACTTAAACTTAAACTTCAAAAGAAGCACATTTATTTGATAAACAGAGTAACATAAACAGAGTCAGTGCGAATGATGACTTGTTCCTAGGCCGCATGAAAACCCTTGGAGGTCCACATGCGGCCCGCGGGCCGTAGTTTGCCCACCCGTGCGAGTCTATAGCTTGTTTGTGTGAACCTTTACCATTTTCAATAAAGGAAATTTCTAATGTGATGAAAAGTGCACAGAACTTGGTCAATTCATTCATTGGTTTATAATTTCTAACCTGGCTGTGAACAACGTGGCCATATCACTGGCATTCTCTGCGTATTTCATGCATAACGGACTTTTCATACTAATACGGCGCCATATTGCGTATACTATGGATGAGTTTATTGTCATCAGCCTACAGGGTGACGTAGTTCATCCTATTCGGTAACTGTCGATTAATTCCGTAAATTACCATAATTTTGAGAGTTTAGTTTGATGTCTCTTTGCACTCATATCATAGAAATTATACCGCTTGTTACATCCATGTTAAATGCAAAGTTTTATTTGTCATTCTGTTCGTTTGCTGGATCGACATTGTAAATATCAGAAACTGACGACGTAATGTTTTCCATCTATGACTCAGTGTAGATATATGTGTAGTCATGCAGACAGCCGTTGGCTGAAAATGGACTTGTCCAGGAACTAGAATTAACGGGCGAGCAGGGTCGTCTTTTACACTGAAAATTCCGTTTTAATGAAACGAGCAGATTATAACGATGTTTGCGATCATGGGTGTAATCAGATTTGAAATTATAAATCAACAAATGAACTAAGTTCTCCGCATCTTTTATCTCATTTGTGATTTTCGGTTTCTCAATCGGTAGGGGGATACAAACGAACTGGTAGATATAGTGAGACTATAATATGCTTTTGAAAATCAACATAAGACCCCGAGATCAAAACGGGACTTTGTTCGCACCATAAATGTACCATACATGCACCATTTCGTATGCAGTAGAGAAGGCAGTATATCATATACCCTGGAAATCTGAGCAGTGGTTCACGCTGTTGATAAAGGGCTGTGGTAATATTTATAAACCTGTCAGCATTTTACCATCATATCCAAGCTGGTTGAGAAATCAACCTAGTTAGCATCATTTGTTGAGAACATTTTTAACAAACAGTTGAGTTCTAATTGTAAAGGTCATGGACGCTTGTGACGTTATCATGAAGACTGGGAGAAGGTTCTTCATGAAAAGAAACATGTAGACGCAATTATGAAGAGCTTATGGTATGTTAGATGACTCAGTAAGGCTCTTTCTGTGCTATCTGTTGAATTGATCGAAAGCAGCAAATAAAGTTGCATGTTATCTTAAACAATTGGACTTAAATAAAAACGGGTTTTTCAAGGATCGACCCTCGGACTATTCTTTTTAAAGTTTGTATCAGTAATATCTTCTATTTTATTACATATCGCTTTTTATATAACTACCATCAAGTGCCCTACGGTTAGTTCCTTTCTATTTCAACAACTTTTTAGATAAATTACATGTTTTTTATTTCTAATTTGGTACAACTGCAGTTAATTTCAATTTCAATTTTTACCAATAATTATTTTTATTTTTGGTTGACACTTTCCTAAATTGTGGTCTTAATTTATCCACATACTATATTCACATTTAATCGCTGCCTTTTAAGATGCTTTGCTTGTTCATGTTTCCAGTTATGCTCAATGTGTTTTGTCCAGATAAACCTATGCATTCTGCTGTGTCTGTGTGTCGTGCAAATCGTGCTTGTTGCAAAGACTCATTTGTTTTATGTAATGTCGGTATAAAAAGGTTATTAGAATATATGCTGAATTGTTGTTTGAAATCATGTCGACCTTAAATAAATCTTGTTTTATCTTATATCACCGTTCTGTGTATGCAAAATTGTCGTTGTTGCTTGGACCTTTTTGAAAATGTATCCTTTCCCCCACCAATTACCCATGACCCTAACACATCCGCAGCCTTACAAACAAAATGGCCAAAGCCTTAAGATGAAATGAGACTATATCAGATCGTGTTCGTATCCTGGAATTATGAAACGGCACGTCGACATGTTGTGCTGTTCACAAATCAATTGAAATGGGAAGGACTCATGTTCCCACTCGTGAGGGCAAAGTGAGATATAAATACCCAGGATATCGTCTTCAGCCAGTCATCCACTAAATCAGTGCTGTCCAACCCTTTTGATACCATGGGCTACTGCATTGTTTTTTTTATTGAAGCACAGGACCGTAGCAGAAAACTGAAAAGCAACGACTATATAGCTGCTAGAGCTCTGGCGTGCTATTTAAAATCAGCATGTCGCCCGCGGACCGCGGGTCGGACAGTAATGCTCTAAGTTATGTGAAATGTTAATTTTGTATGCAGACATTGCTTTTTGATGTTATTTGTGTATTTTGTGTCAACAGATTTGTGACCATGGTTTAGAAAGGTAAGCTGATGTCTTGCTTCGTTAATGACGTCATTTCCGCATTTTACTAATACTTCATGACTTTAACATAACAGGTCCTTTCCTCAATAAGGACTTACTTTCTGTGCAAAGGACCCAGTTCGTTTTTACTAACATTATCAATTAATATTATTTCCAAAATGAGATTATTTTGTTTAGTAACTTATTAAACCGTCTGCGAAAAGAATCCTGTATGTTTTTGATAACAGCATTAATCTATAATTTTATTTCACGAATGAAATTAATTTCTGTCGTAAATCATTTTATGCAGAATTTAATGTAACAAAACCTTGTCATGATTTGATCCAATTACCTGAAAATGATGTTTTCCCTCAGGTTTTCTGTTCAGTTTTTTGAAAATGAATGTGCTTGGTCACAAGTCTATATTATGCTATACTGACTTGGAGAGTACGTTTTGTTTCCATCAGTCATGGTGAAAGTCAATATTTCTTATTATTTCTTCAGTTATGTAGTAATACTAATGTCATTCTTTTTATATTACATTTTACTGAATACATATGTATTATGAATGACTGTGCCAAGCATCAATAAACATCTTCATTACATGTATTAAAAAATAATCGTATAGAATTTCACCCGTGGATACCAAGTGGAAGTTCAAGGTTTATGTCTTCACTGTGACAATAACACATTAGAGAGACTTTGTAAATAAAGTTAAGGTAGACAGGTTTGTAGGTGAATATTTGTCATATATTTTTTTTGATAGAAAATTTTGAGAGAGTAAAATGGCGATGGTTGTTAGTTTAACAATTACGTAGTGAGGTATTAAAATATGATCCTATATCATTGTGTTTTTGTTATATTGTTTGATGAATTTGTGTTCTTTTGTTGCTTGCCCTACCAGTATATTTTTCTCATCTTGTGTTTTATTTTATTTCTCATTGGGTGATACAATAAGATGCCAACCAAGTAAAAACAACTTATGAATACAAATGTCTATGACCTGTAGCCATGCCTAAATTTCTGAATCGTTGATAATTTTGCTTTCACTTTTGATTTGTTCTAATTTTTTGTTGTTTTCGTTGCTTTCACATCATTGGGGATGGTATAAACATGTAGGCTAAAAACACATATAGTGCCACGTGACCATATCACGCTAATACCAAAGCTATTTGACCCTTGTATACGGTGGCTTACCTTCAAATACTACACTGGTTTTTCTGGAGTATAATCCATATGAACCGTAAGATTAGCTAATAAACATTCAGGCCAGGCTGTTGTGCTCTGAATTTGTACACAGTAATATATTTTCCCGGGCAAATTTCACAATCTGTAGACAGTTTTAATCTTGGCCTTTACTCTTTTTTTTCTCACACATGCATGCACTTTACGGATTTGTTATATTTAGTGTATTTATTTGGGAATGCACACCTGAGTAAGTAAATGTTTCATCGAGAGAGACAGAGACAGAGAGAGAGATACAGAGAGAGACAGAGACAGAGGGTACAATTGTTGCTGTGCCCTGAATTTTTACAAATTTTTTTTTCCAGGTCAATTTTCCCATTTGTAAGCATTCTTAATGATGGCCTTTACTCTTCGTTTTTCTTATGCTTGCATTCTATGGAGATTCAAACCCAGGTCCGCAGGTAAACGGCACCCATCGCCTTGCCTGCACACACGAGCCCATATTTCCCCAATAAGCACACATCACCAAAAAAATTACCCGCGGATCTGGGTTCGAATCTACAATATAACACCGATTGACTAGTATCATTGTTTGCTGATGTTTGCTTAGTCGTGAAGGAATATGGGCTCGTGTGTGCAGGCAAGGCGATGGGTGCCGTTTACCCGCGGACCTGGTTTCGAATCTCCACTGAGTACGAATTAAAAATTATCTAGCCTGTATGATAGTGTTATAATACGTTGTCTATATATACATATATAAGCTTGGACCCCTAGATTCCTGTTTCTGTCTTTTATCAGTCTGATCTATCCTACTATCACAACTTAAAATCCATATTGCAAAAACAATCATTTCGTCGCTGGTAGGATTCGAACCTACTCGAGGAGACTCCAATACTTTTCAAGTTTATACCCTTAACCATTCGGCCACGACGATATCCTTTCTGCGTCGAGCACATTTTCATTTCGTTTCATTCTTGAAGTTGTTACAGGAAATACTATATCTTTCAAGATCACAATAATGTATCTGTCTTTCATTGTAAAGGGAGTGCTAGGGGGCAGGGGCCAGATTTTATGTACAAATTTAATACCGCAATCAACGACCTAGTATAACAAAAATCATAAAGAATCAAGTACACAAGTGAGGTCAAAAGTGTCCATCTTTTTGGATACCTAACCGCCATGTCGTCCAATTCTTCACGTCGGGTAATTCTGCGCAACGATACGTCATTTCTGTAAACATTGGATCACGTGCTATTTTGGGTCAAAATTCCATTTTGTGTCCAGAAAGAACAATCGTACATTAATTAAGAAAAGTCATATTCAGAAAGTGCACAAAAATATCCCACATTGAGACTCGAAATGCACATAAAAATGTCATTTTTAAATGGCAACGTGAAGACCCACTCCTTGACCTTCTTGAACCTGTAACCCAGAAATTTCGATTTACTATGCATCTTTTAGAATCATACAAATAAAATACATTATATAAAAGATGGAAATGTGGGCCTTAAAACAAAACTGTATTTTAATCCAAGTTTCCAAGTTTGCAAGAATTTGTCCCACACGTACAAAATCGTCTGCTACCCAAGTACTTTCCGCTAGAACATAATTTCTCAACAAATTCCCTGGCGTATTGCCTGTGTCTATATTCTGCAGTCATTTTTCCAAATCAACAAGACGTTGTAAACACATTACATCCTATTCATTGTTGTTTCTCTTCCACGTAATAGCTTATTTTTCATAAAATGTTGAACTTTACAAACCTTTTTACAAGATCGGTTTAGTTTGCTTAATATCTCTTGCCATTTATTGGCATTTTTAAGTTGAATTTTGAAAACTAGCTATAAATCTGACCTAATTACTCGACTGAACTGCTGACAGAAACAGTCCAAAGTAATATATTTCATTTCTATTGCAAGATGGATAAACATTACATCTTTTCAAAGCTATGCGCAGAATAGGCCGACATATCGCGATTCAGAAAAACAGGGGGGTGGTATCCTCTGTGTCCAAAATTAATATTATTTTGAACAGAATATTCTGGTTATAATTGCATCTTTTCAAATGGTAAGCATCGCTGTATTTTATATTTGTCAATCGCTCGAATTCGGTATGCGTTTTGCTTCAAAATTGGAAACGAAAACCTTAGGTGCGCAGAAATGCCAGACAGCAGTGGATATTAAAACCAAGTATAAGAATATTATCCACTTGACCAGAGAAGTCAATGGCAGTTCATAACAGAAGCCGTTTATGCACCTCAATCCCAAATATATACCTGCAATTTGTATGTCCTAAGGTCATTTTTGACACCGTATGGTGCTCGCGGTGCAAACAAACACCTTTTTCTAGATGACAATTCCGCAAAACAGTGTGTATTAAACAGGCTGATGAAATTGAAAATAGTTGTCATCCAAGCCGTTTTTTGAGATATTCTCCTTGACCCGAACCCTTGTGTTTACTGCTATGGGAGGCTAGCTCTTCTTCCTAGCCAACTATTGGTAATTCACTATCAACATATTGCAGAGTAACTATGGAAGGTGTACAGGCCTGACAGCTATTTCAAGAAAAACACAAGCCCGAAACACCTAGTTCACAAATAGATCCATATCTTTAAAGAGGAAACAATAATACTGAAAAAGTCCCACCATAGACTTAAGTTAAGAAATTTGCCACGGGCCAATTTACGAAACTGGACACTGTCACCTATACTGTAGCTATGCGCAAGTAAAGTTGGAATAACTTTAAGATGCTTTTGAAAATTAACAGAAGACCCGGAGATCCAAACGGATCTTTGTTCGCACCATACATACACTATTTCTCATGCAGGAGACACAGCAGTATAGCATATGGGCTAATTAGTATCTAGTCATTCAAGTCGATCGGTGAGAACTCAATATTTCCAGTTAAAGGAAGTAAACAAGGTTCTGTAAATAATATATAGGGAAATTACCACGCTAAAGAAGTTGTCATGGCCCCTTGTTCGAAATGAAAATTAGATTTTCATGTATGTATGTTCAAATTCTATCAGCGACGTATTACTTTTGGATTACGTCCAGAATGCATATTGTACACATTAAATAGAGAATCCTATAGGAGCGATCATTTCTAATTTTGGCCTTCGCTTTGAAATGATTTAACCGAGACTTTAACTGTGGAGGATTGCATTTTTCTGACCCTGCAAAGAAGAGAAAACCCTTAACACCAGACATGATTCGATGAGAACTTATCCGAGGAATAAGTAATACGTCATGCAACTTACGATGCCGTGAAGAGAACACATTCGTCTTTGCTGTATCAATCAAGTTGTAATACATGTTTAACACATCGGAGAACGTATCTAATGATCACATGGGATACATTTTGAGTGACATCATGGGAATGTCATGTTGTGTAAAATGAGTAAATAGACATTTGCGTTCTCTACAAATTCTACTGAAATGAGATTTACTTCGAATTATGGAACGCCAGATCTGTTTTAGATGAACATTTTACCTGTATTATGTACAAACCTCTTGATATGATGTACCTTTGTCATAAAGTCATCTGCAAATATCTCACAATATATATATACGGTTTCATGTCCTTTTATCATGTACAGTCACCTTTATCTGCGGTGATTTTCGCTTTCTATGATGTTTTGTCCTTTTATGATGCTCAAACTTATATATATGATGTGCTTTTGTCCTTGTATTATATACAAATGTCTGTATATGTGGTGCTATTATCCCTGTCTCATGCAGTAAAACGGAAAACTTCATATTCTGTCGAAACTTCCTTATATTGAGTGCAAAGTTCTTTGATGACGAGGAGCATATACTGAACTTTCGCAGGCGCAGGCGCGCGCAGGGGAGTAAAGGAATATATTGTCTAACTACAATACTACACCACGTGATGTATCAAGACATATTGGTTGAAATTCTGAGTAAAATTCAGGACTATCTTCCATTAAGTCCTTTATTGAAACTTTTATAAATGACAAAAATCCACAGAACATAATATTGTAAATATCCGATGCACTTTGGAGATAGAGTACGTTTCAGAGAAATGATAAAATATGCAAGTAATTTTAGTAAAATTAACTAAAGGGCTATATAATACATCGCACCCGAGTACAGGTCAATTACCACGATGCCGTTGCATGACAATTTTGAGTGGTTCGTATGGAAACTACTAACATTATTAATATTAGTTACTAATATTATTACTACCAGCTAAAAAGATGGATGACGCAACCCATATTGATGTTGATTAAAGATGTTTGGGATTTTATTATATGTACGCAAATTTGTGAATATTTAAATATACATAAAACCAATATCTCCGGAGGCTGTAGGTAAGATGACCAACCATCTCCATATCTATTCTTAACATGTGCAGAGATTGTATCGATAACATTTAAAGAATAATAAGAATATTAATAGCATTAAAGTTCTGTATACTGAATATTTATTCGCACAGTTCGCAAATGATATTATCTTAATTCTTGATGGTTCTTTCGAATCTTCCAATGATTTATTAAATTTATTTCGACCATTTCAGGTCGGAAGCTCGATATTACCATTAAAATAAGAAGTAAGACATAAAGTACATAGATCTTTCATCATAGGTTAAAATTGGAATGTGTTACTGAATTTATTCTATTGATATTAAGTGTTCAGCCTACGCAAATAAAATGATATAGTTAAATTTAAAAATAAAAACAGACATGACAAAGAAGT
Source organism: Sinohyriopsis cumingii (assembly GCA_028554795.2). Taxonomy (NCBI): domain Eukaryota; kingdom Metazoa; phylum Mollusca; class Bivalvia; order Unionida; family Unionidae; genus Sinohyriopsis; species Sinohyriopsis cumingii. The sequence continues at coordinate 62,768,434 of CM068827.1, forward strand.
TTTTTTTGAATTGGGATAAACGAACCATAACACCAATTGTCATAATAACAGTTTTAAAAACCCATGTGATTCCACACTTAACGTGTTTTAGGACTCCTTACCAGAGCAAACTTTTATTAGCGATGCGAATACAATATTTTCAAAATTTATGTGGAAATCAAAGCAAATATGAAAAAGGGAGATTATGTTTCATAGCATCTACAAAGGCGTACTTGCATTTATTAACTCTAAAATAACTTGGATTCTTACAACTAAAAGGAACTTTGTTTACTTGTTTGAACAAGAAATAAGCGAGATCAAAAATAGTGTCATATTATGAGATAAAATTGCCGAAAAGTTTTCAAATGGGAAGGAGAATATTCTTTGATGTTATGTTTTACCTACTTGTAAATTTTAATACAAAGACATAAACCTCAAAACAGGAGAAGATCTTATGACCACGAACTTGTTGATGAACACACTAGCAATAGTAAACAAAGTACTCATCATTTACAAGAAACTGATTGAATATAACATTATTGATATTAGAGATGTCTTCACTTACCAAGGAAGATTTTTTGAAATTGAAAGCTATCAAGAAAAGTACAACATCAATGAAAAGTATCCAAGGTGTCACTCACACTGTTAGATTATTAGGTATCAAATTAAACCTAGGTGTGAATCGATGCACGAATGCCACACCTTTACCCTAAATATATGAGAGAGAGAGAGAGAGAGAGAGAGAGAGAGAGAGATGTACATATATCTGCAGTGATATGTGAAGGATTTAGTACGTGAAACTTTTTTCTCTCACTTTGATCGCAAAACGTATGCCTGAATGAATACTTTAATGGGAAAGACAAAGACAGACACATTAACATGAAGCTGCCTAAATAATGTATGTGGCTCTTGATGAGTTTTGAGTTTTGCAATGACAGTTTTTTAAATGTAACATGATTTATAAAATTGCATTCGGTTTTGTCGCAGTAATGCATATGGATTTGTTTAAAATGTGAATTACATTAAGAAAACAAACTCTGATCATAGTCGTGTTATCAATTATTTATAGAAGGCCGGAACCTATTGATACTGACACTTATTAAAAATGTATATGAAGACATTCTACTTCTCCGTGACCATGTATTTAACATTTGTTCGCCAAATAAATCCTTTTTTTATTAAAAAAAATCTATATAAGGTTTACTTTACGAAACTGTTCCCAGTGTTGCTTTGTTTATGCAGTAAGTTTTGATGCATGCAACGTTGGCACTAAAGTTTGAACAGAAGGAATAAAAATACTCTTAAGACATAATATTTCAATTAACTTGACAAAAATATTTAAAAATAAGAGAAATAGCAATTTTAATGTCTCCTAGTGCCAATCTTTGTAATATATTTTTCATTCAATGAAGGCCAAAATAAGACGATATTTGTTTTCACTGATACATCTATTATTGTAATTGTGACGTAAGTTTTATCACTTAACTGATTAACTATAGATTGTTCTGGTGAACGATAAAATCCAAGAGTTAACCAAATAACGGGAACGGATCTTTATTCTTTCGTAGTTTCACTTATTGGAAAGGTAACTGGCTACGATCTCTCATTCGTCTTGTATTGTTTAAAATGTCGAGCATACGATTTGTTGATACTGTATTCGACACGATTTTATGAATTAAAGTGTGAAAAGGGGATCCGTACTGGATATGGTATTAATGGGATTTTTTTTATACTTATTTCAAGTTGTGTAAGTCATGCAAATGTAAGATTCTTTATACTATGAATAGAGTATTTCTTTCAACAGTTGAACTTGACGGCTGTATGAACTTCTCGTGCTCATGTTCACAAATGGTCACCTAGATGTGGCATATGATGACTGTGGTGGCAAATTAATAGACATGATGTGCAATACAGGTTGTCTTAGCCTGTTTTTATAAATTTTTAAATATTCATACGTTGACGTACAAAAATCATAAAATACCTTAAATCATTTATCAACATCAATAATATTGCGTCATCCTTGGTTCCAAGGGTTGTTATGGTCAGGGGCGGATGTTGGAGATAAGCACCTACTTCCTTTGGATATTCTTCAATGGCTTGCGTCTGATGGAGCCTCTGACAACCAAATCCAGCTCCAGGCTTTCACGAATGGCTTAACTAAGCCCGGCGGAACCTATTTAAACTGACTGGAGAAGGGATAACTGGCGAGTTTCTTTCTGGTGCCTCAAAACCAGACACTTCGGGCAGATGGGGATCGTTAACCTTGGTTGGTCGACAATCTAGGAGAAGATAAACTCCGACTTCAAACCTTCGCTGCCTTGCGACTATACCCTTTTATGAGAAAGGCTAAGGGAGTAAACCGTAACAGAAAATCCGGAGACGGAGTCCCTTAAGCAACTTAACAATGCTTTCAGTGTCATCTCGGCAACTCCTGCGACGTCGCTGGTGCCATAACGTATCGGCTTGTCCATTCCCTTGGATCCATCAGCTGCGTGGAGAGGGGGAATCAGATGCATGGCCAACAGCTGATTTTCCATATCACCCTGCCCAGGCTTGCGCCCTGGAGAGGACACTCCAGCTTCGCTTCACAGTGTAGCCACAACACGGGAAGCAGCAGTTTGACGGTTATAAATCACAGCTCGACTGGCATTGAGTCAGACGGCAGGGGTTGCTTCCGACGGTGGGAGAGACCAACAGGTCTCACTGGACAGCTACCGCCCACCTCAAGCTGGGAAGCCCTTGACCAATAAGGTACCGTCCCGCCACAGTTCGCCTGCCTTGCTGTGTGAATAGGGCTTAATACACACGAGTATGTGACAAGCGGACTGCAACTACTGCACCAAAAAATAACAAAAGAAAACCAAAAGGAAACCTCCGATCCTCAAACTAGGCACCTGGAATGTCCGGACCATGCTGACTGGGCTCTCGGATGATCTCCAGGCAATCAGCGATGTTCGAAAGACTTCAGTCATCAACGACCAACTTGCAAGACTCCAGGTCGACCTCGCCTCACTACAGGAGACACTGCTATCAGATTCCGGCTCCCTCAGAGAAAAGAACGACACGTTGTTCGTCTGGCAAGGAAAGAACGCCGACGAAGCCAGACAAATTGGTGATGGATTCGCCGTCAGGAACTCTCTGTTGGGGATGATGGAACCTTGCCAACAAGAAAACGGAAGACTGATATCCCTCCGCCTCTACACTACAACCTGGTCTGTCAACCTGATGAGTGTTTACGCTCCGACACTAAGCGCCACCGCAGATACCAAGGATGAGTTCTACGACGAGTTAGGCTCGCTCATAGACAAACTTCCCAATGAAGAGAACTTGATATTACTAGGCGACTTCAACGCTAGGGTTGTTGCCGACCATGACTCTTGGCCTTCATGTCTTGACAAACTTGGCATTGGGAAGATCCTAGAGATGTTTTCGTACCACGACCTCAGCATCACCAATTCATTCTTTCAGGCAAGGCCACAGCATAAAGTCTCTTGGCGGTATCCCCGGTCCAAACACTGCCACCAGCTGGACTTGACCATTACGAGATGGTCTCCCATGAAGGGTATGCTTCTTACCCGTACCTTCCACAGCGCTGACTGCGACACCGACCACTCGCTAGTGTGCTGAACAATGAAGCTTCAGCCGAAGAAGACCCATCGCTCTAGGCATGGGGGTAAACCACGCACTGATGTGAACAAGACGTCATATCCAGACAAGGAGGAAGAATTCACATATGCCCTCTCCAAGACGTTTGATTCAGACCTCCCAACGGCAGTGCCAAAGAGAGATGGGATCACATCAGAGATACTATGTACAGTACAGCCTCACGGATTTCTGGTAAGAATCAGTCAAAGAACAACGACTGGTTTAAGGTTAACTCCGCGACGCTCATACCAGTCATAGATGAGCGTCACAGTGCTCAACTGGAATACAAGCAATCCCTCTGCTAGAGGACACTAAAGGCATACAGGTCTACCAGAAGTAAAGTGCTGTTAGCACGGCAGTGCGCTAATGAATACTGGCTTCAGCTCTGTCAGAGCATCCAGTCAGCAGCATATATTGGAAACATCAGAGGCATGTACGATGGTATAAAGAAAGCAATTGGTCCCACGAAGAAAGTGGCAGCACCACTGAAGTCTTCCGCAGGCGATACCATCCATGACAAGGGCAAGCAGATGGAGCGTTGGGTGGAGTACTACTCTTAACTGTACTCCAGAGAGAACCACGTGACCAACGATGCCCTCAACGCCATTAAAAACTTCCCTCCCATCACCAATCTGGACGAGAAACCTAGTGTGGCAGAACTTAAGAAAGCGTTAGAGAAACTGTCCTTAGGCAAAGTTCCATGGAAGGATGGCATCTCAACAGAAGTCATCAAGTGCGGCTTCAGCGTGCTACTCACACATCTGCACGACCTCCTCTGCCAGTGCTGGGATGAGGGTGCGGTGCCTCAGGACATGAAAGACGCCAACATCCTAACCCTGTACAAGAATAAGGGCGACAGAAGCGACTGCAACAATAACAGGGGCTTATCCTTTCTAAGTATCGTGGGCAAAGTCATCGCACGATTGATCCTGAACAGACTGCAGAAACTTGCTGATAGAGTGTATCCAATGTCGCACTGTGGGTTCCACGCAGAGATGTCCACAATCGACATGATCTTCTCCGTCAGGCAACTGTATAAGAAATGCAGAGAACATCACAGACCCCTCTTCCTGGCCTTTATTCACCTCGTCATGACGTTCCATCAGGTCTGTAGTGAGGGACTCTTCACAATCCTTGCGAAGAGTGGATGCCCTTCAAAGCTGCTAAGCATGATGAAGTCCTTTCACGATGACATGAAAGGCACAGTGCAGTACGATGGCTCAACGTCTAACCCTTTCGACATCGGCAGCAGAGTGAAACAGGGCTGCGTCCTTGCCCCAACACTCTTCGGCATCTTCTTCGCTGTCCTGCTCGAGGACGCCTTTGGTACGTCCACAGAAGGGATCTACCTGCACATGAGATCAGACGGCAGACTGTTTAACCTGGCACGGTAGAAGGTGAAGAGAAAAGTGCGTGAAGCAAGCATCAGGGACATGATCTTTGCAGACGATGCTGCTCTAGCCACTCACACAGAAGGTGAGCACAGCGCCTGACTGACCGCTTTGCTAAAGCATCCGATGAGTTCGGGTTGACCATCAGCCTAAAGAAAACAAACGTGATGACTCAGGACGCGGACCCCAAGCATCATCATCAACAACTACGAACTTCAGGTAGTCACTCGGTTCATGTACCTTGGCTATACCATCACCAACAACCTCTCGTTCGATGATTATCTCAACAAGCAGATTGTAAAGGCATCAACAAATCTCTCCAGGTTGTCGCAGAGAGTGCGGAAAAACAACATGCTGACCCTGAACACTAAGATCTCCGTGTACCATGCCTGCGTGCTAAGCACTGTCCTGTACGCCATTGAAACCTGGACTCTGTACGCCTCACAAGACAAAAGACTGAGTGACTTTCACATGCGATGACTCCGACGCATACTCATGATCACCTCGAGGATCAAGTAACAAACAACGAAGTGCTTGAACGTGCCAAGATTCTCGGCATGGTCGCACTCCTCCACCAACGTTTCATCTGATGGATGGGCTATGTACGTCGGATGGATGACGGACGGATTCCCAAAGACCTTCTTTATTCGAAACTTGCCTCTGGCAAAAGGTCTTTCAGATGGCCACATCTCCACTTCAAGGATGTCTGCAAGCGCGACATGAAAGCCATTGACATCGATGTAAACATCTGGGAAAAGCTTGCTCCAGACAGGTCCAGCTGGCGACACGCTCTGATCACTGGACTGAAAGCCGGCGATGACAAGCTAGGCTTGCTAGCTGATGAAAAGCGATCTCAAAGAAAGAAGAAGTAGCCACAAACCATACCAGACTCAACCTTCAAGTGCAGAAAGTTCAACAATGGCTTCCACTCTCGTGTTGGGCTCCAAAGCCACAGCAGACGCTGCACAAGCACCAACCGGGACATCTCTCATTGGCGCTTTGTCATCGTTTCTCGAGACACAAGGATGTCAACCATTCATTTCACTGGATGGTAGTAATAATATTAGTAGAACTCATAGAACCTCTCAAACTTGTCATGCAACGGCATTGTAGTTACTGACCTGTGGCACGGAAAGCTGTATTATATAAATTGGACGTAAATCTTTCTTGAACATACCTGCACGTTGTATCTTCTCTTTGAAGCGTATTATATCTCCAAAATACTAATTCCAAGTCTTGTAAGCGCTTTTATGCTAATTCTTACAAGATTTTATTCTACGTTTTTTGTTCATTTTGCAATAAAGGACTTAATAAAAATTCATCCTGAATTTCTCTCTGAATTTCAGTCAATACAAAATAAGCATATCATATAATGAAGTTTGCACATCACATAAGAATGAAAGCGTTGCTTACAAAAGTTATCGCACTATGTAAGGACAAAAGCAGCGCATATATAGATAATAAAATAAGGACAAAAACACGTCATATAAAGAGGGTTGTAATCACATAATTAAAAATTTCATCTTAAGACAGCTCTGATGTTCCATACCCAATGGTCCAGTTAATCACGATGCAAGGCTAGCTTTGGAACCGACCATTGGTCAAGCGAGAGACGGTGTAAAGAAAATCGTGACATTTGCTTCTGGAGGTAAAATTGCATTAAATTGTCCTAAAATGCTAACTTTGTTCACATTTTCCATATAACCAGTAAAATAATAGAGCTGCCACTTATAAATATTTCGCTGCACCACAAATTTAGTAAGGATCTATACTTTACCAGGTGTTTACGAATTGACACATCATATGCTGTGCTGTGCAAACGCAGCTGAAATGGAAAGGCCCGATTTTTGTATTCGTGAAGGCGCAAAAGATGCGCAAATGTCAGTGTAAATACGGAAGCTATCTTTTCCAGTCATTTTTTCTCAGCGAAAATAAATCTTCATTTTTATCAACACTTAAATTATAATATTGTTGAAGATCAGTGGCTTACTAAGGATAAATAGTATCGGGAGAGAGGATGATGGTCCAAAGGGGATTTGGGGCGCCAAAACCTCTGGCGCACGTTGTTTAAGTTCCCCATTTGTACGCTGCTGTTATAGCACATGCACTTGATTCCGGGGTAAACCAATGTGTACACTCGCCGATTAACATAAGGTAACTAACTCTCACCGGTCACAATCTGACCCCTTGATGACTCCGATCTAATTTTCCGATACTATATGCGCATCCAGTCGCTCACAACGTACATCAATATAAGGAAGACACCCCACACCTTCCATCCATTACCATTTAAGTAACCTTACTGATTCTGAAGGGCCAATTGTGCGGAAAGTTTACCCGTTGCTTCGTGTCTTCCACACACTTGCTTTTTTTTGGGGGGGGCCACCAGACAGATGGCCCCCCCCCCACTTAGCCAAAAAAAAAGGTGTTTTATGTGTTGTTGTGTCCCCCAGGTATGTAGTTTGTTTGTAAATTTATAAAAGAATTTTGATCAAAAGATTTTATTTTATTTAATTTATTTTTTTGAATTTTTGACGGGATATTTAAAGTCCCTAGTGTAATCTATAGGATTATTCATCCGAGTAGGTTTCTATCCCTTTCCTATCTTTTCTTCTGTGACCTTGGCTAGAGGTCTCCTATATCCCATGTGTGCTATTTGTGTGTATGCTATATGTTTTCAGTGCTATACATGTGTTCATGTAGAGATAGCCTTTTATATCAATTTTTTCCCAGTTGTCTTATGATCCTTATTTTGGATCCAAATAATATTTGCTCAATATGTTTTGATGTTTATTTTAAAATTTTGAATTCAGGCGAAGCAACGGTGAGTAGTGAAAGGGGGCGATTCAGGGACAATGGGACCTACCATTGAAAACAGGGTCCCGGCACTTTGGGGACTATGTAAATTTAACATGGGGAAAACTGGCCCGGCACTTTGGGGACAATGGGAATTAACATGGGAATCTATTTTGGGTCAGTCTAGGGACAAGGGAAATTTAACATGGGAGAAAAAAGTAATTCTAGGGACAAGGGGAATTTAACATGAGAATAGAGTTTGGGCCTGTCTAGGGACTAGGAGAAATGGAACAGGGTCGGGACCATATTAAAATAGGGTCTATGAAAAGGGAACAGGCGAAAATTGAAACAGGGAGGAGTCTCTATTTTATTTTACAAAAATAAAAAAATAAAAAAGGGTAGGCAATTGAAAGTCAATCTCTTTTCGAGATCTATGAGTGGCCCTGAAAAAGGCCTTTGGATTTATGTTAATATGCCCTTAACATAAAGGGCATCTGCGGCATCTTCTTGTCCTCAAGTTGCGTCTTACTGCAGGGCCATAAATCAGAGTCCTCTTGAGGCATCCTTGTCTTTCCACATATACTCTTCGTATCCACAGACTGGTGTCTGACTTGTGGACAACTGTCCACTTGGATCGGACATACATTAGCATGTCCGTCCTAAACATCATTGAAAAAACAAGGGTGGATGATTCGACTGTGGTCCACATCTTGAGGCAACGAGAACAGGTGAATCAATGCAGTGAACTGCGTTTATTTATAGGTAGAGGAAGGATTGAAACGGATTGAGTTCATTGACCAATCCAAACACGCGTTACAAAATTCAGTCAGTCCGCATCCAATCCGAAGAGAACAGTCTGTGACGTCACGTGGTCTATATAGATTCGCTGGCGCCTGTGCGCTGTCAATCCATGCGACAGTTATTCAACATGACGGAAACTCAGAAAACGATCCATTGGGGTGCACCAGCAGTGGAGACCACCCAAGGGAACCCGGACTTACTTTCAGAAGAGGTAAATTGGGATTTTGTGGATTTTCTTACCTCGCAAGAATTTGTTCCGGAACCTTCGTCACCTTCTTCATTACCGCACGTGGAGTATATTAGACAGAGACAGAAAGAAGAATTGGAGAAATTTATACAGCGGCAAAAGGAAGCAGAACAAGATTTTCTCCTACAGCAACAGCAACAAGAAGAAGAGGTAAGAAAAAAACAAGAAGAAGAATCAGCAAAGAAACAAGAGGGTGAAAATCAAACGGTCACGGTACTGTTGGACATTTTAGCGGAGTTAAGAAGTCTGAAACAAATGTATCAGACTTCTTTATCATGACCGAAGAGAATACGACCTTCCCGAGCTAAACACGTCAACCCTGTGACTAAGCCTACCGTACCACCCTTAGTGATTTCAACCAAATCATCATCAACAGTACGCAGTCCAGAAGTAGGCTTTGGCCGTGGCAAAGGCTTAAGGCAGTTAAATTTCATTGCTTAAACTCACCCCTACACCAAAAAAGGCCCTTTTCAGGGCCACCCACGTCTCTCGAAAAGAGATACACTTTCAATTCCCAAAAATTCAAAAAAAAAAAAAACATTTTTGCCCCTATAGTACGTGTATATGTGTGCGTGAGTGTAGCTTCTTATTTAAAATCAAAACTCAAAGACACTTACCTTTTTTATACCTAATTTATTCTTTTATCAATAGTTACAATCCAATTCACAATTCACAACAGAGCACTTTAAAAAGTACATTCACTTCTTCTGTCTCACTGTTTAGTCTCTCTGTTTTTTAAATTTCTTCGCCGTCAGTCTTTTCCTCCTCTTCCTCCTCACTTTCTTCCCTTCTTCTTTTCTTCTCCTGTTTCTTTTTCTTCACCTGTCTGCTATCTACCTCCTCTTCTTCCTCTGAAGAATCCCTCTCTTCTTCTGACTCCTCTTGTTTCTTTTTTGGGCAATCTGGAGACCAATGTCCTTTTTCTTTACAATAATAACAGGTATCTTGACTTTTGTCTTTTCTAGCCCCTGTTTTTCTTTTTTGACGGTCTGGACACTCTGAAGACCAATGCCCTTTCTTTTGACAGATATAGAAAGTATCTTGACTTTTATCTCGAAAGGAAGGAGAGTAGTCCGTCGGCTGGTCTGAAGAGAATTTTCTAATGACCCCTGCAAAGCTCTGATGAAACGTTCGATTTGGCTAGTCTCTTCCATCGTTGTGCTCGGTTTGAGAGTGAAATGAATAGTGAAAGGACAAGACACACACCCTTTTATATACGCTGGTCTGCCATGACTATAAATTAGTCTATGGTGTTTAAACTTGAGTCATTTGACGTTTTGCACTCAAGATGAAACGATCCAATTCATTTGAGAAGAAAGAAGAAGAAAGTAAGAGGCAGAAACGTGATCTATCGCCTCGTACCAGGGCTGAAGTCTTGGCACAAATTCATGCCAGTGATTTTGAAGAGGACATGAGTGAACCAGAATCCAAACCCTCTAAACAAAGTTCGCCACCCTTAGTCAACCCTGAAAAATACTATTCCATTCGAGAGACCGAAAAGCGCTCCTCTAGAAAATTTAGAACCACGGCTTACAAATACACGGTGAAGTTTAAAGATTTCAAGTCCGAAGTACCGTTAGAGAAAGCAGAAGGGTTCATCACTGGGGTGTGGGATTCTTTGCTCACCACACTCAAGCGACAATGTCAACCCAAAGAAGACGATCGCTTGAGACTCTCCATACAACACGACGGTTTGAAATCCCCTGTTTGGATCGAGTTTAGCACCCCTGCAGAATTGACCGCTTCCAAAGTCATGGACAAGATTCAACACGTGCAACAATCCAATGACCAGTTTGACATCACCGATGGAAAAGCCACACTCGACATGACCCACGTCTCTCCTCCTCAAGGGACCGGACAACGCAATAAAGTGTTATTGGTGAACGACCTTCGCAGCACCAAAGAGAGTCTCGTCCAAATTCACAATTCTCAAGACCAGATGTGTTTAGCCCGAGCCATCGTGGTGGGACGAACCTATGCCGACAAGAACGACACGGCAGAATGGAAAAGAGACTGGGAGAACATTCGAAAATCGAACCGAGCCAAACAACGAAGTGAAGCAGAACTCCTGTTGCAACAAGCCGGCCTGTCCAAAGACACACCCTGCGGCATTCCTGAAATGCAAAAATTGCAAGATGTCCTAGCTCCATTCCACACCTTAAAAGTGCACCCTCAAGAAGTGCGCGGACCTCTGTTTTTTCGAGGGAAAGACTTTAAGGATGGAAAATACATTCATGTCTATTATCACGATGACCATTTCGATACCATTACCAGTATCACTGCATTCCTGGGATACAGTTATTACTGTGAGAAATGTGACCATGGCTATAAAAATCGAGAGCAACACAAACATTGCGGATCGAAATGCTCAGGATGTTTGGCCTATCCACCCTGTCTGAGCGAAGGGCAAAAACCATTGCATTGTCCTGCTTGTCTGCGCACGTTTGTCAGCCCTGCCTGTTACCAACAACATCTGAAGACGCAAGGTGCACAGCAGAAATGTGCTTGTCAATTCCTGAGATTGTGCCCTACGTGTGGACAAGGCCTACGTACCAATAATGCCAAGGCACACGTATGTTCAGGAAAGAAAAAATGTCACATTTGTCACCACATCGTGGACTTGGAACACCAATGCTACGTGCAAAAATACCAATCCCAACCAGAGAAAGAGGATGGACACAAGAAGAAAGGCCATTTCATCTTTTTCGATTTCGAATGCATGCAAGAGACCGGTATTCACATTCCTAATTTCTGCGTGGCTCATCGAGCGTACGAGAAGTGCATTCAAGAACCTATCTTCAGTCATTGCTCTCACTGCAGCAAGATTCCCGGAGGGCGTGAAAAAATCTTTCGGGGACCGAACACGCTAGCCGATGTTGCCCAATGGGTCTTAGACCCCATCGACAAGACGTGGAGCCAAGAGGACATCGAACGTTACGGAGATTGTCATCGTCATGCCACAGTGATGGCTCACAATTTCTCCGGATACGATGGACAGTTTCTTTTGAGATACTATACGGAACAAGGCACCGAACGTCCTAAAGTCACTTTGAACGGAGCCAAAATCATTTTCATGCAAGTGGGACAAGTGCACTTTAAAGATTCGATGAGTTACTTAGCCATGCCTTTGAGTCGAATGCCTAAAACATTTGGAACGACAGAAATGCCTAAAGGGTACTTTCCACATTTTTTCAATACGGAAGCCAATCAACACGCCGTTCTACCCCATTTGCCTGAGGCTCACTATTACGACCCTGACAACATGCGTACCGAACAACGAGAAGCTTTCTACGCTTGGTACCAGGCTCACGCCTCGGACCCTTTCGACTTTCAGGAAGAAATGTTAAAGTATTGTCGTTCCGACGTGGACATTTTACGACGTTGCTGTGGAAAATTTCGAGAACTGTTCATGGAACACGGAGGGGTCGATCCTTTGAAAGAAGCTTGCACCATTGCCAAAGCGTGTTCCTTAGTGTACCGGCAACGATTCATGCCTGAAAACACCGTATCTGTCATCAGTCCTCAAACAACCAACTATGTCAAACGTCAATACTCGGTCAAAGCCCTACGCTGGTTACATTACTTGTGCGACAAGGAAGACAAATGGATTCAGCATGCCCGCAACGGAGGGGGCGAAAAGACCATCGGAACGCATTCGGTCGATGGCTGAGACTTAGAAAACCCCAAGATCGTGTACGAGTTTAACGGTTGCTTATTTCACGGATGTCCCGTCTGTTATCCTGACCGTGGCACTAAAAATCAGTTTTTACAATGAACCATGGAAGACTTGTACCAGGACACTTGTCAGCGACGCCTAAAGTTAGAACAGGAAGGATACCAAGTGGTGGAAATGTGGGAACACGAATACGATCACCGTTTGAAAACCGATCCCGAGTTTAAACGCCTCGTGGAAAGTTACCAGTTCATGGACCCGCTGAACCCGAGGGATAGTTTGTACGGAGGAAGAACCAATGCCACCTGTTTGCTGTACCAAGCCGACGAAGAGAAAGGAGAAGAAATCAAATACTTGGACGTGTGTTCGCTGTATCCCTACGTGTGCAAATATTGTCGCTTTCCTGCAGGACACCCACAATTGTTCACGGAACACATCGACCTGAAAAACATTCGACAATACGAAGGCTTGTTCAAGTGCAAAGTTTTGCCTCCCACGGACTTGTACCATCCCGTGTTACCTCACCATTGCCAAGGCAAACTGATGTTTCCTTTGTGCCATACTTGTGCCGAAACGTGCAACCAAGACCAACCTTGTCAGCACACCCAGAAAGAACGGGCCTTGACGGGGACGTGGGTCAGCGTAGAATTGTTCAAAGCTCTGGACATGTGATACCAGCTGTTAGAAGTGTACGAAATTTGTCACTTTCCCAAGACACAACAATACCACAAGGGTGACCACACGCAGAAAGCCATTTTCGCCGACTACGTGGATGCCTTTTTGAAACTGAAACAAGAAGCCAGTGGCTATCCTTCCTGGTGTCACACTTCCGAAGACCAAAAGACATTCAAAGAGAAATACCGGGAACAAGAAGGCATCTCTTTAGATCACATCAAGAAAAACGAAGGCAGGCGATCGTTTGCCAAAGTGATGTTAAATTGCTTGTGGGGTAAAATGGCACAACGTCCGTGTTTACCCAAGACGGAGTATTTGACAGAACCTTCCCGCTACTTCCAGATGATTCACGACAAAACCAAATTCATGAAACACGTGGACGTCGTTCGCGAGGATTTGATCTTGGTCAATTACGAAGATCTGGACTTTGTACAAGACGACCCTTTTGGAAATATCATTGCGGCTTACGTGACAGCTCATGCTCACTTAAAATTGTACGAAGCTTTAGAACTGTTAGGGGAACGCGTCCTGCACTTTGACACGGACAGTTGCATTTACATCCATCACCCGAGTCAACAGCACCCTGACATCGAAGGAGACCGTTTAGGAGCCTGGACAGACGAGCATCCCGACGACAAGATTCTAAGTTTCGTCAGTGGCGGTCCAAAAAATTACGGCTACGAATACCGGGACCCGCAAGGAGAAGTGCACACGAAGTGTAAAGTGAAAGGATTGACTCTGAATTATCGTACCAGTCGTGTGGTCAACTTTGGGGTATTGAAAGAAGCCTTGCAATCTGGAGAGGATGATCACTTTAAAGTGACCACCTATCAACCCAACAAGATTGTACGTTTACCCACTCACCACATCGTCAGTCGACCCTTGGAAAAAGTCTATCAAATCGTGTACCAGAAGCGAGTGCGACTTCCCAATCATTTCACCTTACCGTATGGACACGTCGGTATTGGCCTGTATATAAAAAGGAACCCTAGGCAAGATCGATAGTTCATTGTGACTACCAAGACCAAGCAAACAAGATGAATACTTTCAGAGAAACACAAAACAAGTTTAGAAAGGCACAATTCAAGTGTGGGGCTTCTGAAGTGGAATGCGATTGTGAGCCTTGCGATGGGAACGATGCTGTACGCTGTGACCTTAGCGATGCCGTAAAGCATCATGGGAACTTTGTTCTCACCACCCCTATCATGGAAAGTGATGCTGTGCGTGTCAAACCTGAGGGATGCGAAAGTGATGCCGCTCGTCCTCTTGGACATTTTACTGGGTTTCGTTTTAAAGGTGGATGTTCACCTTCACGTCTACCTCCCTACGGATGTCATCCAGCCCTGAGCAAACTCCTGTCCATGTCACCCAACCCTCATCGAAACGAACCTGTGAAAGACGAATATTCGTTTCCTGTGCGTTTGTCGGAATACTGCGACTTTGAAAATCGTCTTCAATCGTTCAAAGGAAAATGGCCTAAGTATCTGGGAGGCCAGACCCCGAAAAATTAGCCAGAGCCGGATTGTTCTACTTGGGCGAAGGAGATAAAGTCAAGTGCTTCAATTGCGGTGTGTCACTTCACCACTGGGAACCACAAGATTCGGCCTACCTAGAACATGCTCGATGGTCACCGAATTGTCATTACTTACCTTTAGTGGGACCGAGACATTGAAGTAACTTACCATAATCTGTTTATGGATACTTTACAAGAGAACATTCGCACTTTGCCTGTGGAGTTGAGAGAAAGGATTTACCGAGAGCTGGTCAAAATACAAGTGAAACGTAAAGAACAATTGCATCCGTTACGTCACCGGTGTTTGAACCACTGGTACCTGAATGCTATACAAGGACTGATTCAGTTGAAAGTGTTCCATTGGACAGACATTGATCAACGATCCCTTAGTTTTAAAATGGATTGGTTTGCTATTAATGATTCTATCTACTACATTGTAAACTTACTGCATCGAATTCCAGAGGAAGAGTTAACGAATTACCGACATCTTTTACACAATGTCAACTTAGTGAAAGAGGAAACTTCTGAACGCATTGTAATGTGTAAATTAGTGACTAAACGATTTAAATTCGACACTGAAGTAAAACCATGTCTGTGCAAACGGCACATTTCATGTGTCAGAAAGAGGATTTAGTATGCCCTATTCATGGATACTTTACAAGAGAACATTCGTGCTTTGCCTGTGGAGTTGAGAGAACGCATTTACCGAAAGCTGGTCAAAATACAAGTCAACCGTAAAGAACAGTTGCATCCGTTACGTCACCAGATCTTTAACCACTGGTACCTGAATGGTATAAGAGAACTGATTCGTCAGAAATTGTTTCAGTGGTCAGACCTTGTTCAATACTTCCAGGGCCCCGATGATCCACGTGTTCATCATTTTGGTTACTTCGAGATTCACCTAGTGCAACGCATTGAGGAAGACAAGTTAAAGGATTACCAACATATTTTACGTGGAATCTACTTAGCGGAAGAGGAAACTTCTAAACAAACTCTGACGTTTCGGTTATAGTATGCAATATTTAGATTCCCTACTGGAGAACGAAGATGTCTGGCTAGAAAGTACGTGTGTTGTTTCCGAAACAAAGAGACTATAAAAACAGGCTGCCATGCCACGACTTATCTCACATGTAATTGAACAGATTCCGTGGAAGGAACTCAATGACCATATTCAAACCGTGGATCATTACCATCAATTATTACAAGAACTGTGTCCGTTCAATTTGGGACGACGCATAGTGTGTGTCTTAGTGACTTGTTTTCTGGGATTTCGTTTACCAGCCGATTCCTTGTGGACTCTTTACGAACAGTACTTACCACCCCAATGGCCTTAAATGGTCACGAAAGACTCCTTTTGCTCAAAGCCTTGCGTTTTCATCTGGATACTTCTCGACCTCTACGGGAAAAAAAGATTCGTCAACTTTTAGCTACCGAGGACGTGTATGACGATGTGTGTGTAGCTTGTGACTTACATCCCATTGGACAGATGTCCGTGACTGGAAAAAAGGGGGTTTTGAGGCTTGGACCCAAGAAGTAGCCCAGTATGCACGAGAGTTGTTCAAGGAAAAAAGTTACTTTTCAACCTGTGTTAGTGACAGTACCAGAAGAACCCGTCACCCAGGACAGGACTGTCGTGGACATGCCTGAAAGACCCTTTCGGGAGGACACTTGTGTGACCTTAGCCCCTATAGAACTGGTCAGAACATTACCCAAAACATGTTGTACAGACACTTGTTTGTATTCCACGTTGATGGTTATCATGTGCCTTTTATCGTTGTACTTAAGCCATTGGCTTTTATGTATTTTTGTCTTTCGTGTTCATGTTTAAAACAGTCAATAAACATGTCCTGAAAAAAAGTATATAAACTCTTGTCTTGTCTGTTTTCGTGTCACAAGTGACATTCCTAACACTATGGCTACCTCTGCTGTCTCTGCTCCCTCTTCCTCCACTGTCAAAGTCATCGACGAACACTTAGATCGTGCCAGTTGGGAGGCTTTGTATCTTCGCCATCCCTTTAACATGCTCACTGCTGGACCTAGCGGTTCAGGCAAAACCGAATTCGTCAAACGCTTGATCGAACATAAACATCATTTGATCGATCATCCACCTCAACGCATCGTGTGGTGTTAAAAAGAGTGGCAATCGGCGTACAGCCTCTTGCGAGAAAGTCAAGGCGATTCCATCGTGTTTGTGGAAGGCATTCCTAAAGAAGACGACGGCATCGTCTCTGACTCCCGTCAAACCCATCTGGTCATTTTTGACGACATGTTAGGAGAAGACGAAGAAGAAATTAAACTGTGGTTCACGCGCAAAGGGCATCATGGTAATGCCAGTGTCGTTTACATCACTCAAAATTTGTTTCAACAAAGTAAAGCCCATCGCACCATCAGTCTTAATGTGCATTACGTGGTCTTAGCCAAACAGTTAGGGACGCCTTGGCTGACTCAGGCGTACGACGATGCCACTCAAACTCCACACGCCTATGTACTCGTCGATTTGAAACCTACGACCCCCGATGATTTGCGATTTCGTACCCACTTGTTTCACCACTGGGGCCAAGACGGAGGGCCTGTCCTGTACACGTCTCCGTCCTCGACTTAACGTCACTCCACAAAAAAAATCTATGAAAACCTCAGACCCTTTGCGTCTGTCTCACACAGTTTGAACATGACGTCCCTTCAGTCGCATCATCCCGTCAAATTGATTCGTGCCTTGTATGGCATCAGTCGAGAAAAAAATCCACAAACACGAGCTCGTGTCTTAGAAGCTAGTCTCAAAGAAGTCTTACGATGGTTCACGGTGACAGCACGTCAATTACTGCAAGGGATCATTCAGATTCCTCATCAAACCAAACGCTTTTTTGATCGAAACAAAGTCGCTTTGACCCAACTGGCCGATCCCCGCATCGACACTCAAACCAAAAAACAAATCATTTTGAAACCTGGAGGGAGCGGTACTCTAGGAGGGGTCATCATTCGCTCTCTCTTAAGATGGGATCCTAATGCCCCCAAAGTTCTCCCCAAGAAAAAAGTCAAACGAAGCTCCAAGAAGAAGAAAAAGACCAGGTCCCCAAGGAGACCCGTGTCTCCAAAAACTTCTCCAGTGGAGGGACCCTCCTCTTACCAGTCACCACCCCGGAAAAAGAAAAGAAGCCCCCAGAAAAAGAAACAGAGAAAAAGTCCCCAGAGAAAGAAAAGCCCACAAAAGAAAACTAGTCGCAAGAGAGGCACTTCGGCCAGGACGCAACCTTACACTCGCAAACCACGACCTGCCACGGCGGTGACCGCGTCTGCGGCAGCCTCACGTTCATCCACTTCCCCGTTGATATCACCAAGAACTGAAGAGTACTTGGAGACGTTGATCACACCAAGAACTTCTCCGTTGATGACCCCAAGAACTTCCCCAGTGGCAGGACCCTCCAATTTAGTGGCAGTGGCTGCTGCTCACAAAGTACCTGCTCCCAAAATCAAAGTTCAAGAAAGATCGGGCATGTTACAAAGTTTACTGGATTTGTCCAAGCAAGAACTGGCTCGATTTAGTCCGTTACGTACCCCTGCACGACGTGTCATGCCTGTCCTGAAGTTGATACGACGTAAAGACAACCAGTGGCGACCCGTTCCAGTATAAAAAAGGCCTGTGACCAAGTAGGGTATCAGTGTTTTTGGTGCTGAAGACTCAAAGATGTCACCCTCCAGAAAACATCCCTCTTCTAAACAGCCCCAAGGAAAGAAAAGGAAAGGACTGCCTCCTCGTTTAGTCAAACATGGGGACATAGTATCTGTCCTGTCCAAAGCTTCTCCACCCCTACGAAAAAAACTCATTCAATCATCCTCCAAAGATGTTATCGATACCGTCTGCGAATGTTGTTTGAACGTCTTGAAAGGCACGATCCCTTTGTCCAAACACCAGAAACAATGCTTAGGCAAACATCGTCACGTTCTTCGCCAAATGGTTCAAAAGAAAATTCCCATTCGTCAAAAGAAGAAGATGTTGGTCCAACGTGGAGGCATTTTACCCCTCTTGTTAGGCCCCTTACTGAAAGGAATCTTGGGAACCATGTTGGGAGGACTGGTGGGAGCAAGATAAAAAGGCCCTCTGAAGTCCCAAGATCTCAGAATTGACCCCTGACAACCCCATGGAAGAACGAACACTAGCTTTAGTGCCTTACAAACGATGGATGGAATACCATCGTTGGCAAGAACAACGCACCCCGCATTTACCTCCCAATCCCCATTTGAGCGAGATGTCCCAGTTACAACACGAATTGCAGTCCTTGATGGATCGCCAAGTTTTGTCCGAAGCAGAAAAATCGCAAAAGTACGGTCAACTCTTGCAACGACTGCAACTCTTTCACCAGAAAGCTTTAGAAGAAACAGCTCTACCCACTCTGAAAGATTTTAAGACCTTGATGAAAAGTCCAGCACCATCACCAGTACCACCACCACCACTACCAGTGACCAAGACAGAAAAAGGACAAGATGAAGAAGGGTTTCAAACTCCACCAGAAAAAGTACGCAAGTTAACAACACCACCTACCTCCAGAATTGGATGGATTAAAAAGATGATGACCACCCCTTCTTCATCACAAGAGAAAAAGTGAAGACAGAAGTGAAACAGGAACCGATATCCCCTGTTCCGACATCCTCCTCTGCCACACCTATTGCCGGTCGCACACGCAAAGCATTGCAATCCAAGAAAGTACCCCAAGAGATAAAGAGTAGCATCTTCCAAGAGTGGGTGTCTTATTAACACACAAACAAACACAAACACAAAATGGAAAAAGTGTTAACCAGCATTTACTACGATCCCTCGCATCCTGCAGGTTACGCAGGAGTTCAAAAATTGTATCGTGCTGCCAAAACTCGACTGAAAAGTCTCCGTTTACCTCAAGTGCAACAATGGTTACAAGAACAAGCTACCTACACTTTACACAAACCCATTCGACGCAAGTTTGCCAGAAGTCGCACCCGAGTGGAAGGCATCGATCATCATTGGCAAGCCGATTTAGCCGATGTCTCTCATTTGGCCAGCTACAATCGTGGCTACAAATATTTGTTTTGTGTCATCGACGTCTTTTCCAAATTTGCCTGGGTCGTGCCCTTGACTTCCAAATCGAGCAGCGAGTTAGTGCGAGCCCTGCAACGAGTGTTGAAACAAAGCGGTCGTCACCCTCTTCGATGGCAAACGGACAAAGGTGCCGAATTTCTGAACCAAACTTTCCAAAAAGAATTAAAGAAACGTGACATTCATTTTTTTACCAACGAGAATCCCGAAACCAAAGCCAGCATCGTGGAACGTTTTCAACGCACTTTGAAAGAACGTATGTGGAAATATTTTACGCATCACCACACTCTGAAGTACATCGACATCTTACCGCACCTGGTGCAAGCGTACAACCAATCTTACCATCGAAGCATTGGACGTGCCCCGCAAGACGTGACTCCCGAGAACGAAGTGCTGGTGTTTGAGCGCCTGTTTGGTACATCCCCGTCGAGGGCTTCCCCCAAGCAAAGTGGAGTGTTGACCGTAGGAGATTGGGTACGCACTGGCAAAACCAAACGCACTTTCGACAAAGGTTACTTACCTAACTGGACGACCGAATTGTTTCGTGTCACTGGACGAGTGCATGGCCGTAATTGGAAGACATGAACGGAGAAGTGCTCAAAGGAACGTTTTACTTACCCGAGTTACAACGTGTCACCAAAAAAGAAGACGACGTGTACGACATCGAAAGCATTCTCGAACGCAGAACCCGTAAAGTGGGCAAACGACGTGTCAAAGAAGTCAAAGTACGATGGAAAGGATATCCACCCAGTTTTGATTCTTGGATCGACGCTTCGCAAGTCATCGACTATAAAAAGAAGTGACCATCATGCCCTTTCACACAGACGCAGCTACATCGACCACTCCTTCACCCAGTTCTTCTCTGCAAGATTTACAGAAACAACCCTTGTGGGTGTGGTGTGGAGAACGTGTGCCTAAAACGCAAATCGTCTTTTTCTGCCAAATCTTCGTGGTGTATTGTGTCATCGGGGCAGCCATCGCCAATTTGTGTTTGCAACAAGGAGACAAACAATTGTGGACCATTTTATTGAGCAGTTGCATCGGTTACCTGCTTCCCAATCCCTCCCTGAAATTCTCTTCCAACGGGAACCACGGGAACCTTGTGTCCAGTGCCAGTGCCAGTCACCACTCCAACAACAACAATAACCCCATTTTGAGCGGAGACACGCCTCTGACGTCCAGTAACCCCTCGGACAGCCACAGAACTCTGGAATTATGAGTCAGCAAAACCAATTTTACTTAACCTTACCCAGTGACAGTTCCATGGAGGTGTTTCCCAAGAACACGTTGTGCTGTTACACGGCCAAATTACCTCAGACCATCCCATTAGATCACGAAGCCCATTGGGAAGTGGCTTTAGTAGAAATCATTCACCCGACCCAAGTCCTCAATGTCCTTCCCCATCAAAATTCTTTTGATGTGGAAGTTCATGACGAACAATTGCAACAGTACTTGGATACCTATGGCAAATATGACAAGAAAACCCCTGGCACAAAAAATCAAAAGTACACCACCTATCACTTGTTCGTTCCCACAGGCTATTATTTTAGTGGTCAACATTTGGTCAGCACCATAACCTCCAGGTTTAATGTCGTGTTTCTGAAAGCTTTGGAAAGTGTCAAAAAAAGTGTCACCATAGAATACCACAAAGCAACTCGTCGATTCTTGATGAAATATGACGGGGGTAAAATCATGTCCATTTTATTTTGTCCTGAATTGTTTGACATGTTGGGCGGAGACATGGACATGAGAAAGGCCATGCTCAAGAAAAAACGAATTACCAATCATTTACGACAACGAGTCTTTTAGCAAGTTATTTCGTGCCCCGGTAGAACTGAACCAAGGACTGAATTTGATGTTTGTGTACTCCGATGTGGTGGAGTACAACGTGGTGGGACACACCTCTGTGCCGTTACTGCGTGTCATTCCTTTCAAAGTGGATTCTGCCACGCCCGCTGACGAGGAAGGTGGAAACACTTACCACGTTCACCGCGAATTTGTACATCCTCACAATCTGCTTGTCAGCAAGTCGTATTTGGACACGGTCAACATTGCTATAAAAGGAGATCTGGGACAAAATATTCCATTCACCAAAGGAAAAGTCACGGTGAAACTCCATTTTCGAAAACGGTTCTCTCACGACTTGTAAGTCATGTATCCAGTGTACCGAGGGGTTGCTCGACAGCGAGGACACGGTTTAGGAGACATGCTGAAATCGGCCTTTCGTTCAGTGGCCCCGGTGTTGAAACCGATGGTGACACGCGGATTGCACGCCTTGAAAGATGCGGCACTGATCCAATTTGATCCTCGTTCTTCTTCTAGAAATGATGTGAAAGTAGATCAATGGTTTTGTGACCATTATGCTTATCTTTTGTCTCAAGCTACGAAACGTAGTGTCCATCAATGGCCTAATGACTTCCAACAATGGAAATCACAATTTCATTCACAACGTTGTCAACCCTGTTTAAAGTAGAGTGTTAATTGAAAAAATGTTTGTCATTTGAAAAACTGTTTGATGTTATATTGTTGAATTATTATTAAAAATGTTAGAGTTGTTTGTTAGTGTTAAGTGATTTTGAATAAAAAAATGTTGTGTTCTGAAGAAAAAAATGCCTTTGTCTTTTGTTTGGCTATAGGAATCTTGATTCATGCTCTTTGACTTCTTACTATCCCTCTCATGACACTCATTGAACGTTGCGGCTCGAAAACCGTAGAGTGATGTTTTCCTTCACGTCCGCGCTTTGACTTTAAGAACCGGGGTAGTTTCCAGTCTAACCATCCATTGTCGACTCATCCTCCTACGAAGATGTGCTCCAAACTAGCTAAGCTAAACGAAGCCTACGTGAATTTGCATGGGGTCAGACACAGTCTGATACCGAAGCCAGAAGAGATAGAGAATGTGAGAATGTTAAAAGTCACTGAAGACCTGATAGAAGAGCTCTTCAGAGAAGAAGTTAACAGGGAGAAAGAAGAATGGACAGAGAAGTACAGACTTCAGAGACAGCATCAACAGCAACAATAACAGCAGCAGCAGCAGCAGCAGCAACCTGAACCTGACAGAGGCTTTGTCGATTGTCGTATCGACACCAAAGAGTTCTTCTTCTCTTTCCGAAGAAGCAGACCTATCGTCAGAAAATCTATCCTCAGAGGACGTCGCATTCTTAGAAACTAAAAGATTGCCATAGCAAACAAAAAAACCAGCCCTTTTCAGGGCTACCCAATACTCTAGAAAAGAAATAACAATCGATTTGCCAATGTGTGTATGTAGAGTAGTGTGAATATAAACACTGACTCTTTTGTGGTGTGAGTGTATGTGCTTGTGTGGATAGTAGATCATGATCATGTTTTTGTTTTTTTTTTTGCTGTTTGACGTGCGTGGAGAGTAGATTTGGGGTTTGATTTGATTACTTTGCGTATGTGAATAGTATATTGAAGTGATTAATGAAAATTTTTTAGAATAGTGATGGGTACTATAAAAAAGTGAGTGTGTGTTTCTTTTAGGTCGGCGCGTTGTTTGGTCATGATCTAGGTAATATCAATTTTGTTTTAGGGGGATGTTTTCCTTCACGTCCGCGCTTTAACTATAAATTGAAACTCGCTTGGCAGTCTAGCTACCCTGTTCATTCGTTAACAAGACAATGAATACCAGAATTGTAAAGCTTCTAGAACTCCACATGCACCTGGAATATGCCAGGCGCATACTAAATGAACTGGCCGCGGAGGCCATTGTCGAAGAGGGAAGGATGAAAGAGGAGGAGGAAAGAAGAAAACAAGAAGAGGAGGAAAAGGAGAGAGGAAATTTCAGAATCCCAGAGACAGAAAATTGGGATTCTGAAGCCACTTATCCCGCCTCTGCTCTCCCCCCAAAAAGAGTGAAAGGGGAAGAAGATGTGTATGTGGTGCCAGGCCTGGAAGGTGTCATCATTAACCAGGTGCCATGGAGTTCAAAAACAAACAGCCCTTTTTAGGGCTACCCAAACCTTTAGAAAAGAAATAACAATCGATTTGCCAATGTGTGTATGTAGAGTAGTGTGAATATAAACACTTACTCTTTTTTCCGTGTGTGTGTGTTTGTGTGTGTGTGTGTGTGTGTGTGTGTGTGTGTGTGTGTGTGTTTGAAAGCGCTCACGGACGTTTGTGTGGATAGTAGATTATTGGGTTTCATTATAATGCTTCGCGTGTGTGGATAGTAGATTTGGGGTTCGTTAATTGCTGCTTCACTTATGTGGATAGTATATTATATGAAATGAGAAAAGTAGGGGATGTTTTCCTTCACGTCCGCGCGTTTTAAGTGATAATCGAGGTAATATCAATTTTGTTTTAAGGGATGTTTTCCTTCACGTACGCGCTTTAACTATAAGAACCCACAAGGTTTGATGTTCAAACCATTCTACGGAATAATAAAAACGAAGATGGTGGTTGCAAGTGAGTTGTTCAACAACTTGGTACATATATACAATTGGATAATGGATGGTATCTATGTAGTGGAGAGACTAGAAAAAGAATGGAAGATAGCAGAGTATCTGGACTACGCTAAATGCCTAAACGTAGCAAAAGAAGTGATAGCAGAAATGATAGAGGAGGAGGAAAAGAGATTGAGAGGTATGATAAATCCCACCTATGTCAGAGTGGGAAGCCTAAAGGAAGCACTTGACAATGCAAGCAAAGTCAGGTGCTTTCTTGAAAATATGTCACATGGGACAGAGTGCTCTTTTGTGAAGAGAGGTCAGGACAGACTGAAGAAAGGAGAGGAGTTGATGAGAAAAGTGATGGAGGTAGAGGTAAAGAAGATTAAAGAGAGATGGAATAAAGAAAGAAAAAATCAGGAAAACAAAAAGAAACAGGCAGATTTTGAGAGGTTCAATCAGAATTGGATCAAAGTCCAGGAAAAGTTTAGAGCCTTGGGCCATCCAGACTGGATGCCAGAGGAGAAAAAGAAGAAGAAAGGAATAATGGAAAAAGTGAGGATTTGGTGGAAGAAGTGAAGGAGTTAGAAGAAGAAGAAGAAGAAAAAACCCAAAGTCCCTTTTCAGGGCCACTCATAGGTCTCGAAAAGAGATTGACTTTCAATTGCCTACCCTTTTTTATTTTTTTATTTTTAAAAAAAAAAATAGAGACTCCTCCCTGTTTCAATTTTCGCCTGTTCCCTTTTCATAGACCCATCAGGTCGGGACCGTATTAAAATAGGGTCCCGACCCTGTTCCATTTCCCCTAGTCCCTAGACAGGCCCAAACTCTATTCCCATGTTAAATTCCCCTTGTCCCTAGAATTGCTTTTTTCTCCTATGTTAAATTTCCCTTGTCCCTAGACTGACCCAAAATAGATTCCCATGTTAATTCCCATTGTCCCCAAAGTGCCGGGCCAGTTTTCCCCATGTTAAATTTACATAGTCCCCAAAGTGCCGGGACCCTGTTTTTAATGGTAAGTCCCATTGTCCCTGAATCGACCCCCTTCACTACTACGGTGCGATAATGATTTTTCAGAAAAGAAAATTATATTGTTTAGTGCGTGCTTTTTTGTGTGTCGTTCTTCGCAATTCTATTTAATGGCTAAGGTCAGCTGTGTTCGAGTGAGCTCCGTATTTTCTTTATTTAGTGTACTTCACCCTCTCGAATTTGACTGCCTTTACTTATTTTATTATTGCCAAAGGACTGTCCAAAACGTTTTAGTTCCCCACTGGGGGGTATGCAGTACAGTACGGGAGCTGTACTGGTGTTAGTATTTCTAGAAAGGTAATGTCTTTGTTTATTTGATTTATTTGTATCAATCACACCCATGGGGTTGATTTTCCCGACTCTTCCATGAGCCTGTTCACTTCGCGTGGCGCCATGTGACATAGCCCCACATCGTCCTTATCTCGTACTTTCCCCATAGGTGGTCCCTGTCCCCCTTGTTTAAAAGCAAATAAAAAAACACAGAATTAGTATATAGAAAACCTATTTGACTTTAACAGGTTTAAACACTAGCTGGGGGGGGGGGCAGGTGCTATGTCCCTTTTGGGTAGCTATCCACTGGGGATAGTTTCATGGTCCCTATCCCTCCCCTATCTATCCCCTGTATCTGTCTGTCTATTACTATTATTTGGCCGCATGCCTTTATTGTTGTGACTATATAGTCGGTTGAAGTTGCCATCTAGATATAAAATATTTTGTTTTCTGTACTTTCCGTCTTTGTTTATGTCTGCTATGGCTTTTATTCTATTATCCTTGGATTTTTCACATTGTGTTATAGTGTGTATTTTGGTGAAAGGTCCTTTTTTGCACAGTGGACATTTAGGCGGTACTCTGACCATGTGCCGTCCCACTGCAACCTCTCCCGTCAACCATGCATCGTGCATGTATTTGAAGAAGAGGCTTTGAATGTTTAGGGAGCGTAATTCCACACACTTGCGACCATTTCAAGGATCAACTTCCGGTCTACTTCGGAGTGAATGTGATTTGATCACGATTGCTTCAGTGATTGGTTTTGTCATTGAATGAGTCTTTTCAAACATTGATTTCAATCTCAACATTTCAGCCAAACCCGGCAAATATGCAATCGGAATATTAAAATGTATTTTCCGTCAAGTCGTTTCGCTCTTCCGATCGTTACTTGTGCTCAAGTCTATGTGACATTTTTCGGGAAAATATTTAACATCATTTCTTGACATGCTAATTACATTGAATATTTTCGTAGCGCTTTCTGAATAGCTATACAGGTGACCTCTGGTTGTGCATAAAAAAAATATTTTGTTTAAAAATTGTATACTTATTTATTAAATCAATAGTTAAGTAATTACCATAATTTCAACAGACATGTTATCTACAAAATAGGGAAGAATGCTTTGTAAACATTTCTCTTTATGTTCAATACTATCAGCCTTAAAGAGGATTTACATTGTCAAGAAAACAAGAGGATTAACTTAATTAATTCTTGTGCAATTATTTGTCACTATTTGGCAACCCAAACACAAAATTAAATCTCATATAGGATTAAACTGGCAAGAAAACTCACTGATTAACTTGGTTAATTCTTGTGTAGTTATTTGTCACTAATTTGCATACCCAAACACAAAATTGAATCTCGTATAGGATTGGCACTGTCAGTTAAACCAAAGGATTGACTTGGTTAATTCTTATGTAATTATATTTCACTAGTTTACAGGTCCATACACAATTTTTTTCTTCAAAATGTATGCATGTTATGACCTGTATAGCTAACTGCAATTAACCAACCATGTGAGGTAGGTGATTGAATTTGGTTATGTAACAATTTACACTTTGTAAATGAAAACTATTTTATTTTGGTAAACTTCACTTGTTTAAGCACTGTATGTTGTGTTTCTAATGTAAAAATTATAAAGCACAATTATTTGCTGTTTGAAAGGCTGTAGAGGGGCACAATATCATTTTGTTAGGCCAAAATGGGACAGGCAAACGTTTTGTGGCTAAGGAAATACAAAAGAAATTGTCTGCAGCAGGTAAAAATGTTAATGTAACTGGCACAACAGACACTGCAGCACTGAATGTGAAAGGATGCAGAGTGCATTCCTGGTCTGTGATTGGTGATGGTAGATATGATAGTGATGAACTATGTAGAAATTCTCACACTGGTGATTATTTTGATTCATATAAACAAAATATTGTGAAAGCAGGCTGTTTGATAATTAATGAAATTTCTTTGCGTTCATTGAAACTGTTTGAACAAATTGAACATGTATGTAGAATGATATTGAAACTTTTTGAACAAATTCAACATGTATGTAGAACGACTAAACATTCAGCTTTATATTTTGGAGGTATACAAGTTATTGCAAGTGGGTACTTGTTTCAGCTTCCGCCTGTGCCTGACCCATTGACGAGTGATTCGGGTGAATATTGTTTCAAATCCACCATTTTTGCAATGGTATTTGGGCATAACATTGTCCTTGATGAGGCCATAAGACAAGATGAATTACATTTCATAAAGGCTATCAATGATGTATCAAAGGGAGAAATCCCTGAAGATACCAAAACTTGATATTGAGACTCCAGAGACCTCACCCTCCTGGAGATGACCCAATAAGACTTTGTGAACAGAACTTTGATTGTGAAATATACAATGCATGCAAACTTATGGAAATGGATGTCGTATCAAAGTGCTATCAGTCAACAGACTAGAGTGACAATAATCGGTGCAATAAGTTGTGTGTTCCAAAAGTGGTACACTTGGCTGTCCAGTTATGCTGTTCAAAACCTTAAGCTCAGCACTAGTAAATGGTTTACATGGAAAGGTTGTGACAATTAAGGAAGACTCTGTGACAGTTGATTTTGAAATTTTTTTAGTTCACTTGGGGAGAGGAAATTTTACTGTTTACAGTACCATTGATAAAAAGATTGTAGCCACAGGGGATCAAATTCCACAGATTGTGTCTTTCAGCATTACCATTTAACAAGGCACAAGGATTGACTTTACATAGAGTTGAAGGTGATGCATCAAATATTTTTGTACCAGGTCAGTTAGGTGTGGCAGTGGGGAGGACCATAAATAAAAAGGAACAAAGGGTTATCAGTTTCAATTCCAACTCTGTGATTCCACATAGTTCTTGCATGGATGAATTCTAAAATAAAAGTTTTGTACAGTTTGATTCAAGTTTAGAATGCTGTAGACATTCTGTTTCTTCATTAAAGAACATCAGTGTTGACTTTGATTATGAAACAGGTTCTATTTCTGATAACTCTGACTTTTCTGATGG
This sequence comes from Sinohyriopsis cumingii, assembly GCA_028554795.2. Classification (NCBI taxonomy): domain Eukaryota; kingdom Metazoa; phylum Mollusca; class Bivalvia; order Unionida; family Unionidae; genus Sinohyriopsis; species Sinohyriopsis cumingii. The sequence continues at coordinate 62,796,932 of CM068827.1, forward strand.
AGAAAGTTTAGAAGTTGATGAAATATTGTCCGTTGGGGAAGACACGCCTGCTTCATGTAGTGACCAAGAATTTAGGTTAACCACAGTTGACTCGGACATTTTAGAGCATCATGTTTACTATGCAAAAATGAAACAACTTATCACAGATAATGCAATAACACCAGAGCAAATGAGATTAAAAGTAACACTAACATAAATCTTCTAAAAGCCACTTCAGGAGTTGAATACATTGTTTGAGATATTGTACCAAAATATTCAAAGTATCTTTAATAAAGTATGTGGTAATATAAAGGACAGAAAACCAGATTCAAAGACATGGACTGAATATTATTCTGAGGTTTACCAGTCTTCAGTGTCTCAGGAATGCATACAAATTCTTGAAAAGTTCTTGAATTCTGTGCCGAATGATAATACTTTTCTTGCATTTGGAATGTTTTTGGAACAGAATTTGCGAAATTGTTTTGGACAAAAATACTATTGCCATTTTCAGTACCACACAAGTTGCACGTGCACCTTCCATTCTTATATCAGAGAAAGAACAAGGCAAATTAAGGTTTACTGCAGGTAGATGTAATGAAAAGAGCAGATACCATAATATGGAAAAAGGAAAGAACAACTTGTACAGAAAGAAAACGATTAACTTGGTCAGTCAATGTTTCTTACAAGTAAAAATGTTAGACCACCTTACAACTTCAGCTGTTTTTTTATATTTGGAAAACAATAACAAGTATAAACAGACATTGCACGAGACATAAAGAAGACAGAATATCAACCACTCTATATTTGATTTTTTTCTTGCAAGTTGACAATAACAGGAGGCAGTAGTAACATGTAGATGCATTACATTGGCATGGTGCAGGGAGTTTACAGTATTGTAAGACTGTAATACTTAAGGATGAGACACTGTCTGAATATTGGAAGTTGCTGTACATTAAGTTTGATCCCAGTATGATTGTCATACAAGTGGACGACACCATGTTTGCTTCATGTATCAGAGATCTATATGAAGATTCCATAGGTTGTTACAGTAGCATAGGTGACAGTCAACTCAGAACAGATACCATTTCCAGTCTTGGAAGATTGAAATCAGACAGTTTGAGAAAGAGAGTGGTCATGAGATTAAAGCTCAAACACAGTAGTGATGCATTAGCTTTGGACATGAATTATATCTTGGAAGATCAGTCAAAAAATAAAATGTATTCTCACTTAAAACTGAAATCACAGATTTATGATCTGAAGGCTAAAGTATTTATTAGCTTCTTGAAATCAGATCTGATTTTGCTATGTAAAGCATGACATAGAAGCAGGAAATGTACAGAAGAGTGGTCTAGTTAATAAACTATGTATTGCCATACCTGCTTTGAATTAAACACCAATGCCATACCTTTTAGTACATAATAATCCTGTTGCCAGTTCTTCAAAAGCTAGTAGTAATCAAGACACTTCCAGATGTAGCAAAAGTCAACCATGTACTAGAAAAAGAACTAGAGTGGGAAAAGGAGAATGGAAAGGAAAGGGTAAAGGAAAAGAGAAAATGGAAAAAATATGACGAAAGTAACACTGATAATTCAGTTTGCTCTATATGTAAATGTCATTATGCAGAGGGTGAGTTGTGTATCCAGTGTGATTTGTGTAATGAATGATTTGATTGGATCCAGTGTGATTTGTGTGATAAATTATTTGATTGGTTTTGTCAGGGCATTGATGAAGAGATGAGGAGTTGTACAGAAAATGAAAAATGGTTCTGTGCTAAATGCTTTTTGAAAAAGTGTCAATGCTATATCAGACTTCACATTTATCAATATGGCAATTTTGTCATTGTGCTTTTGGACTTTGGTTACATACACTGAACTCACATGCACCTGTTTGTATCAGTAAAAAGGGAAACTAATGACAATTGGATCCTCTACTCTCTGTTGACATGTTAAGTGTGAGTAAGGGATGGTGTTGTCATTAGTTTTCTCCTATTTAATTCCAGTGTACTGTCTTTAGTTTGCATCACCCTAAATCGTTTTTATTATTTAAACAGTTCAATATGTGCATCATAAATATTCAAGTTGCTGTATGTTTTATTCCTGGGATTATTTTTGGACTGCATTTCTTTCACTCTTCAGACATATGTCACGTGTTACAACAAATGGATCTGTTTTTGCAAAGAACTTGTATATTGAACACTTATGAATATTGTTTTATGAAATCAAAAGAATAGAAAATATTTATGGTTAAAAAGGGTGATTACAGTTAACAATGATGACAGTTTGGTTATAGTCTCAGATAGTAAAGGAAGATACCTGAAACCTCATTGTAATTATCAATTCCAATAAAATTACATAGGATGACCAATGCTGGAGAACTTCACAACAAGGCATCGATTTCCTCTCGGAGTCTTGCGAATCTTGCTAAAATATACAGTAATTTATTGAAACGGTATTATTTTGGCTTTGGAACAGATGTAGCAAAAAAAAAAATATAAAAAGTAGATGCCAACTCATCCTTCTTTTGCACATAACCATTTCAGATTTTTATTAAAGTGCAATAAAAGTACTGGCTACTAATGTTTTTTGGACCCCTTGAAATTCCCCCTGTGTTTAACACACTTATTTATTGGACCTAATGAGAATCTGGAAAAGGAAAAGATTGTCCAAAAAGTCAGATGAAACTGCATTGTTTTGATATTCATCCTGTTTTAATCTACTGTTGGATGCCATACATCCAAATCCAGTAGTGACAAGATATTGGCTATGTAGGATTTGGAATGCCGGTTCAATGTACAAAGATTCTGCCATTCCTAATTCCACAGTTTCTTGGCTGCTGTCACATCATACTTTATATGGCAGACCTTCTTGATTCATACCTCTTTTCAATGTGACAAAATGGTGCATGCCTTAAATATTGTTTTGCACTTAAGTTTCACATTTAATGACATAAAATCCCTAGACATTTGTATTCCAATGATCGTTTGCCTACTCCTGAATATTTTGCCAAATTAAGGAAACAATCTATTTATTCAAAAATAACACAAGTCCAAACATGTACACTTGTACAATATTTAAATGTAGGTGATTTGGCTTGAAAATATATTAAAGTCATCTTCACGTGCATAGAAATAGCCTTATAAAATATGTGATTTCATTTCCATCATGATAATTATACTTTGTAAAAAAAAAAGGGCCTAGGTAAAAAAGTAAATAAATGAAGTAATTTTTTAAAAAACAAATCCTGTAATAATTTGTATTCCAAACATCTACTTTGTACCTGGATAAAGTGTAAAATTCACCTATCTGCAAATTTAATATTGTTGCACTAAAAACAACTGGAATGTCCATATGAGCATAACACAGATGCATGGAAGGTTAAATATTGAGTTCACTCCAAATTTTAGGGACTTTGTGTCTGGAAATCATTCTTGAGACATGCCTTTTTTTTTAAATCTCTTTTGTCTGATTTTTTCTCCAAATAATAAAATGTAGTCTATTATTTTAATTGTTTATATATCAGAGCAAGAAATATTTCTTGAATCTGTTTTAAATTTCGGTCAAAAAATTCTAGGACCTTATACCCACCACTGTTTTTTAAACACAAAATTAATACCATTCATATGCTAGCATTAGATTTTGGGGTGGGGGATGTATAATGATAACCCAATTAATTGGTAAGTGTGTTATCATTAGTGAACTCCACAATCAAATGCCCCTGGTAACATTGGATGGTTGCAAGTTTAATACTGTTGGTAGAGTTTGCATTAAACAGATTTGGAATGTCCACATGAGCATAAGAATGCATGAAAAGTACGTTACACCATATTAAATTGGTGGCCCACCAGATAATTTTCGGGGATTGGGGGTGGGTTACTGCTATTGTTTTGGAGCCAGGGTAATTTGTTCTCTTTTCCATTAATATTTTTGTTCAAAATAATAAAGTTCATCAAGTCTGTTTTGGTCCATAAACCAGAGCAAGAAATATATGCGAATCTATTTGACAAAGTGAAATTTGGTTCCAATAACTTCTATTACTTTAACCCCACCCGTTTTTGTACAAAAAGTTACAAAATTATGATTGGCAAGGAATGGAGGTGTGGGGGTATCTTCAGTCTACTAGCCAGCACATACCACGTTGAGATTGTAATTACCGCTATTAACCTGTATTAACCAGATTTTCTTAAGCTTTATGTCGTGCTAAACTTTTGGGTTTTAGCGATTTCCGTACTAAGAAAATATATTTTGAACTTCAACTCTTTTCTAGATAACACATTTGGGATGTCTCTCCTTTTATGCAAATATTGAGGCGTAGAGACCTACACGATACACGCAAAATATAGTAAATGAAGAGATTAGTTGAAAATATTCTACGAAATATTATTGACTAAAATGATCCTGAAAGAAAATGAACAATTTTTTTTAATTTTGATCGTTCTTATATGTATTCCTTATTTATATATTTTCTGCCCAATAATCGCATTCACTCCGAAGTAGACCGGAAGGTGAATGGTCGCAAGTGTGTCGAAGACACGAAGCAACGGATAAACCTTTCGCAAACATGGCCCTTCAGAATCAGTAAGGTTACTTAAATGGTAACGGATGGAAGGTGCGAACTGTCTTCGTTATATTGGTGTACGTTATGAGTGACTAAATGCGCAGATAGTATCGGAAAATTAGACGGGAGTCATCGAGGGGTCAGATTGTGACCGGCGAGAGTTGGTTACCTTCTGTTAATTGGTGAGTGTACATATTAGTTTACCCCCAGAATCAAGTGCCTGTGTGTTAAAGATGCAAAAGAAAGTTTACTTAACAGTAGTATTGTGCATATCAGGCAGTATGATGACTTAGATTTAGTAATGTCTTTTGTAAATTTTCACATAATCAGGTTAAAATTAATCTTCATAAACGTAAATTGTTTTTAAACTCGTGACAAAAATCATAGGTTATAGGTAAAAACAATGATACATACATATATATATATATATATATATATATATATATATATATATATCCAAAAATTATACGTCGCCGGTAGGATTCGAACCTACGCGGGGAAACCCCAATAGATTTCAAGTCTATCGCCTTAACCACTCGGCCACGACGACTTCCACAGCTACGTTTCAGTATATTCTTTGAGTTGCTACAGGCATTTCTATATCTTTCAAGATTAAAATAATGGGTTTCTCTTTCACAATGGTTGGAGTTTCACTGTAGCTGGATATAAAACACAATTAATTTTACTGTATGTTCTCCACATTTGTTTCTCAATACTGGCCTTTCCACCGCGTGACAATCAATGCAGATCATATGTTAATTTAAAATACCTTCAAAGATGACTTCACGGTGAAGTTCTTTTCAAAGGTTGACATGCATTTTTTTGACAGGCTGGACTGTCAATAGAGCAGCATGTAAACAGAACACAGATTTCACTTCCGGATCATCATCAAGGCCTTACGGGTTGTTTTCACAGACGTCGCGATTGAGTACGCAAATGCCAACAATGCAACGCGCGCGCACCTTGCGCCGCCATCTCGAGTCCCTAGCAAACCTTTGTCAACATTAGTCATCATGTATATTCAAGATAATCTGATTTAACTGTCAATAAAGGACATTTACTTCATCGAAACGATACATAGATTATACTTGAAATTAAGTGCCCTATAGCATGAAAATAAAAAGTAAAGCTGGAAATTCCCTTGCTTATATCGAAAGACAGAATAGTGAAGTTGAACCGTAATCGTGCATATTGCTATCAAATAGAAATGCAGTTATTATTTTTTTTACAAACAGACAATATTGACATTTTTAAAGTGTTTCGTATCATATCCCTAAGCTTGTCATCTTGAAAGAGTGTTTCTGGACAATGATTTTAGGGATACAATATCAGTTACGAATTAAAACGAATTAAAATGTCATAGCATGTGTTTTACGCCAGAACTTGTATGTACAAATACTTGTCGCGTCAACAAGTGTTTGTGCCAAAGACAGTTGACAAACCAATTTAATTAGTATGGTCAGATATTGTATTTTTGGTGGAAATGATGGACGTAGGATGATAGTGAATCAAAGCGATAACCATTCAAAGAAGTTTCATCTTCAGTGTGTTCAAACGAAACACGTGCCTAATGGAACATGACTTTGTGTCGAATGTCAAAACGAAGTATTCCTGAAATGCTTTTAGAAATATGAAATTATATATTAACAATTAGCTTTTAAACTTGAACGATAACCAAATGTTTTTACTTGTTTGTGTATCCATTTGTGTATTCGTTAGTTTATTGATCGATCTAATTTGTTTATGAAAGAATAACAAAGATGGTTGAAATTAAAATGAAGAAAACAAATAGAAAAGTCACGCATTCGGTCTGGTGCTGTTGACAGGAACAACATAATGTAATGTATTATTATATTCTTACGCACAAAATGAGACGTGTCTTCGTAATTATGAGGGAAAAACAATGTTATTAGGTGCCAGTTTGCGGGGCTAGGGGCTCAACATGGCGGATGTGGAAGTACACACGTTTTGTGACGTCACGTGAAAACAACGGATTACTCACTGTGCACTGTCGCCGAAATACACAAGGAACACCACACCGTGAGCTCTTATGCTCAAGAATAAACAATTACCATTAAATCCCTACCAAACATGCATAAATATAACTCTTCTATCACCACCAAAATGAGAGAGGAACAAATGTTCTAAAAATAGACTGTAACTAAATGGGGGGGGGGGGGTACTGAACTGACCTGATTTCAGCTATGCACAAGATTCTTTTGAAAATTAACAGAAGACCCGGATATCAAAACGGATCATTCTTCGCACCATACATACACTATTTCTTGTGCAGTAGATAAAGCAGTATAGTATATAGACTAAATATTACTGAGTCAGTCATTTCGATGGGAGAGAACTCTCCATTTCCAGTTAAAGAAAGTAATGAAGGTTCACAAAATAATATATAAGGAAATTGGCACGCCAACGAAGTTGTCATGGAGGCTTGGTTCAGCCGTTTCAAGTAGAAACTAAAACTAGATCTTCAATATACAGGTTCAAATTCTATCGGCGACGTATTACTTTTGGATTACGTCCAAAATGTATGGTGTACACATTAAATAGAGGATTTTCAAGGAGCGATCTTTTCAAATTTTGACCTTCACTTTGAACTATTTAAAATGAGTCTTTAACTGGGAACAGAATTATAAGCGGTAAGCATATAATAAATAACAAGATATGATTGTGCGAATCGTGAGGACAAACTCGCCATATTCTATTTGCAGATTTCTACGACAAATCAATAACGTATTAGTTGTTTTCACAGACGTCACGATTGTGTACGCAAATACCCACAATGCAACGCGCGCTCACTTTGCGCCGCCATTTTGAGCCCTTAGCAAACCCTTGTCAACAATAGTCATCGCCTATATTCAAGATAACAAATCGGATTTAATTGTCGGCAAGGATATTTACTTCAACGAAATGATACATAGATTATACTTGAATTGAAGTGCCATTATAGCACAAAAGTAAAAAAATGAAGCTGGACGTTACCTGGCTTATATCGAAAGACAATAGAGGGTTTCACGGTTGCAACGGAGTTACTGATCGTAGCGCCTAAATTACCTCCCTTAGTTCCAATGCGCATGCCTACAAAAAATGTCCAGTTCTGGATAGTTCACCGTTCTACACTTGCTTAGCGAAACATAAAGTCATCAAAGGAAGGACTCTTAGCTCTACTACAGATCATAATGGTTAAACCAATTAATCAATTATGTATGTCAAACATCTTTAGTTCATACTAGGAGAATAGTTATGGACATTAAATCAGATAATTAGATCCAGTGTCCATACTGCCATTATATCAGATAATTAAATAATATTTACTTTCCATACTTAAATGATACCAAATAATTAAATTAAATACACTGTCCATACCAGATAATATAGATTCATTATTCATAATTTCAGATACATTTGTAGGAACATTTCACTTTGCTCTCCGACTTTAACAATATATAACTTTAACGAAAACAATCTCAACAATTTGCATTTTTCATATGTTAATATATCCTTCTTTATCGGTTACTTTCGCAAGGCTAATTGTTCATTTATAATACGAGTTAAGAAAGTTATAACACAAGTTCGATACGAAAATTATAACACGAATTCGATACGTCAACTGATTTGTAATGATGAAAATTTTAAACCAGAATTTTTTTATTTTTTTTTAAATGGAACACAGTATTTTAATGTATTTAAAGGAGCTTGACAAAGCAATAATTACATTAGCTATCATAACGATAAAGGAGTGTAATTAATACAGACGGAATATTTAGGTGTAAATATCGTACAACATTCGGATTAAATAACATGCCTAATGACGTTTTTTCTTTTTGAAACTTTCAACATGATATTTCTTTGCTTATGCTGGCACGTAATAACTCTCAAATTTGCTGGGGTCTTTGAACAACATTTCTGAGTGCCACCAGTAAATTCATCTAGAAAAGCCTTCTTAAAATTAGTTTAATTCTGTTTAACTTTCCTTGCATCAAATATGTAAGTTTTAAAGATCCAATTACTTCACAGATTCCCTCCTATTACTTTGGTTCGCCTTTAAATCAATATTGATCCACGTGACCGGATGTAAAATTGCAAACAGTATGATTTAAAAAAGAGACAGCTTGTAAGAACATGCTCTACAAGTCAATAATAAATGGATACTCACAAATATTCATATTTTTTGTCTTTATCTATCAGTCACTATTTCTATCTTAGCATCATTTTATACTCGTTTTAACCAGTAGTATGTTTGTGTAATATACGTATGCGAAGATACATGCTTTCGAGGATATACATACCCATGCGCCAGATGAAAGGAGACAGACATACCTACAGACAGACAGGCAGATAGGTGAGAGCCACACATATTCTATACATGCTTATTTTTTCTAACATCGATATTTCTCCAAATTGTATACTCTAAATTTTCCAACCGTTCAAGGAAATAAAATTAAAATAATCGTCAAGGAGGCTCGTACGTGCGCCTGTCTGTTCAAGCGTGGTTGACATTTGTGCATTTTGAAAAAAACTCAAGTTATTTCATGAAAAATTAAATGAACAATAATAGAAAAGCAACAGTCTAAATCAATAATAAAAGACTCTTAAGAAGTTAGAATATTTTCCTGCTGTTGTTCAACCTCCATTAACTGATATGATTGAAGCTGTAACAAAAATAAACATAGTTTCGTTATTCTTCAAGCGAGATAAATTGCAAGAACTTTTTACGCAGGAATACACTTTCGCACAATCAAATAATACAAACTAGAGCATAAGGTAGTTATGGAAAGATACTGAAGTTCTGAAATGGGCAGATAATATTTATTTGAAAACTGGAAGCATCGCAAGTTAGTGAAAAAATAAATAAAAGATGTAAAAACAATTTATCAAATATTGATAGAATTTCTTTTTAAGATGGTGAGATATCGATCCTGCTTGCATAATGTGAGCGGTCTGTCACATTTTCGTGATCTACGTCTGCCATCTTAATTGATTGAACTATCCGGAAGTGAGTTGCACCGAGATGCCCTCAGGTGTTTTCAAGGAGAGATACAGATCTTGAAACTCCCTATAGTGAAGCTGAACCGTAATCATGTGTATTACTATCTAACAGAAATGCAATTATTTCTGACAAACAGACAATACTGACATTTAAAAAAAAAATATTTTATATGATGTCCCTAAGATTGTCATCTTGAAACAATATATCCTGACATTGACCTTCGGGATACGTTATCAGCTACGGAATTGAAATTTCATGGCATGTGTATTATGCCAGAACTTTTTTGTACAAATACTTTTTGCGAAAACAAGTGTTTGTGCTAAAGACAGTTGACAAAGCAAGTTTTGATCGTACGGTCAATTTTTATTTATTATGGAGATGATGGAAGTAGGATGATATTAAATGAAAGCGAGAACTTTTCAAAGATGTTTCAGCTTCAGTGTATTCAAAAGAAATATATGCCAAAAGGAACACGACTGTATGCCGAATGTCAAAACATAGTATTCTTTAAAGATTAAAAAAATATGAAATTATATGTTAACGATTGGTGAACAGACCACTTTATGGAAGTGTCCAATCTTGAATATAAACCTTTTAAAAAATTGTAAATTTCTGTATCCGTTTTTTAAAATAGACCTTTCTAAGAAATAAAAGAAATGACGCCAAACCCACTGCCCTTACCCTAAATCAGTGCCTTTCTCTAATTGGATTATTTTATTTTTCGTCGACCGTGTGTAACCGTCAGACACTTACTTGAGGTTGCCCCCCCCCCCGCTGCTGTAGTGTGTGAGTAATTAAATCATTTATATATCAATAATGGAATCTTGCAAAGCTATATTAGCTCGAGAAAGACTAGAGACAATTAAGAAGTATATCCCTGTCAACAACAACTATAAGCGCGTAAGGAGTCTCGGGTGGAATTTTCAGAAGGTGCAGAACAAGCATTTAAACCGGTTACGAAGGCTACCGAAGGAGTTATAAAGCTACCAAAGCAAAATATATTTCATTTATTAATGGTATATAGAAACATTTTGCACTGTTAGAACAACCACAGCCAGTATAACAACAACCAGGCAAAAAATCCGGAAAAGGTCTTGCCACTGGCAATGTAAAAACCCTTCCGTTACTCGATAACTTTGTCCCAGAAATGTTCTTGCAGATGTTGAACGATTATAAATTCAGATTGGCGGAAGTCGAGCCGGTAATAATTCCTCAGAAATTATTAATGAAGCAGCTGATATTCTGATGATTATTCAAGATCAGCTGGTCTGTCTATGATGTTTTCCAAAGACTCTTTTGACCACCCAAATAACATACAGTATAATATAAGACGACCAAGAAACAATGCCGACAACGCTGACGCTGATGTGTGGCCGGTGGTTCATGGTGCTAATCCATGATTTAAATTAGGATTCGCAGCACGTCGATCAATGCTGAAAGATGGTCGTAGAAGATTTTCATGCGCAATTCCAATGTCACATATCTTTGGATTTTGCAGAAATGTCAGAAAGGTTATTTTGGAGCTAAGCATACAGGTGTGCTTGTAAGAAAGGCTACTGATGATGATGTAATCTGGCACCCTATCGGTGATGCTGATAAAGTATTACTGACAAAACTTTCATTGTGAATGCCATTATAATGACTCCATCGATCGACGAAGAACAACGGTTGCTCTCTTTTAAGAGTCAAGGTGGTAAATCAACAAATCATAGCTGACGATGACCTGTTCAAAGTAATGTTAATGGTTTATCTGCATGGCAAATAGCATCACAGCAAGGTTGTTCTGCACTGCGAATATGCGAATAACGAATAAAACGAGAAATGATACTTAGTTAATCAAATATCAAAATTGTAATCATCACCAACAGTATATGAACCTGTGACCAGACATAAGACATTTATCTCAATGGATTGGATGGTTCTGGTAAAACAACACGTGCATCGAATTATTTCATCGGAGTTATTCAAACTATGTTGATATAATTGTGTTAACCCCTACACATAGACTCGCCAGATAAATAAACGAACGAGGAGTAAAATCTCATACTTATCACGGCTTTTTCCAATGGAAGGGAGATACATAGACTCCTGATCGAATGCGTGAGAAATGTGTTCCAAAGAATATTATCTGGGATGAAGTATGTACAGGGTCGCTAGAGACATTAAAAATATTTCTTGATTAGTTGTTGACAAAAAATACTGATGTGATAATGTGTGGCTATCATGGTCAACCGACACCTTTTGTTGGATTTTCTCCGCAAGCATGGCTGAAACGATTCGTAGATTATTATGAGGAGATAACTGATGATCATAAGGGCTTGATCCAGAATTAAGAGAACTTAAGAAATAAATCAGACTACAACCAAATAAAATTCGGTGTGAAATAATGCGTGAAGTCATTTCAGAAACTCCTATGAACAATTTTTTGAATATGTGGAGACCAGATGATTTGATAGTTGCAATTAGAAAGTTAATTCGTGATACACTTAAGAACAATTATTTCTGTTACATAAAAACAAATTCAAATCTACCCGTGCCGTTGTGATATCGACCAGCAGATACTCGACAGCAAAATATCGAAGTTGAAATTCCAGGCAGAGGACTACAAAATAAATATTATATTAAATGATATTGAGCTAGTTCCTGTCATTGTTGTTGAGGATGCATTAACGATGGACAAAACTCCATGGACGCTAGGATATGCTATAACGATTCATTCGTCACAAGGATTAACTATTGTGGATACTAATATTTGGGTTGTTGATGATCGTATTGAATGGTCAAACTTAGTTTATATTGCAGTGTCTCGAGTAAGAAGAAGATCTCGACGCTGAATCTATCATGATATTGACACAACATAATAATCATTGTGCGATCTGTAACACAGTAATGTTGTGGCAGTATTCAAAGAATAATCCAAAACAGTTTACCGTAGACAGAATTAATAATAGTCTTGGTCATACGCGAAAATGTGTTGCTGACCTATCTTGAATGTAATCGACGTCGAGGTGCTAGTTCACAAAAATGATTGCGCTGGTAATTGTGTGTCTTCCGGAATTACTTGTAATTGTTCGCATACAAATCTACGTTGAGGAGCGGTTGAATCTAGTCTGTAGATTGCAGGTCTACACGTGGATCTTACCACGCTGGAAATTGTATGTGTCGCACACTCCAAAATGGATCAGTTGCTCTATTTTTTACCACCTTCAGTTTCACCAGGTTTATATAAACACCTCACAGTCACATTACCTAGAACTAGTTGTTTTGAAAAGTCATGAGGTTATATTGGTATATGCTTTTGTGATTGCGCTGATGGGTTTCATAGAAATTGCACGAGGAATTTCATTATTTAACGTAGCTATTACACTTGGTAGTTGCGAGCACATTCACGAGATCTCTTGTCTTTCTGATTTATTTCCATCGCATACTGATATCCAAATAACCGCTCAGCAAGTCTTCGATTAAGTCGGTCAACAATTGCCTGATCGCGATGAATAGCGATATGTCTGATTTTGACGTTATGTCTTTTCATCAGAGATGATATTGCACCAAGAAATTTCTTGCCAGGATCAACCTGTAGACCACCTTGTGTTCCGGATCTTCGTTGCTAAATTCGTTCAAAAACAGATGCAACTTCAGCTCTGTTTTAGTTGATAGTGGTTCTGCTTCTTTATATCTACTTGCAACGTCAACGACAGTCAACGTATATTTGTATGTACGTGATTGACGTCTACCAATTTTAATGGTATCGTATGGTAAAAACAAACTGTCTGCTTGATAAATTGATTTGGAGCGCTGGCATCAAAATGTGCGTACTGAATTTGTTTAGGTGATGGTAAATAAATTTGCCATATTGCCTGTCGTGCTAACCAATTTGCAGCAACAGAACGTGTGACATTTGCTGCAACAGCGAGTTTTCTAATCGCTGCTCTACCCCTCCAATATCTTTCTGGGCTAAAAAAAAAAAACGATTCCATAATAATAATAATAATAACCTGTTGACTAATAACCTACCCCTAATACTAGTTTACCTTTCATCGCGGATTTTACTAGGAAGCTACCAAGTTTTTCTCTGAGAGATCTTTTTTAATGCAACTTAACGAGTGAATTAATTTTACATCTGCAATATGTCGGTTTTGTAGATTTTATATTTTATACGCTACATCATGAACGCAACATGATTGATCAACTGGGTTTATTGGATACTCTCGAGGCTATGGTTGATCTCGCAAGTCAAATCGAATATCAAGTCGGGTTCCAGGACCGCAATAATTATATCATGGAAGGTGTTTTTCGCCAAGATATTTAGCCCATTGAATTGCTGATAATTTTAACAATGAAGCAGCGATGTCACCATCCGTCTTCATACGAGACGAAATGAATTTGTATTTTTTGTACCACATCTTACACACATACCTGTAAGTGCATGGATTTGTTTTATTATTTTTGTTAATCCACTGGTGGGGGTAAATGCTTTGCATCGAACACAAATTCATATTTTGTAATATATTTGTACAACATGGATGTCATTGATTTCTCAGCGACATGAAAGCAAGAGCCAGTCAAGCATCATCCAGCGCTACCAAATTATATCAGAACAATTATCATAGGTCGATCTGGGTTTGGTAAGACGCAATTGTTGCTTAATCTGATAATGAGATGGCTCAAGTGGGATAAATTATATTGAGTGGCACCATCCGGAGATGATCAGAGATGCTGCGATGTGCTTAAAGATTTTAATGAAAATGCAAAATTGTTGGAAGAGGATGGTAATGATATTATTGATTTTGTCACCGATATTGATGAAGCCTGTAGGTGGCCTAGATGTATTTATTAATAATCTCGTAGTATACGATGATGTTATGCTGTACAAACAATCAAATATAACTCGGATATCTTCTCGAGGCAGACACAAAAACACAGACGTGATTTATGTTACTCAGCAATAAAGTGATCGGAGATAACTGTAATATTTTAGTTGTGTTTAATGGAGTTGATAACATGCAAACTATTCATCAAACTTAGTGTTCAGGAGATATGGATCTGATTAAATTTTGAAATTTCTTTTCAAACGCGTAATCTACTCCACGCGGATTTATAACAATAAATTTGCATGATCCTCGATCAGGATATCGTATATGTCTTGATAAAAGTTTTCGTTAAAAAAAAAAAGCAGCGGGGGGGGGGACCTCAAATAAGTGTCCGACGGGTAAACAAGATCGACAACAAAAATAATAACCCAATTAGAGAAAGGCAATCGTTTAGCGTACGGGCATTGGGTTTGGAGTCATTTTTAGATTTCGAAGAAAGGTCCTTTTTTCTAAAATGGACACCTAGATATTAATTTATTTATTTTTTTAAATTTGTAATGTTTATTTTCAAGATTGAACACCTCCATAAAGTAGTATGTTCACCCCCTCTGCCATTTGTGCATGCGTCTGTTTATTTATGGCTCTATTTGTTGATGAAATAATAAAAATATTTGTTGTAATTTCAATGTATTACTTGAAGAAGAAAAGGGAAAAGGTTATGTATTTAGTCTCGTGTGGTTGATATCCACAACATAATGTGGTGTATGAGGATATCCTTACGCACAAAATGAGACGTGTCTTCAAACGTAAGTGGGAAGAATAATGTTGATATGTACCCTTTTGTGTGGCTAGTGAATCGAAGAAGCGGATATGGAAGAACATACGTTGTCTGAGGTCACGTGAAAACAACGGATATTTGGATATAATTGTATATCAAAACCTATAACACACGTGAATCGTGTTGTCTACCTGGAGACTGAGTGGGGGCTTGCAGTTCCGATTTCCTTAGGAGACAATACGATAGGGTCTTTCCTTCAGCAAGTAGTTTCAAATATCCCGGCTAATCGTTGCATCTCGGCCTAACCAGGCAAGCACGCGATCGGCAGAGATGTAGTGACGTTAATCGTTCCCTTGTGCATACAAAAGCTTCACTTGAATGAGGAATGCTTCGAAATAGCGTTAGAACTCAACAGGCGTTTGTGATCCATATTACATTGGACAAAGTGATACAGAAAATATCCCCCTGTTCTGACCATGCAAAGCAGACAAAGACCTTAACACCAGACACGATTCGATTAGATCTAATCAGAATAAATTAGCAACACGTCGTGCAGTTTACGATACTGTGCAGAGAACACGCTCGTCTTTAAAGTGTCAGTCACATTGTAATATGTGTTTTGCACATCGGACAACGCATCTAATGCTCACATAGGATATATTTTGAGAGGCATAATGGGAAGTGATTGTTGCGTAAAATGCATAGGATTTATTTTGAGAGTCATCATGGGAAGTACATGTTGTGTAAAATGAGTAAAAATACATGTTTTCGTTTTCTTCAATGCAAAACGCGATTTCTTCTTAATTATGGAACATCAGAGCTGTCTTACATGAACATTTAAACTATATTATGTACAAACCTCCTGATATGACGTATATATGTCCTTATGTTATCTACAAACATCTTTATGTAGGGTTTCGTGTCCTTATAGCACATACAGTCATCCTTATATGCGGTGCTTTTCTCCTTCTATGATGTCGAAACTTCTTTATATGTAGCGCTTTCGTCCTCTTATGATGCGCAAACATCTTTACATGGTGTACTTTTGTCGTTATATTATGTTCCAATTTCTGTATATGTGGTGCTATCATCCATATCTCGTGTAGTAAAACCCAAAACTTTATATTCATTCGAAGCTTCCTTATATCTAGTGCAAAGTTTTTTATGATCAGGAGCAATTGAACTTTTGCAGGCACGAAGGGAAGTGAGGGGTATATTCTCTCACTACACCAGTAAACCACGCGCTGTATCAAGACATATTGGTTTCAGTTCTGAATCAAATTCAGGTCGATCTTTCATTAACTCTTTTATTGAAAAGTTTATGAATGAAAAAATCGATATAATATAATATTGTAAATATCCGAGGTACCTCGAAGTTAGAGTACGATTCAGAGAGAAGATAAAACACGAAAGTAAGTTCAAGTAAAATTAACTAAAGGGATGTATAATACAGCGTTCCCGGCTGCATGTCATTAACCGTGATACCGTGGCATGACAATTTTAAGAGGTTCGTATGGACATTACTAATATTATTACTACTAGTTACTAATATATTTTTTCTACCAGCTAAGAAGATGGATGACGCAACCCATATTGATGTTGATTAATGATGTATGGGATTTTATTATTTGTACGTCAATTTGTGAATATTTAAAAATAGATAAAGAAATATCTCCAAAGGCTGTAGACAGGTGTCCCACTATCTTCATATTGTTTTTAAATATGTGCAGAAATTAAATCAATACTATTAAAAAGATAATAAGATCATTAATATTATTAATATTATTAAAGTACAGAAAACAAAACATTTACTCGCACAGTTTGCAAATGTTACTATCTTGATTCTTGATGGTTCTTTCGAATCTCTGTAAACTTCTATCGATGTTTTAGATTTATTTGCAAGGATCTCAGGTCGGAAACTTGGCATTACCAAAACAAATAGGGGGTGGGTAATAAGTAAGAAATACAGTACAGAAACTTTTGTCATAGATTAAAACTGCAATGCATTACTGAATTTACTCAACTGGGTATAAAGTTTTCAATCGACTTAAATACAACGATTTATTTTAAGTTTGATAATAAAAAGACATGACAAAGAAGGTTTTGTGGAATTGGGCAAAACGAACCATAACACTAGTTGTTATAATAACAGTTTTAAAACCCCTAGTGGTTCCAACATTAACCATTTTTCATCTCTTTACCAAAGCCTCATCAAAATTTTATTAGCTATTCGAATGAATTTTTAAAAAATATTTATATGGAAGTCAAAATAGACAGAATGAAAAGGGAGACTATGTTTCAGAGCATCCGCAAAGGCGGGTTTGCATTTATTAACTCTAAAAATAACTTGGATTCTTATTAAAAGGAATTTTTTTAAGTTGTTGGAATAAGAAATAGGCAAGATAAAAAAAATTGTCATATTAGGAGATGATTATGCCAAAATATTATCAAAGGAGACGAAAAGTATTCTTTTTACGTTATGTTTTACCTACTTTTAAACTTTTATTAGAAAGAAATAGACCTCATATAGGAGTGTGTGTGTGTGTGTGTGTGTGTGTGTGTGATTTAGATTTTTAACGTAGCTTTAACAATTTTTCAGTTATATCGCTACGATGTATGCAGTGTGAGTTTATAGTGATGTCTGGCACAGGGGCATTATGCCGCAGACATGTAGCATATCACATTATTATGACACCAGGCCGACCAGTCCTAAAACTAACCTCTTAATGCTGAGAGCCAAGCGAGGCAGCTGTTAGTACCATTTTTGTAAGTCTTTGGTATGACTGGGCGGGGGTTCGAACCCTTGACCTCTCGCATCCGAGGCGGACGCTCTAACCAATAGGCCATCGACGCGGTCGTCAAATAATAGAAGGTCTTACCACCACGAAATTGTTGATGAACATACTATTAAGAGTAAACAAAGTACCCATCATGTACAAGAAAGGGATTGAACATAGTATAATTGATATTAGCGATGTATTCACTTACCAAGGAAGTTTTCTTGAATTTGAAGCTATCAAGAAGAGTACAACATCAATGAAAATTATCTTAACTTTCAAGGTGTCACTCACACTATAAGATCATTTTGTAGAAAATTAAACCTAATTCTGAATACAAGCATGAATGCCACACCTTTCCCATTACCATTTGAGAGAGAGAGAGAGAGAGAGAGAGAGAGAGAGAGAGAGAGACGTGTGTGTGTGTGTGTGTGTGTGGCGATACGTGAAGGATATAGGACGTTAAACGTTTTCTTTTCTTCTCACTTTGATCGCAAAACCTATGCCTGAAATAATACGTCAATTGGAGAGACAAAAATAGACAAAGTAACATAAAGCTGCCTAAAAAAAAATTGTGTGGTTCTTGGTGCGTTTCCACATTTGCATTGACAGTTTTAAAGTGTAATATGATTTATTAAATTGCATTTGGTTTCGTCGCTGTAATAGATATGATTTGTTTCAAAATGTGAATAATTATGATTGCTACACAAAACAAAATCTCAGCGAAGTCGTATTAGCATTTATTTATACAAGGCCCGAATCTGTTGATATTAACACTTATTATAAATGTATACCAAGACTTTCTACCCCTCAGTGACCATATATTTCACATTAGTTCGCCAAATAAATCCATCCTTTTTATTTCCATATATGGTTAACTTTACGAAACTGTTCATAATGTTACTTTGTTTAGCATTAAGTTTTGATATATGCCAATTTGGCGCTAAAGTTTGATCAGAACCAGTTCTTATGTGATGTGATTTTTTTTTTATAGTAAAGGTCTATGTTTTCCCCGAATAAACGAAGTACGTATTGGCACATCACATGCTGTGCTTTGCAAACACAGCTGAAATGGGAAAGCCCGATTTTTTTTTTTTTTTCTTGATGACCCAAAATACGCGTAAAGGCCGGTGTGAATATGGAAGAAATCTTTTTCAGTCATTATTTCTCTACAGGAATTAATTGAAATTTTAATTAGCACCTAAGTTACAGTTTTGTTGACGATGAAAACGCGGAAATTAATCTTTATAAATACAGACTGTTATTAACGCATGAAGAGAATCATAGGTTGTATGTATATATATATATATATATATATATATATATATATATATATATATATATATATATATATATATATATATATATTGGAATTTAATTAGAACTATATTCATTAGGACTGGTGATAGATCATTTTAGACTACTTCTGATTTAATTCTCAACAGTATAATTTTTGTTTCATTATGTATCCAAGGTAATTAAATTTTTTGTTGAATTTTACACAAATATTTGGTTTCCGCTCTTTTCTATTACTTGGTTTAAGACAAATGAGTCGTAATTATATATTGCTATATTGACCAAAAAAATAAACGTCGCCGGTAGGATTCGAACCTACGCGGGGAAACCCCAATAGATTTCTAGTCTATCGCCTTAACCACTCGGCCACGACGACTCATAGCCATACGGCCACCACATTTTTATTTCAGATATTTCTTTGAACTGTTACAGGAAGCTATATCTGTAAAGATAACATATTTTATGCGTCTGTCTTTGATGGAGTTTCACTGTAGCTCAACGCAAACTAGAAACAAATATGAGTAAAATTGACACAATGGTTCGTAGCACGCATTTCGAACCTTGTTTCACCCGGATTGTGCTTCTGTTTTGGAGTAAGTCAAAGCTATGTGAATCCTAATGTACAATCAGAGAAAATTTTCTCTAAATTGTTATCGTACGTAAGAACAAATCTGAATAGACGTTTTTAATCTCTTTTTATTTGTTTGTAAAAAAAAATTATTAAAGCCTCATATTTTTATTTATTGTAAAGTATTATGAAGAGTCAGAAATTTCGACAACCGGTTATTTTTAGATCTAATTTTTTGGACAGCTCCTGGTGTAATATTAAGGGTTTATGGGGAAAGTATAAATATGTAATAATGAGAACATGACAAATCCAAAAATGTTAATATTACTCCTTGAAATACCTTCAGCATCACTGCGTCAGTCAATTTCAAGTTAAATGAAGCAATAATGGTCCAGAAAAGAATATATAGGGAAATTGCCAGCGCTGATCTTATTTCGAACACCTCATGAATTTAATTAGAACTATATTCATTAGGACTGGTGATAAAACATTTTGGGAGTTAATTCGCAGTACTGTAAGATTTTTTAAATTTTCACTTTGCAATCTAAGGAAATAAATTATTTGTTTATTTTTACAAAAGTTTTATGCTTTTCGCTCTTGTCTGTTACTGACTTGAAGACCACAGTCATAATTATATATATATATATATATATATATATATATATATATATATATATATATATATATATATATATATGTGTGTGTGTGTGTGTGTGTGTGTGTGGTTCCCGAAAAGAATATCGTTAAGAGTTTGAACACTGGGTTGTTGTTTTCCTATGTCAAACAGGGCAGTTTCCATCTTTGAAATGATCTATTTTACTCTCACGCTTATAAACCATATAGCAATAACACAAAAAAAAAGTTAAAAAAATGAACAAAAACATCACGTCGCCGGTAGGATTCGAACCTACGCGGGGAGACCCCAATAGATTTCTAGTCTATCGCCTTAACCACTCGGCCACGACGACTTACGTTAATACGCCTAACATAATTGCATTATCTTTTGATTCTACAGGCATTTCTTTATCTTCCAATATCACAGCGGATGAAGTTTTAATGTAGCTATGCGCACGGGGGCTCGTATCGTTGCTTACAATCGACCGGTCACACATGTACTATATAATAAATACAAGGGAGGACACTTCTCTCCTTTCTCGCGCGACCCATTTAAGAATAAACGCGGTTATTTCAAGCCACATTTCGCGTAGCGTAATAAATTTGGTACCCATATTTAGCTCAGGCATTCGACTGTGTATCCCTGTTATTGTATAGTACATATATGACCGGTCGATTGTAAGCAACGATACGAGCCCCTGTGGCTATGCGTTGACAAATGGGAATAAGTGTAACGTGCTTTTGAAAATTAACTTTAGAGCTAGAGATCAAAACGGGTCTTTGTTCGCACCATACATATACGATTTCGCATGCAGTAGAGATAGCAGTATAGCATTTAATCTATATACTAAATAATATTGCGTTAGTCAGGTCGATGGGAGAGAACTCTTCATTTCGAGTTCAAGGGGGCAGGGGCCAGTTTTTATGTACAAATTTAATGCCGCAATCAGCGACATAGTATAAAAAAATAATAAAAAATCATATATGCAAGTGAGATCAAAAAGGTCCATATTTTTAGATACCTATATTAAAACAAAGCATAAGAATATTATCCACTTGACCAGAGAAATCAATGGCAGTTCATAGCAGAAGTTTATGCACCCCAATCCCTATTTTATACATGTATTTTTCACATCCGAAGGCCATTTTTGACAGCATGTGGTGCTCACAGTGCAAACGCAAGCCCTTTCCTGGATGAAAATTTTGAAAAACACTTGAGAATGGTTGTCATCCAAGCCGTTTTTGAGATACTCTAGTTGCTTTGAACCCAAGTGTCTACTGCTATGGGAGGCTAGCTCTTCTTCCTAGCCGACTATTGGTATTTCACTAACATACTGCAGAGCAACTATGGAAGGTGTACATGTCTGGCATCAATTTCAAGAACAACACAAGC
Source organism: Sinohyriopsis cumingii (assembly GCA_028554795.2). Classification (NCBI taxonomy): domain Eukaryota; kingdom Metazoa; phylum Mollusca; class Bivalvia; order Unionida; family Unionidae; genus Sinohyriopsis; species Sinohyriopsis cumingii. Next base: position 62,818,705 of record CM068827.1, read on the forward strand.
CCGAAACACCTAGTTCACAAATATATCCATATCTATAAATAGTAAACATTAATACTGAAAAAGTCACACCATAGCCTTAAGTTAAGAAATTTGCCACGGGCCAATTTACGAAACTGGACCCTGCCACCTAAAGGAAGAAATCAAGGTTCAAACAATGGAGGCCTTACAAATAAAGATAAGGGAAATTTCTATGACAACGAAGTTCTCATGACTGTTAGGTTCGGCCGTTTCGAGTTGAAATTAAAATTAGATCTTCATGTATTTAGGTTCAAATATTATCGGCCACGTGTTACTTTTGGATTACGTCCAGAATGCGTGTTGTGCACGTTAAATACAGGATCTTACATGAGCGATCATTTCTATTTTTGGCCTTCGTTTTAAAATGAGTAAAACGAAGTCGTTAACTTTCGACAAAATTATAAGAGGTCAGCATATAATGAATAACAATCGTGAGCTCAGGACAGGACCAAACTCGCCATATTATATTTGCATACATCTACGATAAATCAATGATGTATATTTGGAAAGAAATGTATAAATCTATATGGAAAAAAATATAGCATCACATACACGTGTCACGTCTTGCCTACCCATAGCATGTGTAGTAGCTTGCATAAAATCTTTTCACGGCTGATCGCTACATCTCGGCCAAAACAGGCAAGTACGGTATCGGCAAAGATAACGCGATCTAATAATGTTCCCTTGTGTTTACAAAGGCTTCTCTCGAACGAAACATGATTTGAAATAACTGTACAACTCAACAGCATTTCGCAAACATTATTAACATGGGACAAAGTGATATAGAAAGTATTTCGCTATTCTGACCCTGTGAAGAAGAGAAAGACCTTAACATGCATCAGACACGATTCGACGAGATCTAATTCAGGAAATGAGCAACAAACACTTCGTGCACGATAATGTGATGAGAACGTGCTCCTATTTAGGGTGTCATTTACATTTCAATATGTGTTTAGTACAGTGGACAACGCATCACATGATCACATCGTATACATACAGCGAGGCATCATGGGAAGAGAATGTTCCATAAAATGAGTAAGCACATAACATAAAGAGGTTTGAATTATATAATTACAATTTTCATCTTAACATAGTTCTGGCTTTCCATACCCAATAGTCCAGTTAGTCACGATGCCGTGGTAGCTGTGGAGCCGACCACTGAACCACCACGGACATGTGTAAAGAAAATCGTGACGTTTGCTTCGAGGGTGGGGGTAGGGGGGGACTGCTCTAAACTGCTGACCATGTTCACCTATTCCGTATATAAGGATGAATACAAATGTCGCTTCTACAAAAATTTATTAAAAATATATGCTTTGCCTGAATCATGGAATTGCGAATTTGGACATCACATACTGTGCTGTGTAAACACAGCTGAAATGGGAAAGCCCGTGAGGGGCCAAAACATGCGCAAAGGTCAGCATGAATATGGAAGTTATCTTTATCAAGGTTTATTTCTCAACGGGGAATAAGTCAATATTTTTATTAACATCTAAGTTAGAGTATTATTGACGATCAGTTGCGTACTTAAGTGAAATGACCCCGGGCCGACGATGATGGCCCAAATGGGTTATGGCGCCCCTATACATTTGGCGCCCGTGGTTTTAGTGCCCCAAGACCTCTGGCGCCCGGGGCAACCGCCCCTTCCACCAGGCCCATTAGTACGCTACTGTTGGAGACGAGAAGGGCAGTGAGTTAAATAACAGTGGTATTGTGCATATCATCAGCCGGTATAATCAGTTGGATGTATTCACGTGATTATAGAGTAATTACCTGTTCATAAGGTGATTAAAATCGCTTTATTTCAATAATACAGACTTCCAACCCATTATACAAAATTATGTTTTATGATATACACAATTGGAACGCCGCATTTTCTTTAATACAGGTCAAATATAAATTCTTGATTTACTTTTTTTCTACACATATTTTTGAGTAGTAACATTTTGACATGATTTTATTAGGATGAAGATAAAAGAGCCTCTCTCCTAGCAAATTATATGCACAGGTAGTGTAATAAATTTACAGCTTGACTACATCACTGCTAGACTTAAGCTAGACAAATTTTTCAACGCTTGGTTGTACACAATATACATTTTTTTAGATATTGTTTTCTAATGATTCTGGGTAAATGCAAACAAAATGAAATTCATCCTCTATTATATAAATATGTATTCTCCTGCGCAGTTCACAAAATCTGAATGCTATATAAATTGTATCCCTTCTTCCTGTTTCAATCGTTAGTTTATAGCTGGAACAAGTTGCACTAAATGTTTTCTTAACTTAAAATGTATATGCACGAGAGGTATTTCTCACATTGTACTAGGGATTTGTACTGACTATAGTAATAACATTTTGAGGAAATAGGCTCTGACCAACTTTGAAATGCCGTGTTTCTAATCCTTCATGTGAATCCGAAATAAATACTTTTTCATCGCCAACATCTTGTGTTATCCATGCACATCCAAAGTCATACTAATAGAGCATACCTTTAATCTTCGTAACCCATGTGACACTACCAACTGCATCTAACTTTTTCAACATAATATAACATTCATGTGGATGTCTATCATCCGATAATCGCATAATTTTAATCCAATATTTTATACTTCTCACCATGCGACAGTGAAATCTACTTAATTCGCAAACCTTACTTTTCTTATTTCAGTCTTGTTATCTATGACCTATCGTCTCAGTCATGGTGTCAACGAGCCAGGAACTACTTTTACAAAGAAACTCTTGATGTCTTCTGCTGAGCCTGACGGAGTTGTTATAAAATACAACTATATATATATATATATATATATATATATATATATATATATATATATATATATATATATATATATATCTGTGTGTGTGTGTGTGTGTGTGTGTAAAACAAACAGAAATTTACTTCTAAATCAAAGTAAAGTCTCTCCAGCTTTGATAACACCATACAGACTATTTTGACACACACACACACACACACACTTCGAGCTATTTGATAGAGCTCTAGACACACAGGCAATACACATCACCGGCCACACAAAACCAAAGTCTCTTAAGTACTACTGCAAGGCCGACAAAGACCAGAAATGTGTTATGTCAAACTGGTATCTTCTAATTTTGTCGAACACCGACAATCCACCCCAGTTGCATCAAATATAATAATGTGATTACACATGAAAACTGCACGTACCAACCAGTGGTTCATTCATTAGTCCCCATGCTGTTCCACGAAAAGATTTCCATGTATCATTGCACTGTTGATAGCAATAATTAGCATATTTCCAGGACAGAAAATATAAATTTTCAAGAAAGTCATGAATTAGAAATTTCTTGATGTCACTAAGCACTTCGATGGAACTGTACCCAATAAACATATCGTACTGCACAGCATCGTACCGTTGCCCATCATAGAACGTTTTCCAAATAAGAACTGATGAAAGTTAAAACTTAACCGTATAAAATATATTAATTATATTGTCAATTTCATATGACATCCATTGATTAAATAGGATAATACAGTAATAATATCAAATGATTTGATGTTTCTATTTTCTCTTGCGTAGAACTTGTGAACATAGAGTCGACAAGTCACCTCATTGCTCTCATTAATATATTTGTCTTAATACGCAGTACATATATTTGGAAAAACAAAAGCACATGGCTTGAGACGCTCGTTGCTCAATACGTCCAACATTTAAAAATTATAACTTTTTCTTGATTTTTTCTTCTTTCATTTCTAAGATCCGCACATATAGCTAGATTCTACTAAAATAATTAGATTTTCATAAAAGAGTACAAAACCTGATGTCCTTTATATAGAGTGAAAATCAATAATAGCACCGGATGAATACTGCGTTTTGAATCTGCTAAATAAATTTTAAGTGTGCTGGGTTATTTTAATTTAGTTAGACAAAATTGGGTGAGACAAATAATCTATGTCGGTTTTGGTACCAAGACAACGAAATCCCAATCGCGGGGTTACGTTATTTGTCTCCCTACTCGGAATAGCCCGGTGAGGAGACAAAAAGTATAACCCCTTGACTGGGATTTCCATGGCTCGGTCGAAACCCCAATATATATTTTATTAATCTAACAATATCTGAAGAAAAGAGAGGGAACCTACCGCATTTTCATATAGACTCCAAATTATTTGCAGTTTTCGAAACAGAAAGATATATCTTACAAAACGGAAACTGCACTTCCTCAATATCATTCGAGTATTCAAATCCCCAATTTTCAGATCCACAACATAATAATGGTTTAATAATTCAGTGAACTATTTTATACATATCTCTGATTTGAAATTGCCCGAACTGCTTTTGAAAACGAAATATTCCTGTCTGACTTTTTGGCTTGTGCAGCTAATATCTGTTTAGCCATATATCATTTCAACTTGGGTGTAAAGATAACGCCATATATTTATAATAAGGCACTACTTCTATTCGTTCTTCGTTAAAATGCCGTGTTTCCGTTCTCTTCACGTATCCCCCATTTCTAACTACCACTATGTTTGTTTTCTTGAGGATTACTTCCATGCCAGTTCTATCACAAAAACCTGCCTATATTGGTTGTAGTAGTTATCTATCTATATCGGAGCAGTTTGACATATGGAATTACGTCACAATTAATACTTCCAGTTCAGTACCCACGAATGTAGTTCTAGTCTATTTTTAGAACATTTTTTCCCCTCTCATTTTGGTGGTGGTAGGAGAGTTTTATTTATGCATTTTTGGTAGGGATTTAAAGGTAACTGTTTATTTTTGATAATATGAGCTCAGGGTGTTGTTGTCTGTGTGTATTTCGGCGACAGTGCACAGTGAGTAATAAGGCCTTGGTGATGATCCGGAAGTGAAATCTGTGTTGTTTACATGCTGCTATGTTGACAATCCAGCATCTCAAAAAAGAGCAGGTCAACATTTGACAAGAACTTCACCGTGAAGTCATCTTTGAAGGTATTTTAGATTAACATATGATTTGCACTGATTGTCACAAAGTGGAAAGGTCAGTACTGAGAAACAAATGTAGAGAACATATAGTAAAATTTATTGTGTTCTATGTCCATGTCATCTGCGTACATGAAAGCAACTAGTTCTTCAATGACTGGGGCTGATGAGTATGCCTTTGTTACATTTGCTTCTAAACTCTGTGATCAGATCATTTACACACAAACGAAATAAAACGGGGCTTAGCACGCAAGCCTGTCCTGTTCCAAGTGTACAGTTAAAATAATTTGTCAAACCAGCAGTAGTACTAACACAACTCTTTAGGATGCATACATTTTTCTTGGTATATTTATCATTTTACTTTAGACTTTACGGATAAATGATGGCCAGATTTTCATGATCAGCTTTGTCGAACGCTTTCTAAAAATCAACAAAAATGCAATAAAATCTTCCCTTCCTTTTGGATAAATACTTTCGTGCCGAGGCTTGAAAATTAAACAAGTTATCAAGTGTGCTATATCTCTTTCTAAAACACGACAGTGCCTCGAGATTATTTTTCTTTATCCATGAGTAAATTATTTTGCGAAAACTTTGCACCGTGTTTAATGAAGGATATACCTCGATAACTATTAGGGTTATCTCAGCTCTCATTCTAATATATTTTGGGCAAATAATGCTTTTAGCCCATTCATTCGGGAAGTTACCAGAATCATATATTCTATGAAAAAGAGAGCTTAGGAATGGTAAAACACTCTTACTAGGCAATGGTACCATATAGTTGGAATCATGTCTGGTCCAGGAGTTTTGTTTGTCACTGAGTTTAAACTGGTTATTATCTCTTGATCCGTTATTATATCATCTAAGATACTGCCAGTTTCCGATAAGACAGTATCATCATCACTGTCAAGATTACTCTTCTTAGCATTTTCATTTTGTTCCTTTATAAAAGATACTCGTGCCAAACCGTTTTTTAGATAATGTATGTAATGGTAGCTGTCTTCAAATGCTTCTAAAATAAACGTATGTCTGTTGTGCACTTTATTAGTTTCTCCCTTTTACCTATTGGGTAATAGTTTTCTTTAACCTACACAACGATCGAAAACTTTTCTTGAACTCCCTGTAATCGGCCATATCAGTACTGGAACTAATCAGCCGGAATCTACGTAATCGTACATATTTTCGTGTTTTGCATTTTCACATTCACTATCCCACCATCGTGGTTGCATTTGTGTCTTATGTTGGATTCTACTTTTTGTTTTACTTTATGTTCATAGTAGGAAAGCGCATCTTGATACAAAGAGGTAAATTGTTTCAAAGAATCATCGATATTTGTATTTAGCAGGTTAGCTATATGTTCCTTCGTCACCAGAAAGATTTCCTAAAATAGTTGCTTAAAAGCTTCCCTATGCTAAATTTTAAAATAGTTCTAACTGCACGTATTATCTATCTCAAATTATTGTAATTATTTCCCATTTGCTTCTGTTATTGACACTTTCAACGAACATTACGATGGAAAATGTGAAGGTTAATCTTACTCCCCAACAGAGGCGTAGCTATGATATTTTGCGCCCGGGGACGAACTATAAAATTGGCGCCCCAGCCCCCTCCCCGTTTAATCACATTTTTGAATATTACCCTTGTTTACTTATTATAATGTAACGTTGTAAGCCTCATTTTGGCGCCCCTGTACCTTGGCGCCCGGGGACATATGTACCCCCCCCCCCCAGCTACGCCTCTGCTCCCCAACTCCAAAATTTGCCACAAAATCAAATATAGTTGTAGAACATATAACAAGTAATGCACTAAAATTTTCTAGTTATAAGTTATGCATGTAAAATTGCCAGCAACATCATCATATAATCTGCTATTCATAATATACATGTCATATACTTGAAATCTATCAGAGAATGTATTACACTGTGTCTGTTATGCCTTGGTAATGTAAAAGTATCGTTTCCATAATCAATATCATTTCCAAATACAAATTGCAAAGTATCATCTGGTACAAAATCGTATACATTTTTCATGCGTGCATTAAAATCGCCTGCCAGTAGCAAACTTACATTTGGATACCGAGCTTTTATCAAACCAATCTTTTTACACAAAACGGAAATCCCGTTGTCTTCTAGATCACTATATAATGGCGACCCTTGCAATCAGATATATGCATGCATAAGAATGATATTCATACTTCTGTGTTCAGAGGTAAATAGGAAATGTCATATTTTGCAATCAGTTGAAATATTCAGAGATTATTTTCACAACCATGCTTTGGACATATTTTTTTCTAACAAAGAGACACGTCCCCAGACCTCCCCCCCCCCCCCCATCGCTTTCTTTTGACTGTGCTCAAGTTAGCATAACCCGAAAAAAATCGGCAAATTATCTTTCATGTTTCCTCTACGTTTCAGCAAAACCTCCAATATCAAATTTGTTACAAAAGCTTATAAATTGCACATCGTCATTTTTATTGGATGTCCTAATGGCTTGTGTAAATTTGCATTTAATCAAGTGTAAATTAATATTTTCTTTATAAGTATAGATTGATGTTTAACTCGTGAAATGAATCATAGGTTATATGTAAAAACGAATATATATATATATATATATATATATATATATATATATATATATCTTTATTTTCCTGCGTATAGTGTTGTTCCCAAAAAAAAAACTTTAAGCCGTAATGGAGAAAAAAGAAAAAGAAAAAAAAAAAATATAACGTCGCCGGTAGGATTCGAACCTACGCGGGGAGACCCCAATAGATTTCTAGTCTATCGCCTTAACCACTCGGCCACGACGACTTACGAATAAACTGCGAGATATTTATATTTCATAGTATTCTTGAATTTGTTATAGGAAATTCTATATTTTTTAAGATTACTGTGTCCGTCTTTGACAGTGGGTGGAGATACAGAGCAGATAAAGCAGCATGGCATATATACGAAATATTGCTGCGTCAGTCCTGTGGATGGCAGCGAACTCTCCATTTCCAGTTAAATGAAGTAATCAGGGTTAAAAAAAAAATTAAATATACGGAAATTGCCATAGCACCAAACTTAAGTTATCATGACCTCTTGGTTCGGCCATTTCAAGTCGAAATTAAAATTTGATCTTGATGCATATAAGTTCAGATTATGTCGGCGATGTATTACTTTTGGATTGCATCCAGAAGGCGTACTCTACACAGGTAACAGAAGAGCTCATATGTGCGCTCATTTTTAATTTGGCCTTCGCTTTGAAAGAATGAAAATTTGGCTTGAACTACAGAGAATGAGTTAGATGAGGTCTGCATTATAATAAATAACTAAATATGAACGTGCAACATGAACAAATTAGTCATGCTGTAAATTCTACACATTCGAATAAAATCGATAATGTATAGGGCGTAATAGGACAGAATTGTACGTCATGAACTATCGGCCAGTAAACGTGACTGCCAATCAAAGTCGTCGTGGCCGAGTGGTTAAGGCGTTGGACTCGAAATCCAATGGGATTTTCCCGCACAGGTTCGAATCCTGTCGGCGACGCGGAATATTTTTTGTCGAGTCTAAAATGTATCTTGGACTACTATTACTTTCGCATTCAAGATTTTATTTTTTACATCAAGACTCATTTATTTTGCTTTACAGTAACTATTGTATAGTTTTTCTTATTACAACCATATCGGCCAATTCTGCGCATCAGGTAATTCTTTGCAACGATACATCATTTCTGTAAACATTGGATCACGTGTTATTTCTGGTCAAAAATCAATTTTATAGCAAGAGAGTACAATCATACTTAATTAAAAAAAGTGATACTCATAAAGTGTACAAAAATATCTCACATTTTGGCTCGAAATGCCTATGAAAATGTGATTTCTAAATGTCAACATGAAGACCCACTCTATAACCTTCATGAACCTGTAACCCAGAAAATCATATTTACTATATGTGTTTTAGAATCATACAAATAATTACATTATATCAACGATGGAAATGTATACCTTAAAACAATTCTGCATCTTAATCCAAGTTTCCAATTTTGCAAGTTGTCCTACACGTACATAATCTTCTGCTACCCAACGTGTCAACTTGCCGGATTCTTAAGAAATTTCCCGGTGTATAGTTTCTAAATTCTTAAATTTTTCACCATAAACAAGACATAAATACATTACATCCTACTCATTTGATGTTTCTAATCCACATGACAACTATTTTTAAAAATAAAATGATCAACTATACTAAATTTTTTTTTCAAGATCAGTTTAGTTTGCTTAGTACATGTGTATCTTGCCATTTATTGTCATTGTTGTGTTGAATTTTGTAAAACTAGATATAAACATGACCTAATTACTCAACTGAACTGCTGCCAGAAACAGTCTAAAGTAATGTATTTCATTTATATAGCCCGATGGATGAACATTACATCTTTTCAAAGCTATGCGCAGAAAAAGACCAACATATTGCGAGTCATGAAAACGTGACTAAAAATTAATATTATTTTTAACAGAATATTCTGGTGGCAATTATCTTTTTTCCAATGGTAAGCATTGCAGTATTTTATTTTCATCAATTGGTAGAATTGGGTATGCGTTTTGCTTGAGTATTGTTGACGGAAAACCTTAGGTGCGCAGAAATGCCCGAAAGCACTGTATAGACCTTTTTCAGGAAGTCGAATCTGGGTTTTTCCACTGCGACATTTAATGCCTGCACAATCAACATAGGGCAACTTTTAAGCGATTGTCATTAACATAGTGTATGTTCGTGAAGAAAATTTCAAACAAATTTGTAAAGGTTTGACATCTGTACACCCTTCACAGAAAGAGTGTGTTTAAAAATCATGAGTTAATAGTTCAGTAACCTACCTAAAACAGAAAAGTAGATATCAGCACAAAAAGCATCAGAGAGGTCCAGAGCAGCGGACTGGATTTGTGGGTCCTGGGAAAAATTACGGTCCTGCTGAACACTGCTAAGCTTGACAAAGCCCAACAAAGCCACACAAAGCCATGCGAAGTCAAATAAAAAATGCGTATTTATATTGTTAATTATATATCTCTAGTTTTATCTGCAAGAAAGAAAATAATAACAGAAATGTCAAATACATTCAGAAAAACCTGGTCTCTTTCCAATGCGAGTCTAATAACTTGCACATTCTGAAAACCCGTGTATCATCATAGTGAATGCTCCATGCTGATGTGAAGTTACCAACAAATCACTGCAGCCAATAGGAAGTTTCCAAACTAGCCATTATTGGGATGACGTCGCTGTTGTGCAAATTACATTTCTGGCTAACCATATGTTGAATTAAGAGTTTAACATTTGTTTTTGAGTGTTTATCATGGTATAAACTGCCAGCTGCCAAATCACAGCAAATAACGCATAGTTTATGCTACGATGAAGACAGACAAAAAACCAGTATTTAACTTTTATACATTCAATTCTTTATAGGTTCTCATTAAAAAAATATTTTGTCAGTTTTGGAGCCTTGTTTCAGCATATTATATTTGTTGAGGGCTGCTGGCACATAGCCGTTTAAAGAACAGGGTATTCTCCAGCACGAAATGTATCAAACAATTCCACCAATTCTAGCTGATCAAATGAATATTCTACAGCATGGTCTTAAATATTTTATCTCAGCAGAGGCGTAGCTGGGGGGGGGGTACATATGTCCCTGGGCGCCAAAATGAGGCTTACAACGTTACATTATAATAAGTAAACAAGGGTAATATTCAAAAATGTGATTAAATGGGGAGGGGGCTGGGGCGCCAATTTTATAGTTCGTCCCCGGGCGCAAAATATTATAGCTATGCCTCTGTATCTCAGTGGGCATATCTATTCAGAGTAGAAGTGCAATATTCAAAGCAAAGATTTTAGTTCTTTAAACCAAATGTCATATTCATTAACAGGCTATTAAATGCTAATGTGAGGGTCACCTTACAAATGAAATTAAGAAAGTTGGTAAATGGCTACAGTGACTGGGGTCCGATAGTCTTACAAAACATGATATCAACCTCACAGCTGCGATGGGAGAGGGGCGGGATAACCCCACAGTAACTATCAGGGTCAGCCCCTTAAATTGTAGCAATTAGGGTAGTATTAGTCGTTGGTCATAATAAAGTTTGTTATATATTTTCTACATTGGTTTCTCAGTCCTCAACTCTCCATTTTGTCCAGATAATAATAAAGCATATCTTATTCTAAAGTACTTTCAAAGATGAACCCACAGTTCTTGTCATAGGTTATCTGGCTTTTTTTTCCCCCAGAGGCCGGACTATAAACAAAGCACTATGTATTGGGTCAAATATTTCACTACCCAATCATCATAAATGCCTCATTACTCGCTGTGCACTATCACTGAAATGCTTAAATTCTGAAGACTAATCAATTACCTTTAAATCAAAACGAAGAATGTCTTAATCCAACTCTTGTATCACTATCAAAAGGAGAGAGGAAAACAATGCTCCAAAAATAGACTGGAACTACATTTGTGGGAAGTGAACTAGAAGTACTGTAATATTTGTGACCTAATTTTTACTAAGTCAAATTATTTATGGCCAAATTTAGTCAAACTTTAATATTTGCATGCCATACCTATTTCAAATTTATACATGAAGTAGTTTTGAACTTTACAGCAAACAAGGAGTGTGAGAACTGTCAGAAAGTGTGTAGTGCTGGTGCTGCAAAGCGTGGAAGTTATGGCCCAAGTGCTCTTGAGAAACCAAAACTAAATTTGCCATATCTTCTTTAATTATAGGAATTTTTCAAAGCAGTAAACAACTAATTGTAATATAATATGAGGCTGTATGTAAATATCTGAAATATATTAAATATTTTAGTAGAAACTGAATTAAATAATTTAAATTTAGAAACCTAAATTTTAATGAAAAATTAAATTTTATACACGTTTTAAAATTCAAACTGACAAATCTTAGCAAAGTTGACTAATAAATGGTATTTAAAACAAATAGTAAATTGAGTCTGTACAATGTATTATATTTTGCCCAAGGGTAGTTAAACAAGATAGCTCACAGCGAGTTTTGCTGCCAATTGCAATATGCCTGTTCAAATGCATGTAGGTGTACAGACTAAAGAAACAATGATAAGTGCTATGTTCCACGTTTATTGTGTCAGGTACTCAGCAAGTTGTTAGTAACATTAATACTGCACTCAGATTTAAAATTCTGATGGGACAGGTACCATGTTTAATAGCAAAAATGCATTGCATTTAAATGTTGATAACTACAAAAAGTGACAATGTAATAGGAAAACACAAAACACAACTCCAGTGAGGCTCTGTCTTACTTAACAATGGTGCTGTTCTCTCTTATGAAGACGCAAGCCCTGTCTTTGTGGTAATATGAATTAATCCTGGTTACTTTTTTTAATGGCAGATACATTGCATATGTGCTACTGAAGCCTTGCTATCTATCACCACTTGACTACTGGACAGCTTCCAAACTAATCCATCTCTTCCACCTTGTTCCAGATACCAGGCTAGACTTGAAAAGATATAACATACATGTTTCATTTAATCCCAGTGAACAGTACGATGTAGGTAAATAAAGTTAAAATGTGCTAGATATGTTAGATTTCGAAATGACATTAAGGGTACAAAGAAAAGAAAAATCAATTTGACATAGCAAGACTCAAAAATGTAAAGCAATGGCATGTATTAAAGTGATAATTCATCCCAAAAAATATGAGGTTTCAAAAATTATGTTTAGCCATTTACAGGCTTAAAGCAACTAATAAGGTACTCTAGGTATAATAAAGTTATGATGGCGAGGTCTTGGGGTACCAAAATCCCTTTGGGCCATCATCATCATCACCTTAGGTGCCATTTACCCTTAGTATGCCACTGTGCTAGGGTCATAGCTTCTAAAGGCACTTCAATATTTGTTATATTTATCTATACAAGTCTTACACTTGATTGCGACCACTCAGGCGACCTAGTAGTTAGAGCCTCTCTCTCAGATGCAGGAGGTTGCGGGTTTGAAACCCTGGCCAAGTCATACCAAAAACATAGAAATGGTACTAACAGCTACCTCGCTAGACACTCAGCAATAAGAGGTTAGTGTTAGGACTGGTCAGCATGGCGTCCGGATAATGAGACCGAGTTGGACATTATTCTACATGTATGTAGCATGCTCCAGTGCTAGCATCACTATAAACTGCAACAATGCAGACATCGTAGCGATATATATGTAACTAAAAAATTGTTAAAGCTATGTTAAAATCCAAATCACACACATACACTTGATACTATAGTGTTATAATGGGGTTCCCCTTGCAATAAAGTACTCAAGCTCAAGTAAACACTTAGCTCAGAATTTGCTTAGTGACAAATTTTTTATAAAGTGAAATTTATTGCTGAAATTTTTTTTCCTTTTAGGTAAGACAGTAAAATGCTACAAAACTGCATTCAGCATCACGTGGCTTTAGCAATGCTGAAAAAAGCATGTTCCATTAAATTTAGTTTTTAAAACTTTGCAGATGAATTGTCTCTAGTCAGAAGAAAAACATGACACAGATGCTATACTGATCACAGGATTTGAGAAGCTGCTCATATCTGAATTGTTCAAGTTATAAAACATTGTTCAAGTTTTCACAGCTATCCAAAGTATTACTCTTATATACAGTATACACAGTGAGAAAATAGTCCTTACAAAATTTACATATGTAAATGCATACTAAAATTTTTAAAAGAACAGAAATTTGTCTTTGAAATTGCTTCATTTTTGTAAATGATACAAAATTTCCATGTTTATTGTGTAAGTAAATTTGAATGTACATTTATTTTTACTTCAGCACTTTAAATATACAGTTGATTACCCACCTGAATGGTTTGTCATGCAGTGCAATTAAAAAGGTTGACAATGAAGTATTTACTTGGAGACTAAATACAATCAGCTTTGTACAATATATGCCATTCACACCAAAACACTTTTTTCCACAGGTTGATCAGTAAATCATGAAAAAATAATCTCAAGAAGTCACCCCAATTCAACTGGTGCTTGCAACTGTTGACCTAAGTAAGTGAAGAGAATAATCCATGCAGGTCCTCCATCAGCTGTTTAAGGTATTGTAGTGATCAAGACTGAAACATTTTTAGTTTTGGTTTTGTCACCTGCAACTAATGTGGCAGAAGGCTAGACATAGGACAGAGAAAATATAGATTGACTCTCTATTCATGTGTCCATTCAACATCATAGCTTGGTTTTATTATTATTTTTTAAGACTGACCACTCAAGTGGCCCAAGTGGTTAGAGCATCCACTTCAGATGCGGGAGGTTGCTGGTTCAAACCCCAGCCAAGTCATACAGAAACTTTTAAAAATGGTAATAGTAGCTGCCTTGCTTGGTGCTCAGCATTAAGGGGCAAGTGTTAGGACTGACTGTGTCAGGATACTGTGAATGGGTGGGACGTGTCACTACATGTCTGTGTCATGATGCCCCAGAGCCAGACATCACTATAAACTGCCAACTGCAGACATTGTAGCAATATGACTAAAATTGTTCAAGCAATGTTAAAAATCCCAAAACATAGACACATTTTTTAAGACTGGGGGGGGGGCAGGGGGGTTAGAGTACCATATGTTTCAAGATAAGAGCATGTGCATGTAATCCATGTATATTAAACATATCTAAATATACATGTTTAATTATTTATAGTTAAAGTTTCCTTTTATTGTGCTTTTTCTTGCATTAATATTAAAAGCAAAGACGATGTCAATTACTTTACTAGTTACTGGATAGATGTGATTCTGCTTAGTAGTAGGTATTTCCAAAAATATTTTAATTTCAAATTTTTCCTATTATAACTAAACTAGAATTTGCTCTGGTGAGCATGTGCAGAATATGTTTAAATACATCACTTATTAATACTGATGTCGTGTTTTTTTAAATCCAAGCACAATGGAGATTGGCTGTGCAGATAGAGATGGTTCAAAATCCCGAGCCATTTTGTATTACTGTATAATGCTACAGACTTAGCACAAAGATATATTGACAAAATCGTCAATGATTTTTAAGTCAAATAGGTGCAGAAGATTGCTTTCATCAGGGTATTCAATGTGAATTTCCAACAGATTACTATTCTGACACATGGGATAATTATCAGCAGTTTGTAAGACTGACCATCATGCAGTTCACATCCCTGGAGCAAAGAAAGCAAGTGATGTGTGCAATTTAAGACATGCCCAAACCAAAATCGCCAGCATATTTTTAAGGTTGCAGCAAGTTTGCTATGTAAGCTTGCAGCAAGCTTAGATTTGAAACCGTGGCAAGCTTGTGTAAGCTAGTAATAGGTAAGCTTGCATGATCTTGTCATGTAAGCTTGCGCAAGCAAATAATAGGCTTGCTATCAATGGCAAGCTTGTCATGTATGCTTGCACAGGCTTACTAATTACAAACTTGCAAACAAAGCTGACCTAGCTAGCTACATCAGAAGAACTGATATGAAGAATGAAGTCATCAAATCATTTAATCAGATAAAGATACAAGAGCATATGAATCTGTGTAAGGAAACTCTTTATACTTTTGTTCTGTATGGCTTTAGAAATGTTCTACTAGGCTTTAGAAATGTTCTACTAATTTACTTCCATGAAGAAATCTATTTTGGGGGAGGCTGGTGTCAAATGGGTAGGTTCCCTCTCACATCTGTCAAAATGATAAACTATTAGGTAAAAGCAAGAATGTTTGCCATTTGAATTACTCTGAACAACCTCTTCTAAACAAAATCTTCAGAATAAAATTCTGCATCCTCCTCTGTTCCCGGTGTGAATCAGGCATCATCCACTGAAATGGATTACAGCAACATGTACTATGTAACCAGGGAAGAAAAAAACCCAGAGCATTTACCTTTGGCAAAAGCATTTCATTTTTAGTACCAAAATCACTTTTCAAGTCCAAAATATCAGTAAATGTTATTCAAGATCATCCTTTAATGAGCACCTAAATTTTAGTTTTACCATCCATTCTGAAAGGCACTTCAGAGCTTTAAACAACAACAAAATAGATCCGATGAAACTGATTAGGTACCTATAGAAATTTTGAAATAAAATAACGGCCATGTTTGAGAACGAAAAGAATCAAATGTAACAACCTCTCAACAATTGTTGAATTTGATAAGCGAGAAGAAAGAAAGACCCTAAGAATAACGGAAATGAGATTCACAAGCGTACATTTAATTTTATAATTTCATAACGCTATTGACGATGAGTGACAGCACTGCATCAATTACTGCAGTTTGGCAAGCACTGCAATATATAATAATGGTCTTCAGAGTTGTCATCTCAATCATTGAGTGAAGCAACATTACAAAGTCATTTTTTGACATATTTAAATCGTAAAAGCGAAAGAGAAAGCTAGCGCCAACCTACAGTCCCGAAAGCTGAAAAATATAACACTCTTGAGTTCAACTTTGAAAATTGCGCCTAATTTTTTAACGCGACACTACAATTTTTGTTTTGTGTTCTTGTAATTCAAATATGTTGTGTGTATGATTAGAAGTTCGTAAACCATTCTGCTGACCGTAAACAGGGGAAGTAACTGCCTTTAATGATTCGATACCGAATTAAGTCTCTGTCGCGGAAAACCAAATTTTATCTTCCATGGTTTGATTTAATTTCTTTTTAAACAAGTAGAATTCACAAAGCTAAATTCTTTATAGAATGTTGGCAGAATGGGATGCACCCCTCTCTCTCACTCAAATAGAAACAAATATTGAATATATTTTAACATTTTTATTTAGTAACTAAATAACTGACAATTATTTTTTTCTTCTGGCATCAGATTGTCATTGAAACATATATGACAATTCTTTCAAAACCTTAATGCCAGAAGTTAATATTACAAGAGTTGCTGAGACTATATTTGATGGTGCAGTCAGTAAATAGTATTTACAAGTACTTGACATCAAATATCTTGCTGTATTAAGTTACCGGTAGTCTGTAAATAACTTTGCAATCAGCAATCTCTTTTACAGGATTTTACTAAGTGGAATACTTTATTCAGACTTTCACATATGTTCTGTATTAAAGTTTATTCACTGTGCTGCTGCAGATGCACTCTTTCATGCAATTGTAAATAAATTCACAAAAGATTTAAATGTGCATTTGTAGATGAAACCACATTGGTTCAAACATGTTTGATTCACATTTAAGCTGGGAAATTGTCTGATCATTTTGTAGCCATGTCTCTTGAAAACATTGTTGGTCTGGGTTTATTTATTAATTTTTTAAAAGATAAGAGCTGTATCATGCTAAGACCTAATACTGTGGAAAGTGATTTAATTAGTTCTATAGTAAACATTGTATTGGATGACTTTGATAATATACTGGTTATGTGTATTTGTAAGGACAAGTTTTTGCATGCAGGCTTATGTAGAATTTTAGATTTTGCAATCTTGCAGACTTAATGAGAAAAATTCCTTTTGCAAGCTTAAATTTTAGATTTTCCATGCTTGCGACTTGGATAAATTGTGCGAGCACCCTTACTAGCTTGTGCAACTTCAACTAGCTTGTCACAAGCTTGCTGCAAGCTCATGGTAAGCATGCATTTTGGTTTGGGTGTGACAGCAGAGGGTAAAGATGTTTTGATGAACACATCACATATTTATTTTCAGAAACTTTTGAGTTCTGCAAAACTGTTCAAGAAGTTGAATTTAACTTTCACCTACCACCAGTAGTGGCTTCAGCAATCCAAACTATCATCCAGTATGTAACGTAAGAAGATATATGTTTGTCATTTAT
The DNA here is from genome assembly GCA_028554795.2 of Sinohyriopsis cumingii. Taxonomy (NCBI): domain Eukaryota; kingdom Metazoa; phylum Mollusca; class Bivalvia; order Unionida; family Unionidae; genus Sinohyriopsis; species Sinohyriopsis cumingii. The sequence goes on from CM068827.1 coordinate 62,836,392, forward strand.
GTATGTCAACTGTCAATAATGATATTTACACTCTAAACTCTTCTAATTGTATAATCATGGTGAATCAAAAGAAAAGTAATGACGTAGTAAATAACTTTTACAACAATAAATTCCAAATATTTACCATACTCAAAGTCATGGTTCCTGCTCTTATTTATATTTAAGTATTCAGTTTTGCCCATGTTCAGAATCGGTTTTAATCTTTTATACAGCATACAGTGTTAGACTTGTAATATTCACTTTAGTAATAATTATGTATAAACTAAACAATATAGCCATTAGGCAAGGGTAGTTTGATGCCACCAGTGCTGAATAATTCACATTTGTATTCAATTACAATCCTTGTACCTCTTTTGCATAATTAGGATAAATCAGCCTACAAAATTAGGACCTAATGTGCAATCCATGTACCTTGCACCATTTATGTTTGGATCTTAGTAACTGAATAATGTAAGATATACAGATCTATAAATTGTTATTCAAACTTAATAGGAGTTTGTGTTCCAGCACGTACTGTCTTACAATAGATGAAAGTAAAGTGAAAGCTGAATTAGAATGGGAGTGAGTGGAGTACAAACTTAGAAGGGCTACCAAAAAGTGTAAGTTTCAATATTCAAAACAGTCAAAGATATAACCACTTGGTCCATCATAAAATGCTGTACATTCCAAACACCATGTAAACTCATTTGGAACTGTGAACAATATAATGCAGTTTCATCCGTGTTCTTCACAGATTAACTACATATATATTTCATCACTGTGTGAAGAATAATTTATTTTCCTGTTTCATAATCCTAGATAAATTTATGGTGTTATTTAAATGCCTCATAATCTCGTCAGGATAAAGACCATCTGTAGGGGCAAGAGTCTTTTCAGATTTATGGAAGGGTATGTGTCTTAAATAGATGAATGTCTCTAAATGGTTCTTTTATAATCATTGTTTCTTCCTCTTCATATTTAGTGGAGCTCACAAAGCACGGTCATACTGTTCTGCAACATGGGACATGAAAACTAAAGCTCATGATATTCTTGGAAGACCCAACATTTTAAAATAGTTTTTTAATTTTCCTGACAGTATGTTCCATTAGAAGGTCAGAAGAAATATGTGAATCTATTTCCCTCATCTGTTCCCAGATAAACCATACAAAGACTTCTTTGCAGTATACAGGTTATATGGTGCCTGCTAGTGGACAAGAAAATGAAACATTTCATGTGCATATTTACTGTGTGAAATGACATATGTACTTGAGGGTAGCTAGTAATCTTCTCCTGTCAGGTACTTGGCAACATCAAGGATCTGCTTATACAGCAGACCTAGCTATAGTACATTATTAGCATAATGCTTAACTCATGCTGGGCTTCAGAGAATACTGATGTGTTTTGGGGGACTTTTTTGGGATGAAGACTTAACTGGAAACTGATCCATTTGGTAGTAGAAGTCTTAGCAGAGTCGCAATCATTTCTTCAGTATCCTGTGGATCCTTTATCCTTTTGGTAGCATCAGTGCCATTCATGCGTGAACTTGTCCACAGTATAATTCAACCAGGATCCCATTTCTACAATGCACCCATTATCTGGTGGATGGTGATTGTTTAATGGCCCAGCTTATGTCAAAAAAGTCTCTAGGTCAAAATAATCACAGAGAGCCTCAACAATGCAGCCCTTAATAAAGGAAAGGGTAAAGTCTTTGTCATGATCATAATGATTCTTCACATTCCCCCCCCCACTTATTTAAATTCTTTCTGCATTCATCGTGCCTTTATCAAAGGAATCCTCATTGTACAAGTACTTAACCATTTCTGTAAAAAAATTCATGGCAGTATGCCACATTTCAAATGTGATAGGGTAGAGCTGAATCAGTCTCTCTCTTTCAGTAAAGCAACCAAATCTTAGTCCTTTCCCACCTGTAAACATCTCTCTAGTAAACTGGTCTCTGCTCCAATATAAGCTGGCAATTTCTCTCACCAGCAACCGTATAGAAGTTTAAAAAATGTCATAGCAATCACTATGCTGATCATCATATGTTTAGTATGTGTGTCATATATACTTGCTTACCAGTCCAGTTACAAACTGCACAGACCCTGATTTGCTGTTGCATAATGTGCCAGCAGATCTTGGTTTATGCAGTCTGTTTGGAGTTATCATAGAGCCAATGAAATAGACTTTGATCTGCAAGTGTTGTTTGCGATGGCAGATCAGGTTCCATGTAGTTTGCAGGTGGACTATACTTATAAGTGAGAATGTACATTACAAGACAAATCAAAGAAGATAAAACGAGGCTTCTGAAGAAAACTTATAATGTTAAGTTATAATCAATGTAAATCTGTATTTTTTCAGTCAATAAAAAAAATAACATTTCATCTCTGAGAAAGAAAGAAATGAGTTAGCATATCCAATTTAAAGTTAGCAGTGTCTAGATCTCTAATAAGAAATAAAAATACTCTGTGTGAAAAACAATACGTGCAGCACATTATGTCACTATGATCAATTATGTGTAGATAAAATAAGTGCATGACATGCTAAAGAATATTTGAAATTGAACTCGATTACTCATACGTAGGTAATTCTTTTAACAAAATAAAAACTCTCCGTCATTTTGCATGTTCTACCAAAAAATAAATTTTTGTATTAACCTGTAAGTATTCTTTCATCTTTAAAATAATGAAATGTTGTTTTACTTAAACCTTCTGTTAGTAGGCAGATTACATAGCTAGCAAAATGCCTGGCATTACAAAGTGATATTTGCCTAGGCAAATATATAATCTGCCTAGCTATCTGCTAATGTGTATGCTGGAAGTTCAACAGCCACACGAGGCCTCATTGGCTGGTTGGCTGCTGTAATTGGGATGAGTGCATGAATGGTATTGATAATTTGTTGTGTGCAGACAATCAGCAGTAGTTTATAGCAAGTGTGTTTTATTTTTCACTGGATGGACAGTGCGACTCGCAGTGTGGAGCATGCATCCATCCACGTGGACAAATAAGTAGTAACTTACTTGATTTAAAACATTGTTTCAAGAGCGTGAATCGATTTGATTATTAATATTGAATAGTGATTGTACACTATTAAATATACTACCAAGCTTATGCATAATGTCGAACTCGAAAGACTCAAGTTTAGTATGGATTTCCTTCAAAGTAAACGCAGTCGATGAGTCCAAAGCAAATTGCCAACTTAGCAAAGCATGCATTTCCAGAGTTGGAAAGGATTCTAAAAGCTATACGACATCAAAATCTTGTCTTGCACTGCAAGCACATCATCGAACATGGCCTGTTTTTGGCACTGATAACAAAGAAAAGGATGCTGTGCAGTTAACCTCAGCAGCTGCAGCAACTCCTCATACTCTATTGATGCCATGCTGGACTGGAAGCAGCTATTTGCATTTGACGACCCAAGAGCTATTAGTTGGCACAAAGCTCTTGCAGAGTTCATGGCAGTAGATTTGCAACCATTTTCCATTGTTGAAGACATTGGATTTTGATGTCTGATGGCCAAGGCAGAACCAGGCTATAGAATTCCAAGTTGGAAGTACTTTTCCACATATTTGATACCTGACATGCATAAGGCGATACAAAGCAAGATGTGTGATTTAGTTTTTACCCAATCAGACCTTAGTTTGACCTTTAATTTGTGGTCAGACTTTTCCATCGGCATAGCTTTGACGAGTCTTAGGCACACAGGCTGATAGAAGACTTTCAGCAGATACAGGCAGTTTCCCTTTATGCACATTTGTGCATCAGGTACGCATGCTGTAGAAAACTGATGCCCACGTTTTGTTGCTTTTTTTTTTTTTTTTTTTGACACAAAGGATTCGCATAATACGATCAGGATTTATTTAATATCCAATGTTTTTGGATGAGGGATGCGTGTATACTTCGAGCATAGGCATAGACTGGTTCCCTGCTTTGTTTGCTCACTGCGTTGCACACCTCTATTCGTATACTGGAGTGCAACGCAGGGAGCATATGAAACAGGGAACCAGACTAGCATTGGCAATGTTATGAACGAGTAGCTTCCCTTTATCTCGTGAGCTCTCATGGAATCGGTTCACAATTAATACTTCCAGTTCAGTACCCACAAATGTAGTTCTAGTCTATTTTTAGAACATTTTTTCCTCTCATTTTGGTGGTGATAGAAGAGTTTTATTTATGCATTTTTGGTAGGGATTTAAAGGTAACTGTTTATTCTTGATAATATGAGCTCAGGGTGTTGTTGTATGTGTGTATTTCGGCGACAGTGCACAGTGAGTAATAAGGCCTTGGTGATGATCCGGAAGTGAAATCTGTGTTCTGTTTACATGTTGATGTGTTGACAGTTCAGCATCTGAAAAAAGAGCAGATCAACCTTTGACGAGAACTTCACCGTGAAGTCATCTTTGAAGGTATTTTAGATTAGCGTATGATTTGTATTGATTGTCACACAGTGGAAAGGTCAGTACTGAGAAATCAATGTAGAGAACATATAGTAAAATTAATTGTGTCCTATGTCCTGCCAGGGAAGCATTGATTCAACTTTAAATTGCTATAAAATTTTTATTATTAATGATAGACACATGAGATTTTCACACTTTGTGTATATTGACTGTAGCAATCCGAAAATATAATTAAAATTTTAAAAAATTAATTAATTTTGTTTTTAAATTAATTTTGAAAAATTAATTTTTTTTAAAAAACAATTCCCTATAAATTCACAGAAATGGTATCTGTTGGAGATGACACTCATTATTATTAGCAGCAATGTATTCCTACACCATATAGAAGTTGCAATGGAGGATTTTTTTGAAAGCCTGTCAGCAAAAATTTCATTGAATTCTGTAATAGCACATAATAGTGTTTGTAAAATATGGACAGGAAATGTAACAGCCAATGGATTATATGGCCTATTGTCATATAAGGATCCCACGACAAACACGTGGAAGAAAAAACATGTTCACAGACTGGCAGTGATGTTGAAGTTGAGAAGTCTGACTATACCAAAGGAGCTAGATGCATCCCATTTATGCCATAATAGTTCGTGTGTGAATGTGGATCATCTGGTTCTAGAGCATCATTCCATTAATAATAATAGACAGTATTGCAAAGGTTATGGTCATTGCATTGGCCATGGTGACTATCCAGACTACATGTTAAAGTTGATATTGTAATATGGAATAAATTCAGGTATCATGATATATCCTTTACACCCACCCACATCCATATCAATGTATGTCTGGCATGGAAGGAAGGATGGATGCATGTGTTGAGTAACAAGGAGAAAGGAAAGAGTGTGGTCTTTATTTTAGTAGAATTCATGTTGGTATGACAGTGCTTTCTTAAATACATTCCTCCCTTCCTTCCTTCCTTCCTTTCATTCATTCATTCATTCATTCATTCAGCTAGTCTAGTAAGTCATGTCATGTCATGTCATGTTATTTTAATTTTGATTTTTTTAATCTTTATTTATTTTGCTTTTTAATTTCTTTATTTGTGTCTTCATATTCAGAGAAAACTGTTTCGACCTCTCCATAAGTCTCATCAGGTGGTAGTAAGTAACACAACTGCACATAACATGCGTTGTGTTACGTACGGATTTCCCCACTACAGTTTTCCCTTCTGTACAATGTGTTATTCATGGTGTATTTGAGCGCTTTCATTTTGCACATGGAATTAAGATAACTTTTTCTGTCTGCAGTGTCCATTGGCTCCTGCTAAACCTTTGCATAGGAGTGATCGCCCTTGGTATCTAGCAGTCCTTTGCAGTAGTCAGACTTCCTATTGCATTGCTGTGTCCTGTACCTCAGATGGGCCTGTATCATATTTCCTCGTCTTGCTAGAATACGTTTCCTGGTTTGGGGATGCTTTTGATACAACTGATGGTAAGTGCAGTCTTTATCCATTGTCTCCAGTGATCTCAGAATCTTTTTTGAAAGTTTACCTCCCAAGTGTGTCACTTTTATTTTCAATGATGATCCCAGGCTGTTATTGAGTCTGTGTATTGTTGAATGCACTCTTGCCTCAAAGTTTCTGGAATAGTTCACATTTTTAGGTATTGAAACACTGATTGATCTGTTCACAGCCTCACATTTCTGTGTGTTTGTGTTCAGTCGCAATCTTTCTACAACATCAAAGGAGAGTTTCATTTTCAAAACTTCTAGCAGGATGTTCTTATCATTTTCTGTCATGTTGAGATGAGTCATTTGATGAGGGCCCAGGTATGCTGATCACATCCACGAGCTGTTAGTACTTCCTCCCCCACAGACCTTTGAATAATGCCGGCATTTGGAGTAGTCCCCTGAATAACAGCGCAGAGTGGCATCCAATACTTGGGGAAGTTGACATTTAATTTTTGTAACATCACCACTATTGTCCTCCATCATTTGCTTGAAGATTAAACCGCAACGTGCTTTAATGTCTTGGCTGACAATTTTCTGTTTGAGCCTTTTTCCTTCTCTTGTTCTTATTCCTGGAAACATGTTTTCACTAAATATTGCAGAATTACACCATTTGAACTGTAAACGACCCAAATGGATGGGATCCGACAGTCTTTCTACTTTCCACATTGGATGCAGAATGGTATAAGCATTTTGGAAGCCAGCAGCAGCCTGTGCATCTCCATCTTTTGTTGCATGTCTAATGAGAATCTCTTGCAGAACAAACTTTTTTCCCATTTCTCTTGCCATTTCATACTCTGAATGTAGTGCAACTGGTGACAGATTTGCTGTGCAGTCAGCATGGCCTCCTGGACATTTCACATCAAAACCTTTCCCCTTCAGCCATGCTCCAGTCCAACACAGCTTGTTTTCTATTGTAGTTCCCACAATGTATTGCTTCTCTGTAACAGTTACTCAGGCAATTCCAACAGCTTGTGATGAACTTTGACCAGGTTTCTTTTCATGTCCAAAGCTAATGGCATTGTATCTCGCATCAAAAGCAACATTTATTTGCTCAGGATGCTGAACACCACGCATAACATTAACTTGTCTGACTAGTTTCAGCTTCTCTGTCATGTCCATTTCATTCAGCTCCACAGTTGCTTTGCCTACAAGGTTGGAGGCCCTTTGCATAGATGTTCTGCTAGGTGGCGGAATGTCAGTGGCTGCAAGCAAGTATCTAGCCCTGGTGTTGCCCATTGGTGTATCTTGAAGTCCAGCTTGAAACATCATATTTACAGCAGCAGGATTTGGCCCAGGTTTATTTGTTTTTATCTCATCATACAACTTATACTCTGGTGACTTAAAGCTGCAGTTTTTAGACATCATAGTATGCTTCCAAGCAAGTCCCCATTTTATTTCATTAGCAATTTGGAACTCTGGTCTACCACATATGTTGACTTGATTGCCATGGCGATGAATTATATCATTCCACATTTCAACATTTTTTTCATACAGATCATACGTGTCCCATCGTGCTCATTCAAATTTGTCTCTTTCAGGTCCAGTTTTGCTTCGGATGATGGTCGTAGAATTTTTGCAGACCCAGGTGTGCCATTACAGTCAGGTGCCTGAACTGACTTGAGACCCCCATTTGTCGGCTTTGTCACTGCTATGAGAGAGAACTTGTCTGCATCCATTCTTCTGGTCACTGGAACAGATGCAGCACTGGAACTTGGTAGAGTATCATCAGTCAGATATGTGACTCCTTTGTTATGTGGAATATATCCAGGTTTAAAAAAAGTTGTCTTCCTCTTCTTGTACCCTTTCATGGTTTCAGTTACGATAACTGCATGTAAAATACAAGAATCATCCTCTCTCTCTCACTTATATAGTTAGGAGAAGGCATGCTAGCTTGGTTTCAGAGAACTTCACCAACTCTGCAATACTACTGGAAGCCTGACATCTGAAGACTCCTCCCCTTCATGGGTGGAAATGATGTTGTGTACTTGGTTAGACCTAGCTTGCGTATTTAGATGCTACCAGATTTCAGGTGTTACCTTTCATTGACAAGCTCTGGTTTAATTGCTTCACACCTGATAAGGAAAACCATTGATGTTTATGACAAAGGAATGGAGAGACTTTGCCACTGAATAAAATTTGTCAACTTCAGGTTTTAAATTTTCATTAAAATTTAAGTTAAATTTAAATTTTCATATCAAAATATGTATCATTTTTTAAAATTGAATTTTCTAAGAAAGTTAAACAGTCAAGTTTAATTTCTAGTAATTTCCAGATTGGTGTTAGAACCAAAAACTAATTACAGTTTATTTGAAGTGTTTATCTTGATTAGCAAAATCCCAATTAAACTTTAAGTTTTGTGCATTTTTGAAATTCGGTCATTTGGAATTGAGTTGTGTCTGTGTTACAGTGGTGTCAGCTAAAAGCCTGTATCTGAACTATTCATGGATGAAAGTCCTTAAAACTTTGCAGCAGTATTTAAGAGACATTTATTTGATCACGGATGGAAGTTTTATCCATGGAGGTGAAATTGTCTAACCCTGTCAGGAATCGGTTCACAATTAATACTTCCAGTTCAATAGTCCCACGAATTTAGTTCTAGTCTATTTTTAGAACATTTTTTCCTCTCTCATTTTGGTGGTGATAGAAGAGTTTTATTTATGCATTTCTGGTAGGGATTTAAAGGTAACTGTTTATTCTTGATAATATGAGCTCAGGGTGTTGTTGTATGTGTGTATTTCGGCGACAGTGCACAGTGAGTAATAAGGCCTTGGTGATGATCCAGAAGTGAAATCTGTGTTCTGTTTACATGTTGATGTGTTGACAGTTCAGCATCTGAAAAAAGAGCAGGTCAACCTTTGATGAGAACTTCACCGTGAAGTCATCTTTGAAGGTATTTTAGATTAGCATATGATTTGCATTAATTGTCACACAGTGGAAAGGTCAGTACTGAGAAACCAATGTAGAGAACATATAGTAAAATTAATTGTGTCCTATGTCCTGTCATGCGATTTTCATCAGCTCAGTAAGATGTGGCCAAGATTAATAAACCTCAATGCCTGTTACACTAGAAAGTGATTTCCAGATTAAAACGGTGTGCACTAAGAATCATTAGCAGAGAAAGTGAAAGATTCAGAACACAAAAGAGTAACCGTGGATCTAACTTTAATGAAAAATGGTGGAAATAATGCCCTTGACTGGAATACGGCACATGCATTAAGATTACTGATGCTTTTAAAGATATTCTGGACGATATTGACAGAGCCAATACAACCGCATCTCCATCGATGGATGATAGACATGTAGGACATGTTCTGCTCTGCTGTCCCCCCCCCCCAAAAAAAAAAAAAAAAAATGCAATGAGTGATCGTGCATCAACTGAGGTTTCATTTAATGAGCTACTTTCTAAATACAGAACTGCAATTCTACCAAATGTTATCGAGAAGTGGGAAGAACTAGATGAATGTCAACAATCAGCAATGTCAAGGATAAACAACTTATTTGTTGGTTGCACTTGCTAGTAGGGTTTGCAGAAACTGCAGAGAAAGTGCTGCTGAAAATTGAGGATGCTAATACTGACAAACCGGTAGGGGCAACAACGAGCACTCTAACAAAACTGTTCTACAAAAACACTGCATCTGGCAGTGTGAGAACAATCCGAACATCAGCCAAAGCTTTAGCTAGAGGAGCTGATAAAAAAGTGTCTGTTATGGACCTTTCAAAAACTTTCTGGATCAGATGAACAAGAAGGAGCAATTAGAACACTTTCTTGGATATAGATTCAATATTCTCTTTCACGATGCAGAAATCATGTATTATTTGAGACATGACATTGTTAATTTTGTTGACATTGTTCAGGTACAACAAACTTACTTTTGCTTGGAGTGTCTGCCGATGCAAAAGAAAAGCTACATATTGCTGGATGTAAGGCTCTGGGATTATGCAGCAAATTCTTCACAGCACTATGTTGGCGCCTAATTGAATCCAGTTCCCACATTTTAGATATGAACAGATACTACCTTGAGCTGGAAGCTTTCTTGGAAGCCGCTGCTAAAGATCCAGCTTCTTTCATGACTGGAAGTCACACCCCATTTCCAGCTGACCTGATTAACAGTAATGCCATATTCGAAAAGCTCATTGAAAGAAATGACGATATTGACATTCTCGTGCACCAGTTCTTGGTATTGTTGTTTACCTCCTGGAAAAATTACCTTTGCAGAAGTGTTAAAGATCATTTGCCAGGAGGTAAAATATATGAAACTTCGGAGAAACTGAAAGAAGAGACTGAGTCAGCAGCAAAACACAACAAGTTTCCAAAACGTGTATTTGGCTTGGTAAACTGTTTGATGAAACACAGACCAAATGCAACTCAAATTTGCAACGAGGCTTTCATAATATTTACAAACAGGACACTTTAATGGTTGGACCAAAACAAAGCAGATGAGAAAGCACAACTTTTGTGAGATGCACACCACTTGGGCAGAAAACTGAGGGAGAACTATAAAAAGAGGGCCATGGAAATAGCTGCATAAAGATTACAGACTATGAAAGACAGACAAGAGAAAAAAGAACTGGAAAAGAAGAACTTACAAGAGAAAGAAAAATTATTGGAGTCAATAATTTACTATGGGTTGTGGCAGAGCCACGAGGCTATGAATAGGAAGCTTGAAGAAATACCTACAAATAAAGAAAAAAGAAAATGCCTTAAGCATGCAGATAAAATTTAGCAAATTGGTGTTGCAGCAATCTTATGAAGATCCCTTTGTCTTTAACCGTTCCCATGCTGGCAAGAAACAAAGTGTTCAGGATCTGCAGACAAATGTGGGAAAACTTTTATCAGATGCTCTTGACATTCCTCCTCAGAGTAGCTTAGAGGACAGGTTACCACTTCTGGCTGGCAAATATGTAAAACATTACTTTCTGGAAGACAAACGGGTTTGTTATAGAGGGCTAGTTTTATCAACTGTACCTGGCTTTGCACAGTGGTATAATATCGTGTATGATGATGCTGTATAAACGTACAAATTATTAGATGACTATTCATCAGGTGATCTGGAAATCATAGGTAATACATGAATCTTTGATGACCTTTGAGCTAGGAAAAATTCAGTTCACAACACATGACAAATACAGTACTCATTGACGTGTCCTTGGGTAAGGCACTTAATACTGATTGCCTTAGCATTATGCCATGCTCTGAAATACCAACGTGATCATAACACGCCTTATATAATAAAATATGTTATGTGCCTTTTACTCATGGATTGCTGTAATTTTATAATGTTTTAAGATTTCAGTATTAGCAGCTGTCATGGAGGTGATGATGGTGGTGATAGTTATAATAGTAGAACCTAGTGACAGTCTTCTCATGGTAGGCATTGCACATTTGTAGTGTTAATAATAAATTAACATAGATTATGTGTGGTAGCACATTTTATATAAACATCCATAATTATTCTAGTACAACAATTGTGTAAAAGCCAACAACTTCTGACTAAACCTGTCCTTATTTGCATGCATTATTTGAACAACAAAAACCTGAACAATAATTTAACATTACTAAAAATATACTAAATAGTTGTTTACCTGCACGATACAGATACACACTAGGACAGATTATAACAAGTATGTTGTTGTAGGGTTTAACGCCATTTTTCAGCACACGATAGGCTATACATTGGCGGCCAGTATTAATGGTGGAGGAAGAACCCGGGAAAATCCCCGGAAAGAACCACCGACCCACGATAAGCTACTGGCAAGCTATCCCACATACCCACATTGGCTGCATCCGAGACTTGAACCCACGCAGACAGAGGTGAGATGGCAGTGATCCGTAACGGAGAGCTCTTTAGACCACTCGGCCACTCGGGTCCCCTATATATTCAAATAACAATTTACCCTTTTCTTCCCCTTGCAGTTGAACAACCCAGACAGTGGGCACTGAAGTCAAGTCAGAAGTTGGATGTGCCACCTGCTAAGAAGTTTTTTTTCTTCTCTCAGTATGTTGCCATTCGCTAACTTTATTGCATTGTTGGTCATTGGAAAAGGCACACTGAGTTATATCCCCCTTATTATGGCCTCTTTGCAAATATTTTTCATTCCTGAAGTTTAGTACTTATTAAGCATGGCTATATTCTGTTGAAATGATTTATACAAACATGAAACAGTTATAATGAAGGTCCAACAGCTGTGTTAGATTTCATGAAAATAAATATGGGGTCGGGTAAAGGGTACACACATTCCTCAGTAGACTGATGACAAATGTGACTTGGTATAGCTTTCATTGTTTGTCCTAATTGAAACTGAAGCTGTAAACATGTTTTGGGGCACTATCAAGAGTTACAGACTCTGTTCATTTTCATGAAATCAAGTGGGACCATGTTTTTCTGTAAATTGACAAAAATGCATTTTGAAATTTGCCCACCCACCCAACTCATTTCATGTCCCAAAATCACGCCAAGCTGCATCACAGACACAGTTGAGACTTAATTTTTATCATTCTTTGAAAAATAGCTTGATTTACATGCAGAAACTGATATTTCAATTTTCATGTCCTATATCTAACTTCTGATCACGTGATTGCGAATACTGCTAAAGTGAATAATCCTTTCGTGGCAGGGATTAAGAATTTTAAAATATCTGCCCTCGTCGCCACAAGATATCTGAGAACGCATTATAACCCAAGAAATTCTTTCACAACAAAGAAATCAGTAAACTTGCCAAGACAAATGCGTTATTTGGATTACAAAAGTTAGGTGGTCATTGCAGATTTAGTTGTTATTAACTTTGCTGCAATAAAAGAAAGATATTAAAGTTCAAGTGTAACTTATGAGAAAGAAGATGAATCATTAGCCTCCTTGCTTTTTGGATAAGTGTGTTCTAGGACGAAGTACAAAGAAACCGAAGATAGGACATATTTTATGACAGAATGTAAATTAACTGCCATTTGGTTAAAAAGATTTATTTGGCTTTTTGTAATGACTTAAATGTTTTGTGTTTGTCTATAATATAGCTTCAAAAAGATTATAAGGAGACGGTTAAAGGTACGACTTTAAACTAAAAGCAAAATGAACTAATACAATTATTCTTTGAATGGACAATGCATTTGTTTTATAATTGTGCATGTTGGTTTATTTGTATGTTGAGAGAGAGAGAGAGAGAGAATGTTGTGCAAGTTGCAATGTCCTATTTCAAGCTGAAAAAGTACGGGTCAAATGAAAATTTACCAGTACATTTTTGACCCCCATATTTTTTATTTGACCCCCAGTTCTGACACCAATTTTTTATCCACAATTTTACACCCCTGGGGGTACACTGATACAACTGATTTTAGCACCAATGCCTCTCGATGAATCACACACAGGAGAATATTTAGCGAGCAAACTGGACAAATTATGCCAGGAATACAACATTTCCAAAACTTATATCCATGTTCTTCTGCGTGACGGAAGTACAAACATGGTTAAAGCAATGCCTCTGGCTGAAATCAACAACGTCAGCTGTTTTGCACACATGCTGCAGCTCGTCAGTGATGTCATTCTGTCACAACGAGCTGTCAAAGATAGTTTTGGTGATCTCGCGATTCATAGGCAGCAAGTTCCGACACTCCATCCTGGCACAACAGCAGCTCGAAGAGCAACAGAAAAATTTGGCGTTGCCCATAAAAAATTTGTCCAGGATGTCCAGTCACACTGAAATTCTACATACAATAGGTTGGTTTTACTATATGAACAAAAAACAAGTCTTGGGGGCTTACGCTACTCTCTCTGACCTGCCCAGCCTAACAGCCCAACAGTGGATCTTGATTAACAATATTGTGGACACGTTAGGCCCATTCGCGGACATTACCAAGGAAGTACGTGATAACCAAACATCAGCATCCGTCATTCTTCATATGCTAAAAATGCTCCAAATGTTGCTGACAAGAAGCGAGTCAAGGTATTCAAAAAATGTCCAGTGATATGTTGACGTCACTGAACACACGCTTTGCTGACGTTGCCAGCAACAAGAAGCTTGTCTTAACCACCATCTTGGATCCACGATTCAAACATCACCTATTCAGCGAAGAATTACTTGTGACCAGATCCAAAGAATGGCTTAGAGCAGAATGCATCATAGTTGCATCCGCTGACACGCAAGAGGAACCCCCGACCACAAAAAGAAAAACTGAAACTGAAACAAATGCCACTGGACCATCAACGTCGCGTCTCTGGAATTTGTTTTCTGTGGCTGTGACGAAAACTGTATGTACAGTCAATGAAAGAACCCATGTGGATGACGCCGTTGACGTGATGCTTGAATTGTATCTGGCCAGCCCTCTGTTGCCACGAGAAGAAGACATATACGGCTGGTGGAACGCTCACAGGTTTCAGTACCCCTGCTTGGCCAAATTAGCTAGACGCTATTTGTCTGCACCAGCTTAAAGCGTTCTGAGCGAGCAGCTGTTTAGTGGCACAGGCCAGATTTTTTCGGATCATCGTGGATCGTTACTTGGCGAGCAGGGAGAAATATTACTGTTGCTATAATACAACCTATCTCAACTAGGCGTTCAGTATTAGCTGCAGCCAGCATACAGTGACGTCTAACTTTATTCGTAAAGCATGCGTTTTATTAATTTTAATTATTATTGGGCTATCATTCTTAACATTTTTTAGTCATTTATTGAAATCTAGTAATGGCGACCTGCATTATTGAACGTAAGTTAAAATACTAGCTTAATACATTTTCATTCATTTATATATTGAATTGGCAACCCATAAGTTTTATCATTATTAGCTTTAAAGCTTTTCAAGTTTTATGTTTGTATGATCGTTGTTTTCTATAAATAGCAATGTACTTATCTGGTTTCTGTTTGTTTTTGAATAGAAGTTCAAATTCACTTGCCGCATAAACAACTTTGTTATAACTCGCATGGCAAAATACCTGCTTGCATTACACTAATAGGTTTATGTTTCTGAACCAGTCATTGTTATAGAACAAACAATAATGAAATAATCGGACTCATAATCGGTATCAGCAATTTTAATAATCAGCTATACGCAATATCGGCATAATCGGCAAAAAGTGATATCGGTACAGTTTTATAAAATTCTAGTATTAAAATTTGAAGTAGACCTATAAAGTAACTGGATTAGAACACTAAAATTGAATCAGGTTTATTTCACAAAAGATTCCAAGGAATTGTGACCTGCCATTTGTATATCAGAAATAACTATTTATTAAAAAGGGACCTTGACCATGACCAAAGGTGGTAGGTGGATGGATGTTCAGGCAAACGAAAGGACACTTGTTAATGTTACTGACCAAATATTGTAACTATCTCTTCAGTGATATATATATATATATATATATATATATATATATATATATATATATATATATATATATATATATATATATATATATATATATACATAATATCTAATTTGTTAATATTTTCATCCTGACACAAGAAGGTAAAGAAAAAAATCCTGAAGATTTTCAGCACAATGAGATACCCGCATATGCAAAGAAGCCAAACTATATAAATAAGATGGCAATTAAACTGTTGATAATAATAAAGTAAGCAGTCAGCTCAGACGTATTCCGAATAATTAATAGTAAAATGACAATACGGAAACAACATCAATTAAGTATCAGTGCATGTTGAACCACCGCATCTGTTTAGCTCTTTAGCACACTCATCCCAAAATGGATTATCTCCAGTGGTTGGTACCCCTCCAGCTTATAAAAGCTATGTGTTCAGAAAACCTTTTTCTTCCTCTGACCATTGTATTCTTGACAAGGTAGGATCCTGAATAAATAATAGCATATCAGTGTACACAATATTATCAGCTGAAAAAGTAAGAAATAAAGTGTAACACTAATTGATTTTCAAAATGTTACCAACAATCTTTTGAACAATGAGAATCCGATTTATTATGCCATTCAAGCTTCATCCTCCAAAACCAAAACCAGTTTTATTAAAAGAAGCTTTTGGTAATTTAAAAAATCTTGTTTTCTTAATTTTCTTCATGTTATGAATGTAAAAGTGAAGACATTTTCCTTAGTCAAGTTATTGATTCAAAATATTTTACGTATATACTGATTTAAAAAGAATATAATATACTTATTTCACTTTGTTAAGAACAGAGTACCTTGAGCAATTGTTTCTTGAACTCTTGTAGAGTGGTCTTTCCAGCTGGAGATCATGAATCTCTACCTCTTTTTTCGTTTGGAACATCAGAAGTCTTTGAAGATGTACGGAAGAATGTTGATATTCTCTCTCTCTCTCTCTCTCTCTCTCTCTCTCTCTCTCTCTCTATATATATATATATATATATATATATATATATATATATATATATATTTCAGCTGTAACATATATATACAGTATGTGTATATAATAGATTAAAATATGAGCAAATACACAGCTGACTGTTTAGGACACTTCTTTATAACTTGTCTCCTTGAAAAGGTGATGAGGTTAATGAATTTCATTTCCCAAATGTGCTAAATTTTACATAGAGGGTGGTCAGTACAGTTTAATGTTATTCTTGCATTCATTTAAAAAAGTTGTATTAGTTGTGTCAGTATTCACCACCCCAACATTGTCATTAGGCAAAAAACAAAAGTATTTCCTACTGTACTGGTTTTAAAATTAGGTTAGCAAGGTAGTTATATATATATATATATATATATATATATATATATATATATATATATATATATATATATATATATATATATATATATAATCTACTAAACACTTCAAATAATGGGCTAAACTGGCTCAGTTATGCCAAAATCAATTTCTGAATTTTTTATTTATGTTTTATTTGTTTTTTTTTTACGGGGGGGGGGGGAGGTGGATCTTCGCTAGCCTCGGTTCGATCTCATAACCCTATCTACACCTTGGTGGATTGAACAGATATTTTAGTACTTTGCCCTAGTGACATCTATTGAATTTCATGAGTTGCCTTCCTTAGCATGTAATATCAACTAACCAATAGCATTTAACAGCGATGCATTGTATATTGGCCAGAAATGGTTGAGGCAATTGACTTCAAAAGTTGTGTGCTCCCCTTGTCTTGTTAATGTAGGAGCAGTGTTCAAATTTTAAGAACTTAATTTTGAATGGACGTGGTGGCTTGCCGCGTCATCAAATGAAATTCACAAACCCGAAGCACAGAAATATCTGCTCGATACACCAAGGTGTAGATAGGGCCATTACATCGGAACCATATCTAGCAAAGATGGTGTGGGACAGGTACAACAAAATTGATTGAATAATTAACTGTCCTATATATCTATCAAAATACTAATTTAATACTTATTTGACAAAGAATTTTAAATTTTGTCCCCCTCCCAGAAAAATTAGGGATGCAATTAAAATCATTTACTTTCTTCTGAAAAAGTATAAGGACCATACAACTTAGGCTGATAAATCAGCCCCTCACCCTAGTCTTACAATGTAATACCTCAACCCCGATATTTATGTTTTGGGCGTATCATGAATACCAGGGTCGAAATCTTACACTGTAGGACCACCCCTCACCCAAAGATAATATTGATTGGTAGTTTAGGGACTGGTTTTCATTAAAACATGAAAAAATCTGCAGTCAATTTTAGCTGGCTTTCATACACTGACCAGTGTTTCTCGCGACTCTTGGACATTTCAACCCCAAGACATTTCGACCTCAGCTTAATTTATTGTGTTTATGTGTGGTCTATAATAATGCAACACGGTCAGTGACCTTTTTGTTCTATAAACAATTAGTCAAGTACTATTAAGTCCACTTGGTCAACCATTCAAATTCTACACACAAAAGAAGCACGTGTCGCTGCATGCATATTGTGAAGATTTAAACTGGAGCTAACATCAGCAGTGTTAAAGGTAAAAGAAGTTCATGTAAGATATAAACATGTAATTAAAAGAAGAAAAATGTGTTGCAGTACCTAAAGGTTTACCCATCTTTTTAACACATCAGTATAACTCTGTTGAAAAGAAATGAGTAAAAAAACAAAGGTATTTAATAGCTTGTGTTATTCATACCTCATTAAGGACCTAAGTGGTCAATTACTATGCATTAATCCAAGGAATGAAATTCCAGCTTCAAAGGATTTTTTTTTTGATATGTAGAAGGTCATGAACTGTGAAGTCTAGAGCTGTCAAACGATATGCCCATTTATGGAAAATGGAAGGTGCTATAGAATACAAGTTCGGATGTTTTCGTAAATCTTCCGAAACAGGTCTTGCCATTTTTCTTTACTCCAAAGAGCAGGAGCGAGTCCAGTATACCCTTATATGGGAGCGAACTCACATTCCTCACTGCACGAGATCACAATATAAGTAAAACCACCCAAGTCTTTGGCATAAGTTTGGTTCACGACTTCACAGCGTTTTCCTACCGGTAAGAGAAATTACGTACTACAAAGCAAGTCAGCAAGGCTTGACCTGCGTATGGCGTTTTACACAAAGATAAGATAAGATTATCATAATTATCACAGTTTAGTTAGTATTATACCAAAACATATCTGATCGAAATGTCACAATATAAACTGTATTTACTATAAATTAATCCAAAATTTACACACAAGTATACCAAGCACCTTTATTAAAGCTTAGGATAAAAACAGGCATGTAATGAAAATGTCATGCTCTTTAATACAAATTTACACCGTGTGGTTGTTTAATTTTCACACCTTTCTCTTTTCATTCAAATTAGCATGCACTGAATAACTTAATAAATGTGACGTTAATTATTATTAACTGTTGACATCTTTTTTCCTGCAATTTAGCGGTTTGTTTTGATTCGTATACATCAATGAATAACCATGTGATTAGTGGGTATATATATATATATATATATATATATATATATATATATATATATATATATATATATATATATATGTGTGTGTGTGTGTGTGTGTGTGTGTGTGTGTGTGTGTATATATATATATATATATATATATATATATATATATATATATATATATATATATATATAGTTACGAGTCTATGCTCTTAAAATAAGTAACAGAAAAGAGTGAAGACAAAAAGCTTAGTAAATTTAGCAAATAATTTATTTCCCTTGAATACAAAGTGACAAATGAGAAAAAAGAACTTACGGTGTTGCGAATTAAATCCAAAAGTATTCCAAGACTTAAAGACACAAGTCCTAGTAATAAAAATTCCTGAATAAAACTCAGTTCAAGTCCTGAAGAGATGCAGAATTGAAGGCAATGACGTGTCTGTTATACCTGCGAAGGGCTGATGTGTCTCTTGTTGAATCACAGACATATTATTCCATGTTTGATTTCAGTATAAATATCAATGACTGTCTTTTATGCAAGAATTTTGTCAGGGCACTATTGCATTTCCAGAGAAAATAATCACTTGAATTAAATAATTTGAAGAAAATAAAATTCAGACCAAACTGGTCACAGTCACAAAATAATTTAGTTCTCTGATTGATCTCAGGTGACAATTAGCATTTTCTAAAGATAACCATTACCTTATGAAAAATAACATTCTTAAATGATCTAATGAGCCTAGTTTATTACAAAACAATATACTACAAAATTCACTTTGGAATCTCTAAAAACCCGACCCTGATAAACATATTTAATCCTTATTGTTTACCTGAATAATAATCCTGATACTAAGCTCATACACTTAGAGAATAATGAAGCTATTATTAGTTGTCTACATAAATGAAATAAATAATAATAAAAATAAAAACAATCAGGTCAGGCAGAAATTAATTCAGTTTTGGACAAGGTCAAGTCCAGCATACAATGTTACACTACAATAACATGTAATGAAATAAAAAATTAAACTAAGGAACAACTAACGTATGGATATGTATGTATGTATATATATGCCATCTTGACGTATCAGTACCTACCCCCCCCCCCACCTTTATCTGCTACTAAGAGAAATCTCTGTATGATAAATTGAACCAAACTAATGCATGACATCCAAGAAAACCGAACAACTTGCTTACCTCCTACCGCAGAACAACTCGATGACTGCCTGCGTTCATTGCACGACAAACCTGCCCCAGCTACCAAGTGCAGAGTATCATTTCAAAAGTGTTCTCCATGGTATAGTAGTATTAGGAACCAGCTTCACACTGCTAAAAGAGACCGCCGTAAAGCTGAAAGGCTTTGGCTTTCCACCAGACTCACTATTCATAAGCAAATCTATGAAGCCGCTAAGAAGAATGTCACAAATATAATCCATACAGCGAAATCAAGTTCCAGCTGCAAAGAGCTCTTAGAGATTACTAACAAGCTAATGTCAAGGAACAAATCTACACCACTTCCAACTACCTTCTCTCCAGTCGACCTTCCGGACATGTTTGCAAATTTCTTCCGTGACAAAGTACAAACCATTAGAGATAAGCTTGACACCACAATTTCAATTGACTCGTCGTCACCATACAGTTGGGATACAGAATTTAGGCGGCAACCATTAGCAGCATTTGAACCTGTCTCTATGGATTTCATACGTACAATCCTGATGAAAAGTGCACCAAAGTCATGTGAACTTGATCAAATTCCGACATCACTGCTGCTTGAGTGCTTAGATCCAGTATTGCCTTCACTAACTGATGTTATTAATACCACTCTCTCATCAGGGGTATTCCCATCATTTTTCAAAACTGCTATTGTAAAGCCTCTGCTGAAGAAACAAACACTAGACCGTAACGATTTAAAGAACTACCGGCCAGTTTCTAATCCCCCATTCATATAACAAATCTTAGAAAAGGTTGTTATTTACCAGCTTGTATCTCATCTGAAATCAAACAGTCTTTTTAGCAATGTACAACCTGCATATCGCCCTTGCCACAGTACTGAAACTACTCTTCTGAAAGTTATTAATGACATTCTCCCTGCTTTGGATAGCGGGTAGATTACAGTCCTCACCCTCCTTGATTTGTCTGCAGCATTTGACACAATAGACCATGATATATTACTTCACCGTCTCCAGCATGTATTTGGCATTCATGATACAGCCTTACTGTGGTTCAAGTCCTACCTGGTCAACAGGACACAAATTGTGTCTGCAAATGGAATACACTCCTGCACATTCGATCTATGTTGTGGTGTTCCACAGGGGTCTGTTCTTGGACCTGTTCTCTTCATTCTATACACTCAGCCGCTCCCAAGTGTCATAGATCATCGTCCAGTGTCTCACCAATTGTAAGCTGATGACACCCAAATATACAAATCTAGCCACCCAACTCTGATTACAACACAAAGACTTTCTCATTCACACCCTTTACCTCAAACAATAAATATCAGCAACACCAACATTAAATTCACACAATCAGTACGAAACCTAGGTGTTACTCTGGACCGTACTCTCAGATTGCACCAACATGTCATGCATATCTTGAGCTGAGATGCATCAGCTCCATTCGCAAATATATTTCAGTTGATGCCACTACAACACTTAAGTGTTCATTAGTACTTTCAAGACTGGACTATTGTAACACAATTTTGTCTGGTTCATCTCATTATTCACTCCAAAAACTTCAAAAAGTTCAAAACACAGCTGCTCCGATCAAACTTAGATTACCATGATCAGAGCACACCTTTCCGCTGCTCTGTACCATACACTGGCTATACATTCGATCCAGAATCAAACACAAAATTTGTTCACTGTGCTACGTTTCACTGTCTTACTCCAACCCAACATACCTATCCGACCTCACCCATGTGTACACAAAAGCAAGATACTTACGCTCCTCTTCTGACAATCGTATACTCATTATTCCCACTATGAAAACAAAGTCATATGGACAGCGTTCTTTTGCATACCAGGGCCCAGCAACGTGGAATGAATTGCCCACTGATCTTAGACACAAAGACACAGTGATCCCATTCAAGAGTGCTCTCAAAACGTACTTATTTCGTCTGCAAGAACAAGCTTAAAGACTTAATAATGTTTCCTACCTTAGATATTCTCAGCATGTTTTTTCTATTTCTAATTTCGTGGTGTTTGTGTTTGTAATCATATCATTATATGTTTTTTTTTTTAATCTTATAGGAGTTGTCATTGTTGTAAAGCGCTTAGAGCTTCTAAAGATTAGGTGCTATACAAAGTCCTCATTGTTATTATTATTATTATTATTATTATTATTATATAATGGTCTTATGAAAGCAGGGGCGACAGCAGAATTATTTTCGAGCAGGTGGATACAAACATGTAGTGGTCAGCTCCACCCCACACCCTTGCCCCTATATGGCGGGGGCCCTTTCATGAAACTTTGTATTACTCCTGTTTTCATTCTCGATACTGCAACAAACGCCAGATGATTGGGAAATATATCTACCTTAATTTACGATAACTGATAGCACTGATCATATCGTCTTTGCTGTGATGTTTCAACAGAAATGCCCAATGAAAGAAATGTTGAAACAGGAAGGAAATATTTCATTGTGATTGAAGAGCTCTGGTGTTTGTCAAATGCCTGTCTTTCATAGCTACATTTTTTGCAAGTTGTATTTTTTTTACCTTATAATTTTTCTTATCGCTAATAACTTGTTCATCTTCGTAATTACCAGCAGGTATGCCAGTACGAAACTGGAGAACTGATCCATGTATGCATTGTTTGTCGTAGAAGATAATGACAAAGTTGACTGCTGGTGTTCTAGCGCTGATTTCGAATGTGTATTATTTTATAGACCTGTACGAGTGTTCATAGATATATAGATAGATAGACAGATAGATAGATAATGACTAAGGACATGTTAGTATGAATGATGTTTTGTATAAACATGCTACTAAATCAAAGTGATCAAAGTGATAAATGCGAATTCAGCTTGTAATATAAGAAAATAAATGTTACAAAAGAAGGTAACATATCACATCTCAAACTGATAAAAATAAACTAATGAAGAAGATTATTGTCTTCCGAGTTCAGCAGTTAGAAAAAAATGTAAAATAGTGTCATTCAGTACCTTTATTCAGTCCTTTGTTCCTGTATCTTACTTCTAATGTATGTTCAGTTACGTTTCAGCGTATTAATCATGATTTTATGAGAAGACTAGGCGCCACGCGCCTTCGAACATTTTAGCGGCTGTTCAGAACAGAACCATCGGTTCCAAGTGTGTCTTATATTACTCACATAAAGACCTAGCAAAAAGAACCTGTAAAGAATTCTTTATTACTACTTGAATTTTACAAAACGATTAGGTCTCAAGTATATACATAATTTTTTTTTTTTACAATGCATTTAATAAATAAAGTAAATTATACGGTTTGTGTACAAATAATATTTGCGCTTCGGCAAGAATAGTGTATGCTTAAGAAATTTCTGAATAAATTCTATTTACTATTATAACATTTGAAGTATATACCATTTTTTCATCCTCGCGCTTTGCCGAGATAAGGCAGAGCTTATGTAATAGCTTCCGTGCATTTGTACGTTTCTAATGTCGTGTAACTCCTCGTAGTGATAGAGCCATCAAACCTTGAGATATGATCGGGGTTAGTCTGTAGTCAAACACAATATACTTGAATTATAATAGCAACTATGCTGGTTGGGCTAGCTGATGAGGTAGGTTCTTCAGATTAATTTAAAATAACTTCCAAAACTGAGACCAAAATGTTTTGAGGATTTGTGTTCGTGACCAGCGACCAGCCCATGTCAAATGGGAGGCTAGTATGAAATGTACAGGTCACAACTTAGAAACCAATGAGATCCCGTCTATAACTATATAGACATTTACTGGACGTGGCAGGGCGATTTCAAATATGCAACTGACTTTGGTCTCTAAGTTTATTCTTACTTCCAGGGACTTAACCCTAGTGTCATATCATAAACATTACTGAAATCCTCACTCAATAACCACATACCCGCCACTGGTGACTTTATGACAATCTGTTCTTTTTGCCCTGTTCTCCACTGCGTTTTGGGATTTTGCAAAGTCCTTTCCTGTCCAATGTTTGATGTTATCTTGCCACCTCTGTTTCTGTCTGTTTTTTTTTTTTGTTTGGGGGGGAGGGGAGGGGACGGTTCACTAAAGTTTCTAGTTCTTGTTCATCTCCTGCTAAGCCATCAATATTATCAGCAAAGCGCAGGTTGGTAATTGTTCTGACTCCAACACTGACACTGCCATCCAGGTCTTTCAAGGCGTCAGACACGATCCTTTCCAAGTAGATGTTGAAGAGAGTGGGTGAGAAGACGCAAATTTATGCTGGTATTGACCAAGCTCCTATCGATAACTCCGAAAGAATTGTACTGACATTAACGAAGCGTCTACCCCTAACTCCCCATGATTATACTGACATTAATCAAGCGCCTATCCCTGACTACCAATGACTAAGTGTCTATCCTTAACTTGCAATGATTTATACTGACATTGACCAAGCGTCTATCATTAACTAGCAATGCATTTATACTGACATTGACTAAGCGTCTATCCTTAACTTGCAAGGATTTAAACCGACATTGGCCAGGCGTCTATTTGTAACTCCCATAGGCTTATACTGACGATGGCCAAGCGTATGTACCTAACTTCGAAGGATTTATACTGACATTGCCCAAGCACCTATCCCAAACTCCCATGTATTTACTGACAACTGCCAAGCGTCAGTCACTCACAACTCACAAGGATTTACTGACAATGGCCAAGCGTTTGTACATAACTTCGAAGGATTTATACTGATATTGACTAAGCACCCATCCCAAACTCCCATGGATTTACTGACAACTGCCAAGCGTCAGTCACTCACAACTCACAAGGATTTACTGACAATGGCCAAGCGTTTGTACATAACTTCGAAGGATTTATACTGACATTGCCCAAGTACCTATCCCAAACTCCCATGTATTTACTGACAACTGCCAAGCGTCAGTCACTCACAACTCACAAGGATTTACTGACAATGGCCAAGCGTTTGTACATAACTTCGAAGGATTTATACTGATATTGACTAAGCACCCATCCCAAACTCCCATGGATTTACTGACAACTGCCAAGCGTCAGTCACTCACAACTCACAAGGATTTACTGACAATGGCCAAGCGTTTGTACATAACTTCGAAGGATTTATACTGACATTGCCCAAGTACCTATCCCAAACTCCCATGTATTTACTGACAACTGCCAAGCGTCAGTCACTCACAACTCACAAGGATTTACTGACAATGGCTAAGCGTTTGTACATAACTTCGAAGGATTTATACTGATATTGACTAAGCATCCATCCCAAACTCCCATGGATTTACTGACATCTGCCAAGAATCTATCACAAACTCACAAGGATTTACTGACAATGGTCAAAGGTCTAACTCTAACTCATAATGATTTAACCTCTCCATCATAAATTTGAAACTATCAAGATCTTTACCCTATAACCGTATACACTTGCATGAAAAGATAGTTTTACGTGCAAAGGACATTGATCACTGGGTCTATCGCTTACCCAAGGGACTAGCCCCTAGTTCATACCTTGGAAACTATTTAGATCTCCACATTATAGCCATTATTTACACCCCAGGAACTTGACCTAAGGAGGAGAGATTTTCGGTGGTAATGGACCAATGCTGGGAAGCATTGAGATATGTGTACTACAAACCGTCTAGTTTCGTTTAATTGTTCTCGTTTGTCAAACAATGTACGACTGGAAGAGTTTAGTGAGGTTCCCCCCACCACTCAGATATGTTAAGTTTGTAATATTCACTTCGTCAGTATACCTTTCGTATTGTAACAATTACTTAATACACCAAATGTATGAAAATTATGAAATATTAAGTGAATGCAATTTTGTAACTGTGTATTAATTATCCCCGCCTTTTTTGTAAAACAGGTGTGGATTATGAACTCCTATTCATCTGTACTTCTGTTCGTTCGTCCATTAATAATGAAGTGTAACTCTTACCTATTTTTAGATACAGATATGAAACGTTGAGATATGACAATGTATTCTGTATATGTCAAATGGTCAAAATAGTTTGTTATCACTCATTGGCGTTGGGCTAGCAGGTTGATGAACAGTTTATTCTTCTTCACATAGTTGTTGATCTGAAAGTGGGCGTGTATAGCTATCGAAGGCAGGGCTATACTAGATTTAAAGGACTGTTTTTGTTCCATGGGCGAGGAAATTATGCTCCTGAGTCATAATCTGGAAGATCTGAGATTCAAAGTTTGTAGCCATATATAGGTTTGAAGGAGACAAAGAGATGAAATCAGACATATATATATATTCACTACACAATCTGAATCATAACTCTCAAATATGGGGGTTACCTCTGGGTCGTAACTTGGAATATTTCGAAAGTTGCATCCTATAACCTTTAACAGTTTGACAGACATGATACGAAATTAGACATGTATCCATTGGAGATCTTGAAGTAGAGGTTTGTCCCTGTGCATAACTTGAAAACTTTTGCGACCTGTACTATATGAACAAGTATGCATTTCAAGGGCATGGAAATATCAATGCACGTGTGCATCTAACACTGGTCCTAAAGTAAGAGAGCTGAATACGGATAAAAAATTAGAAAATATCAAGATTTCCACCTTATGTCCATTTATACAAATAACTGGCATGTACAGACCAATATGCAATTTTACAGTATTGCAGCACTGACTTCTGGACCAGGCCATACTTGCAATGGTATACCTCTGGAGAGAGAGGGTATTCAATCACGTTTCACTGACCTAATTGTCCTTCTTTTTGACTAGGTCATGCAGGGACTTTTGCAAGACGGTTTTTAACATAAAGTTATTTTTTTCTGATTTTCACTTTGTAGTAGCAACCTCACTCACTATCTCACTCTTGTCTCTAATATGTTAAACTTGAAAAGCCAGTGCATACGCCCCAGTTAATCTAAAGGAAAAAACAACTAAAAGTATCAACAGAATGTGTGGAAGAAATCTCACTGTCCAAATAGCGGCCGCAACAACGACCTTCACCTAACAATCGATGGCGGATATGTTCGAAACCTCATATAACCATAGGAGCTCATGTACAGCAACTATGTACTGGCTCTTAGATCCAGAGGACTGGGTCCGCGATATCAGTGTGCCTTAGTGAGCGAACTGGGTGGCAGATTTAATACAGAAACCTCTAGCACCAGGTTAGGGCTGACCGTCACCAGATGTATACAAGGCGAGCATGTTGCACACTCTCAGTCTGCTGTTGAGCACTGAGGCCACCAATGTCTACAATAATATGACTTTAGATAATCACATTTATGAAATAAGCGACGACCCTAAAAGGCACTCACTCTACAACACAACCAACAGTAATGTTGTAGGCAAGTCCTATGATGAGTAATTGGAAAAGTCTATCACCGAGTTCGTCAACCTCCCTTTTCAAGATGTACGGTATACTGAAAGTGTCATGCACAGAGATACGTAACACCAAAGGACATACTCTTAGGGACAGTAAAACGTACCGATTTTTGGCATCACATCTACCCCGTGTTCCTCAGATGCTAATAAGAAGTTCGAATTCCATGTTTGACTTCCGCAGCGACCACCAGCAAGTGGGACTGTACTGCATAAGCAAAACAAACATTAGATCGCTGGACGGTAATACGACACGGCATACGACCGTTACAGCACCACACAAATGCAACACGTCATGATCAGGACCCTTAATTAGCACTTGACCGGAACAAAATACCTTTATTTGGCATATGTGTGCCTTCTGACAGATTTTCTAGTTGTTCCGCGAGAACCAATTCCCGAAAGATTAAATATAGACGGCAGTTCAAGAATATCAACCCTGGGTGAACACACTGAGCTACCAGTGGCGCAAAGTAGCACGCCCTCCAGCTCACCAGGAGCGTATATATAAGGGAAAATGGCGTCGAAACGCAGTGGAAGCGTTTCCATATGCTCATCAGGACACCATTTTTAAGAAAATAACAAACAGTTACTTATGTGGCTTCAGTTTTGCATTGTCTTTTTCTTTCCTCTTTCTGCAACTGTGGCCGAGTGGTCTAAAGCGCTCTCCGTTACGGATCACTGCCATCTCACCTCTGTCTGCGTGGGTTAGAGTCTCGGATTCGGCCAGTGTGGGTATGAGAGAAAGTTTGCCAGTAGCTTCTCGTGGGTTGGTGGTTCTTTACGGTTTTTCCGGGTTCTTCCTCCACCATTAATACTGGACGCCATGTATAGCCTATCGTGTGCTGAACAATGGCGTTAAACCCTACAACAACAACAATAGATGTTACTTCCCAATTGTGCTTAGGTCCAAAAATTAGTATTAAGTTTCACCGGATGTTGACCTAAGTCACAATGAATATCGAAAACATGTATTGTGGTCCATTTAACATGCTTTAACAAACACGTATCTTCCAAACAGTACGAGAGTGGGGATGAAAGGCTGATATTTTCTTAAAAAATATATTATAAACGTATGATCGATTGTTATTAGATGTATGATCAATATATCAGTAAAGACGATAACAATGAAAACAAATCGTCTTATCAGACTTTGGCCGTGTATGTAATAAACTGCAAAAATTGCTTCAAAGAAAATATTAATTTCCTTGCACCTTTAGATATACTTATATCCATAACATATATCAGATTTGCTAATGTGAGTTTCGTGGCTGTTAAAGTCACAAAGATTGTCTTCTATATTATATATCATCGTTTTATTATACTCCATACACAGAATTAACAACATTGTTTCATTATGTATCATGCCAGTGGGCTATTATATCTATTAACTCATTCCACTGACTCATGATATTTCTGACGTATGTCCTTACAGACGACTTAGGTTCTGTTTTCTATCCAAAAAAAGGTTCTTTTTTCTATCCAAAAGATTGTAAACTTATTTTTGACTTTCACGATATATGTTCTTTTAAAATGTTCAAAATTCACGTTAGAAAGGTTAAATTTTAAATAAAAGTGCTCATTGCGAGGTGAAAATCTTTCATTATAATGAGATGGAAAGATAAATTTACCTGAATACCACCCGTAAAGGATAATAACAAAAGTAATATATAGCTCGTGTGGTTCAAGCAATTCTCAGGAAATTTATTATTGGTCAATGAAAACCATGATAATTTTGTAGTTGTAACTTTTTATGAAATGTTTCCAATCTGCACAACTTTATCATCATGCGGTCAATTACTTACTTTAGTGTATTTATACATTTTTTATTTCGTAAGGTTGCGAAGACAAAACTGGTTAAAACCGGAACCATTAAAAGAGCTCAGTCGTTTGCAATAGTTGTACAAATAATAACAAATATGTGATAAAAATATTTTTTAAAAATAAATCAGTCATTCTGAGATATTTGTTACTATAAAACTGCAAGATTTATCACCGTCAATTTAACAAAACATTTTATCGCTAAAGGCAAAATAATTTTATTTGTTAAACTATGAACTAATTCTTTGTTTGATTTTATGTATATTGTTCTCTTTTGGAAATTTTTTGCCTCTTTGAAATAGTTTTTTTGTCTTCAGTTTTTTTTTGACAAATTATTTTTCGTTATTTATTTTCTGTTCATGCAAATAACAGCCCAATATTTTGATCACCTTCACGTAAACAAAAATGTATTTACCTTGGAATGAAAATCTTCGATTTATATCCTTGGAGAAGCGTTTAAGTATATATTTCGGACATTTTTTTGTGTTCTTTCTTTGATGTTTTCTACAGGGTTTGGTAAAGTCTTATTTTTTGTTTCTCTCTGAGCTATCCAGTGCTTCACCGTTCATTTACAAAGCACACTTTTAAATTATTTCACTTTTTTATTTCTTTAAGATTTTTGGTATTGAACTGCATTTTTTGTTTACAGCTTCTTCACTACTATTTATGTTTCGTGTGTATTTATTTTAGTCCGTGTTTAAATCGTGTTCTCTTCTATCATGCACCTCAGGTTATACTGTCTAATCACATGCTAGGCACAACGTACCGACCATTCTTTATTCACTCTCCTGTATTATGATCTTCATTGGTCATTTGATTCAGACTGTGGGTTTGCAAAACTTCTACTTAGAGGTCATCCAGCTATAAAAATTCATTAGCATGGTTAGTTTCTGTGTTCGCGTCTCTACTTTAAAATGTTGAATATGTTATTTCGTTCTTTGTTTCAATAGCAGGCTCGAATTCTATATTTGGTCAGTATAGGTGCTACGCCGGATTAAATCGACTTCTGTTTTTACATAACCTTCTTTTTTGTTTGAATATCTAAGTGGTGATTTGATCTTTTCGCTATATATGCCTTTTTAAAAGCATTGTAGATGGTGATTGCAAATATTTCTTCAAACACATCCTTCACTGAAGATAATTTGCATGCCCTGGACAGGTCACTAACATTTTTCATTGATTTAATTACATTATTGCACACATCTGTCAATACCAAATTATTCAAAGGGCCCCAGGTGACAGAATGGTATACGGCGCTCGCATTTACAGACCACTGGCAACACCTTTCTCCACGTGGGTTTCGAGTCTCCGCTCGGACTACGTGGATGTACGATACAAGAAGCGTGTGGCTTCCCGATGGTCGGAAATTCTTCTCAGTGTTTTCCAAGATTCTTCCTACACCAAATATACTGGCCGCCATGTATAGCCCTAGCTTGTGCTGAAAAATGGCGTTAAACCCAAAGAACCAAACCAATCCAAATGAATCATATGTATATGCCAAACGTGTTTCATAGTAATTCATAGTGTTGATTATATAAATAAAGCGATGTTTTGACTTTTTATTATTGAATACTTCTTTTTCTCTGGAGAATTCATGGATAACATATGTATCTCAACATGATCCATACCTCTTACGCGCATTATCCATACCTGTGAATCGTATTATCTATAACATAGTGATATATATAGTTGAAAAGTCTCCAGTATTGATATGAAATAACTAATAACTTTCAACCTTATGCATAACTACTAAACTTCCTACTTCATATAGTTGAACTTTCGTTATTATTTGCACCAAATAATATTTTCATTTTCAACTTTGTTATCTATTATTCTTCCTGACAGATGAAATTTCTTCAACATTGATACAAGACGACTCGTGAAGAAATTAAATATATGTTCTAACTGGTTCTAAGGTTGTGTACTTTTTCATTTTGTTAATAGTTATAAAAACCTAAGGTAGTGTGTATCTTTGTCGTCATGTGAGCTTTTGTCGAATAAACTATTGCATTTATTGCATTATATTCACATTAACGAGGAACAATTTTATTTCTTCTCTTGATTATTCTTACTCTTCTTTATCATTCAGGATTTAACATGCCACCCGTCCATCTTTTCCTTTTATAAATTTATCAAAAGTTTTTTCATTGAGCTTTCTATGCTTTATTTGCAACATTTTACATAATGCCTTTAAAACGAAATATAAAAATGCTTTGGGTTTGTGTCAATCATTCGTTGCTGAATATCTATTCAGTATTCAACATAATATTGTACATTGATACATACATAAAAGTGACCTAAATGACCAACTCAGTATGTATATTAAGAAGCCTTTAGGGACTACCTAAGTTGCTTCTTTACCATGAATTCGCATCAAACAACCTGACGAGATGGACGAATTCAAATCAAACATCAAAACGGGACAGATGAATTCGCATCGAACAACCTGACGAGATGGACGAATTCAAATCGAACAGCATAACGGGACAGATGAATTCGCATCAAACAACCTGACGAGATGGACGAATTCAAATCAAACAGCATAACGGGACAGATGAATTCGCATCAAACAACCTGACGAGATGGACGAATTCAAATCAAACAGCATAACGGGACAGATGAATTCGCATCAAACAACCTGACGAGATGGACGAATTCAAATCAAACATCCTAATGAGATACATTATATTAATTAAAATAAAACATTCTAAAGAGACAGGTGATAGTTAAATTCATATCAAATATCTTGACGAGGTAAATGAGTTGAAATTAAACATCCTGACGAGATAGTTGAATTCAGATCAACTTTCTAACGAGTTAGATGAATTCAAAATAAACATCCAAACTAGACAGATGATATATGAATTTAAAAAAAAAAAAACTTAACAAGATAAATATCTTCACCACAACCATCCTAACGCGATAGACGAATTCAGAGCAAACACTAACGAGATAATGAATTCAAAGCAAACATCAGAAGGAGATAGAGGAGCTCCAAGCAAACACTCGAACGCGATAGATTAATTCAAATCATACATCCTAAGGAGATAGAGAATTTCAAATCAACACTCTAACGAGTTCAAATAATTCAACCAAACTTCCCAATGATAGATTAATTCAAATCGAACATTCTAAGGTGACATAGGAATTCAAAGCAAATACTCTAACGAGATAGATGAATTGGAACCAAACATCCTAAGGATATATGTAAATTCAAACCAGATACTCGAACGAGATAGATTAATTTACATCAAACACCCTAAGGAGATAGATTAATTTAAAGCAAACATCATAAGGAGACAAATTAATTCAAATAAAAAATCACAAGGAGATAGATATATTCAAATAAAACATCATAAGGAGATACATTAATTCAACTCAAACATCCTAACAACAAAGCAAACATCCTAAAGAGATAGAGGAATTCAGAATCAAACAGCCTAAGTAGATATAATAATTTCAAGTCACACATCCTAAGGAAATAAAGAAATCCAAAGCAAACACTCTAACGAGATAATATAATTCAAATCAAACATCCTAAGGAGATAAATGAAGTCAAAGCAAACATCTTGAAAGATAGATGAATTTAAAAATAAAAAACATCCTAAGGAGATAGATGAATTCAGATCAAACATCCTAAATATATACATGAATTTAAAGCAAACACTCTAACGAGAGAGATAAATTAAATCAAACATCATACCGAGAAAAATGAATTTAAACCAAATATCCTAATGAGATAGATGAATTCAAAACTTTATTACGAGATAGATGAATTCAAATCAAACATACCAACTAGATAGATGAATTCAAATCAAACATACCAACTAGATAGATGAATTCAAATCAAACATCCCAACTAGATAGATGAATTTAAATCAAACATCCCAACGAGATAGATGAATTCAAATCAAAAATACCAACTAGATAGATGAATTCAAATCAAACATCCCAACTAGATAAATGAATTCAAATCAAACATCCCAGCGAGATAGATTAATTCAAATCAAACAGATAGATGAATTCAAATCAAATATACCAACTAGATAGATGAATTCAAATCAAACATCCCAACTAGATAGATGAATTCAAATCAAACATCCCAGCGAGATAGATTAATTCAAATCAAACAGATAGATGAATTCAAATCAAACATACCAACTAGATAGATGAATTCAAATCAAACATCCCAACTAGATAGATGAATTTAAATCAAACATCCCAACGAGATAGATGAATTCAAATCAAACATACCAACTAGATAGATGAATTCAAATCAAACATCCCAACTATATAGATGAATTCAAATCAAACATCCCAGCGAGATAGATGAATTCAAATCAAACAGATAGATGAATTCAAATCAGACATACCAACTAGATAGATGAATTCAAATCAAACATACCAACTAGATAGATGAATTCAAATCAAACAGATAGATGAATTCAAATCAGACATACCAACTAGATAGATGAATTCAAATCAGACATACCAACTAGATAGATGAATTCAAATCAATCATACCAACTAGATAGATGAATTCAAATCAAACATACCAACTAGATAGACGAACTAAAAGCAAACATCCCAACGAGAATGATGAATTCAAATCAAACATACCAACTAGGTAGATGAATTCAAATCAAACATGCCAACTAGATAGATGAATTCAAATCAAACATCCCAACTAGACAGATGAATTCAAATCAAACATACCAACTAGATAGATTAATTAAAAGCAATCATCCCAACGAGATAGATGAATTCAAATCAAACATACCATCTCGATAGATGAATTCAAAGGAAACACTATAAAGAGGTAATATAATTCATATCAGACATCCCAACAAGATAGATGAATTCAAATCAACATCCCAGCTAGATAGATGAATTCAAATCAAACTTCCCAACTAGATAGATGAATTCAAATCAAACATACCAAATAGATAGATGAATTTAAATCAAACATCCCAACTAGATAGATGAATTCAAATCAAACATCCCAACTATATAGATGAATTCAAATCAAACATCCCAGCTAGATAGATGAATTCAAAGCAAACACTCTAATGATCTATCAGATTAAATATCCTACGGTGATAGAGCATTTCAAATCAAACATTCTAAGGAGATAGACGAATGAAAATCATTTGAACCATCAAAGTCCATTACAACAACAGGTGAAAACCCAAAAGTAATTATTTAACAACTGGACTTGACAACATGTTTTTGAGGAGAGTCTTTTCAAAGGCAACAAACAAATTACAACGGAGGAAGCTAACATTTAGCCATCAACGAATTTAAATTTGAAAGAAAAAAAAACAGACGTCTTGTTCAAGAATTCAGGAAAATTTAACATGTTAATTATTGTAATAAAACGTAGGGCAAAAATAATTGGAGAGAGATGACGTAGAACAAATAAAAAGGACACACACGAGCCGAAAATATCCCACAAACAATAACAAACAAATGGACAACGCAGTGCTGGGCTTCTCTGAACAAAAGTAAAAATGGAAAATTTTTCGTAGCTCTTTGACAGCATTGAATTTCCTGTAGATTTCCTGGAATCATTTATATCATTTACAAACGATATGTACGGCCAAAAGTACAGCTCTCAACGACAGTAAGTGACGAATAACTTCCAACTGTTCATGGTAAATATATAGAGCAATAGGCATGTAATTTTCATAACTAACCAATTACAAGACATGTCTATCAATTATCTATCTATTATACAATAAATCAAAATATTTAAAACATATGTAATATCTTTATATTAAATATTTATTTTCATGCCATTTATTCGATTTAGGAATGCCATATAAACAAAATTCGTCTTATTTATACATATCTCCCCCATAACCAATTCGCCTCGCAATGGATTACCTCCCCTTTCAGGATAAATAATGTTAATACCGCCACAAAATGAAACTGCTAGATAATTTTTGAAAATTAGACCTCGCTTTCGAAAGAATTTGGTAAAGGAATGAATAGAAAATATAATACCCAAGCCAGTAGATCTAGCGCTGTTGTAGCCAATGTATACATTTGTCCATATGCATCGTTAAAATGACAACAATAAACTTTTGAAAACGAGTCTGACTTTGGGGTGAAATGATTTGTTCCAGCAGTGGCGTTGTTAATGACGGCATCTAGGAGCAGTTAGTCTTTCAGTCTTTCAACCAAATGTCGAGAGACATGCTAGAGGATTAAGGTAGAAACACTTTATTTCATGCATTGATCGGGTCAAAATTGAATCGTTTATATATATATATATATATATATATATATATATATATATATATATATATATATATATATATATATATATATATATATATATAAGGAACTGTTAACAAAAGACCAATCGTGTACTATGTAAACGGGCTTAGGCATATGGGAATTGGGACCTATAAGATTCTTAATGACATTAGAATCCGTAAGTGAATGAAAGACTTGATATTTCTTTTCAGATATGACGAGACAATAGAAATACCAAGATCCAAAACAGTTATTAGTTCAGGTGCAGTATTTTTTATGGAAAAGGCTTCCAAATAATGCAACACAACTGCTTTTAATTAATGATTTAAATAAATTTATCAAAAGTTGAAATGATATTAATTGCAGATGGGAAATGAGCAAATCTGTTTTAGTTCAATCTTAACTTGTTCTGCGGGATTTTGTGCATACATGGTGTTAAAGGACATGGATGTTTGTCACTCTTCCTCTGCATGCATTAATTAACCTCTTCAGTTTTCGTTGTTTTTTTTATTTATTCGGTACTTATTAATTTCGGTTCCCTAATATGTGTGCTTGTATATTTATGTGGATGCACGTGACATGCAAATTTATGTAAACTTATGTGAAACTGTTAATAATGATGGAGTGTATCTCTGCCATGAATAATTCTGAATGTTATCTAAATTATTAATTGTTTTCAGTTGTGAAAAGCGCTTCTAAAAATAAGTATCTACTGTACAATGCAAATACCTCTATTTCTTGACAAACAGATAAACCTATATGCGCTGATGACCGTCTTTTATTTTACCTTAATTTTTGGAACGACTTATATTTTGCTCTATCCTGCTGTCGCCCTCTTATAAAGAAGACGCTTGTATCAGATGATCGCAAAGCAAGATGGCAGTTTCTCACCGGTAAATATATACAGTAAATCAGGAGGGAAAATGCACTAGTAATGTTTGAAGCGTCTATACATTGCAATAAATTCATTATTTAATTAAAATGTAGCTAGCCAGCATGTGGACCTTGAAAATAAAAACAGATATACAATTTCAGTTTAAGCACTTTGTTAAAAAGAAGGTTAGACCTCATTTCATTTCTTATTGTATATGTTGCAAATAGATCATTTTGTTACGTGTATCGAAGTCATAATGTGGAATATGTTATTATCACAACGCCGGAAGAAAATATCCGAAGTATGACATTTATGTGCACTGGGCATGCAAGATTAAATGCGTAAGTAATAAAGTTCATATAGGGCCGTACAGACAATGAAAAGCTCTTGGACAGTTATAACTATAAATTATGACAGTTTCTCTTTACATACAAATTATGCGCACATTATGCAAACAGGGCCACAGAAGCCATAAAGACTGAAATAAAGCCCATAAATGAACAGTTGTTGAAACTGAATTTTATCTGGCATGAAATGACAGACTAATAAAACATGTAAGAAAGAACCAGCATATATTTTGTTTAATTCAGGAGCTGGATGAAAAATCTAGATTTTGACTTTTAAAATTTTAGGTTAGCCCTGGAATTGAACTCCCAGAAAGAAAGGCTCACATCATGAAATAACCGAGAAGAGTGGAGTTGTGTGCTTTCAAGACCAGGTAGGTGTATTTATATTCATGCACGCAATAAATAGGGCTTAGTTTTGCAGACAGAAAGAGACGGAAATAATTTGATGACTAGGTGTCAAGAGATTCAATATAAAAGAAAACAATTAATTGATGATGGCTGTTATTAATTTTAGAGCATTATACTGAAAAATATGTGATGGTTAAACACAGTGTATTCCTCACCGAAAGTCTAAAACGTTACCATATGTTGTTCCTAATAAATTCAACAATATTAAAGGTAGCATATTTTTACTAACGTTAAAAACGATGGTAGCGTCATTTTTATATTGAAATATCATCGCTATCAGAGCAGTCTTTCTTTCGAAACATGGTGCATTGTGTAGTCTTTGAAAAACAGTGTGAATTATTTATTTTGGTGTTGGGTGACTCTACTGCTTCATGTAAGGTCAATACATCCATCAAGTACCATTTACTTGCGTGAGTGTCAAACTATACCTCATCAATTTTGTTTAGTGGCGATGTTTGAAAGTCACTTAGAGAGGACAGAAGAATTTGGCTACATTTTATGCGTGATGGAGTCTATTTTACAATAGAACGATTAGCATGAGCACATCGTCCTGTTTGCATACCTCTACATTATCGACGATAAACAAATGACGTTTATGACCTAAAGAATTAGGTCTCTTTATCAATGGGCATTGCTAATATTTAAGAGAATTTATTTAATCTGGCAGGTCATGGCGGCTCTTTATTGTCCTGTGATAGTGTGTGTTATATTTGCTATTGGTACTGTAGCTCAGCAAGGTATGTAATCTATCTATCTATCTATCTATCTATCTATCTATCTATCTATGCGTGTATGCCTCTGTATCTGATTCATTCACATTATTTAGGAAATGGTTACCATTTAAACTTAAAACAATTACATTAGTACCATATATTGTGGGATTGCATCTTTTAATAATAATAATAATGAGGACTTTGTATAGCGCCCAATCTTTAGAAACTCTAAGAGCTTTACATT
Organism: Sinohyriopsis cumingii; assembly: GCA_028554795.2. Classification (NCBI taxonomy): domain Eukaryota; kingdom Metazoa; phylum Mollusca; class Bivalvia; order Unionida; family Unionidae; genus Sinohyriopsis; species Sinohyriopsis cumingii. Next base: position 62,874,227 of record CM068827.1, read on the forward strand.
AGACTACACCTATAACGTAAAAACATATATAATGATATTATTACAAAAAACAAACACCATGAAACTAGAAAACATAAATAACATGCTGAAAATATTGAAGGTGGGTCTTGAAACTGCTTTGGAAATTCAGAATCACCATTGTTTTGTCGTAAAGATCATATTTCTAGTTAATGATTTTTTTTAAAGATAAAACCTGAATCATCTAGCACTGATGCAGATACTTGAAAAACGTTTTGAATATTATTTCGATTGTTATCATTGATGTCGTTTTCAGAACGATAAATTCAAGACAAATTAGTATTGGGATTTAATTGTTCAGTTCTTTTAACAGTTGACAAGAACGTATTTTATACTGCCGGCGACATCCTTTCAGTTATTATTCCACCCACATGTTTTAGCGCGGATACAATAATCTCCTTCGTCTGTCAATCCGTTCATTAGTTAGTTTCTTGTCTGTCAATATATATATATATATATATATATATATATATATATATATATATATATATATATATATATATATATATATACCAGACAGAACGGAAAGTGCTATCCCTGGATTCTATCGAAGAATGCTTGATAAAAGTAGGCAGAAATAATGCTTATTAATTATTAATAATAATTAATTAATAAAAGGTTTGATATTTTTATTGGAACCAAGGTCCTTGGGTAAATGGGATCCATCTCCTTGCCTGAACACACGAGCCCATATTCCCTCAAGACTAAGCACACATCACCAAAATATGATGCTACTTAGTCGGTGTTATATGCACTCGTGTGTAGCAGACACACTCGCGTGACGACGAAGGAATTAATTATCATCTATCTACACAGTCATTCCGGATTCCTATAAAAGAAATCAAGGTATATAGAAGTATAGTGAATTTTAAATATACACCAGACAGAACGGAAAGTGCTATCCCTGGATTCTATAGAAGAATGCTTGATAATAGTAGGCAGAATTCTCAACGGTCACAGTGAAATATAGATACTGCATTTTCAGAACGTCATTCAAAAAGAGCCATTTTTGGTCCAAGCATTTAAAGATAAGGAAAGAAAAAAAAAATACACATAAGCTATCTTGCTCCTTCTGATTCTGCCTGTGATGACAAGGATGATAATTACCTTATGATGATGATAGATATCTCATTCTATGCATTTATTCTTCTTCTTTTTCTTTCTTCTTCTTCTTCTTCTTCTTCTTATTATTATTATTATTATTATTATTATTACATCCAATTGGTGGATATTTTATAGCCTTTTTGTCCTGATATCAGGCCACTTCTTGTGACTTTCGATCTAAAGGACCTTCTGAATACTAGTGCTCCCACTAAGATCTTTTCTCTGTTCTTGTGATTGTAGTTGTTGTTGTTCTTCTTCTTATTTTTTCTTTTACTGAAGGTCATACAGGACATGCAGTACACGGTGAACACGGAGGGCATGGTGGTCAGGTGATACGACGGAAAATCAGTGATACAGTAGATGCTTCCATTGCTAGAGCTACAGATCCATTCGGTGTTTCGCAAGGACGCCGAGCCTCTTCACATGGCAGTCATGCGACACATGGAGAACACAGGGCACATGAGGTGCAGACAGGACGTGGGGGTCACGCAATCATTGGCGGAAGTCATGGTGTCCAAGGACACGGTATCCATGACCGTGATTCTAAAGCAGGACAGGGCAATCATGGTATACAAAAATCAGACCATACAGAGCACCGTCAAACTAGTACACGTCAAGATTCAGCTCATGGACAAGGTAGTATCTTTAAAGAAACTGGACACGATATTCACAGTGGTAGGCATTCAGATCACAAAACGGTGGTGCAAGAGGTAATGCAATCACACAATCTTCCCATTCCCAAGGTACAGGACGGACATAGCATATCTGAGATCAATGCGGCAAGTTTACACGCAGGGCATACTAATCCTGCACGTACAGCGGTAACAGAAATTGGCAGTCATGCGAAACATGGAGAACACGGAGCACATGGGGGTAACGTAATTATTGGCGGAAGTCATGGTGTCCAAGGACACGGTAGTCATGGCAGTGGTTCGAAAGTAGGACACGACAATCATGACATACAAAAATCAGACCACACGGAGCACCGTCAAACTAGTACGCATCAAGGTTCAGCTCATGGACAAAGTAGTAATTTTGAACAAACTGGGCACGGTATTGATAGTGGTAGGCGTTCGGATCACAAAACAGTAGTGCAAGAGGTTACGAAATCGCACGATCTTCCCGTTCACAAGGTGCAGGACGGACAAAGCATATCTGAAATTAATACGGTGAGTTCACACGCATGGCATAATATTCCTACACATACATCGATAATAAAACATGACAACACAAACAATCTGAAAAGTGACCACGAGATATCTGTGCATGGGTCAGTGGGAAGACAAAATGTTAACGCTGAGAACATAACTCATGGACATATGTTGTCATCTCAAGGGACACAAGAGGGACATGACAGTCATGTGAAGGATATGCACGTCGGTCATAGCATACCTGGTGTGATGAACCATCAAGATAACAATATGCATTCTGGCCACGATATGAAGAAAGAAGCAGCGATAGATGTGCACAATGCCCACACTGTCCATGATAGTCATGCGCTTTCATCACACAACAGTCGTCCGCGGAATAATGATGCAGGACACGACAGACAGACTATGCCTTCTCATGAAGCTACCCCTGGACTTAATGTTGATCACAACGCTCACGGAGGAAATGTTAAGCCTTCCATCGAGAAAGAAAACAATCTACCAACGTTCAATGCCCACGAAATACATGCAGGTCACAGCATGACAACACAATCTGGTAGCGCTAATCCTTCTTGGCATAGTAAGATCGAGACAATGGCTCCTCCAGAACATAAAAGCCATGTGTCGCCTTCCCATGACGTACATGAAGTTCCAACCATTATACAAAATATTAGCACAAAGCAAACAGAGCACGGAGGTCACTTCACACCAGCCCAAGATAATTCAGACAATGTAGCGATTTTCGGTAATTCAAAAGAAATAAATCATGGAGTTCATACACCAGACGCCACTGTCCAAAGTATTCCCGGGACTCCATCGCATCTGCCACCAAGCTTCACGCAATTACCAGATAAACGCATCGTCCAGTCGCCATCTGATGGTCGCAACCAATGGCAACATTCAAACATTCGACATATATCTCCTAAGCCACAAGTCCACGATGCTCATGGTGGTCATGATAATTTCAATATAAAGATTTCACAAAAGCCTTCAGATGGCATCGGAAGTGGGCTTAATGAAAATCTTGCGGAGCATGGTGACCATAGACTGAACGACCATCTACCAAATGTCATGTTGATTTCCAATTCAGTTGACCCTTCAGCAAAAGACTCCACGGTAAAGCAGCATACTGGTGGTCACACCATGAAAAATGATGCAAAACTTAACCCTGTTGAAGGCGTAGGGGCAAGAGAAAAGAACACACATCAGAGACTTGATTTGGTTATACAGCGGGTACATGAAATTGATAGAGCTCAGCAGCAGCTAAGGAAAGAAAATATTCACACTGTAACTGGTATAATGAATGGTCTGAAATCTAAGAAAGAAGCTTCATCAAATGTAGAGTTAATTGGACATATCGATCCTAGAGAAATGGAATTGCATGATCACCCAGTTGATGCACCTGCGTCTTCTTCAAATCCAGATGGTATAATTACAGTTGATCCAAATTTGAATGTCGACAGATCACGGATACATACGGAAACGGAATTAAATGTACATAACGTTGATATAGGCGTAGGCCAAAAAACTTCGAACGTTCATACCACCAGCCAGACTAGCAGAGTGGCCAATTCAACTGGTAGTTCATTAAATTTAAACAATTTCCTCGAGAATATTAATGCTCAGTTGAACGACAAGGGATTTGGTTTTACTGTACCATCTACATCAAATAGTGGTGTTCCGAATTCAATCGGTCAACAAAGACAAGGTGCGATAAAGCGACAAGATAACCACACCATTCCAGCTCACACTGGCTCTTCATTTGATGCTGGCACCGTTTCAAATTGGGGTCAAGGACAAGGAGACATCTTTACAGGATTCAGTCCTAACAGTGGAATGCGTGATCGCAATAACAGACACCAACTCTCTCCAACGACACAATCACCACCGATTGAATCAACTACAGTGTTTGTCCAACAGTTTTCAGGGGAACCCACTTCTATGGATTCACTATTTATGCGGATGTTTGACCCTTTAACGGCGGATATGATGCTTAACAGAAATGTCTATCCCCCTGTAGTGGACCCTTTCAATGATCCACGTGTGCCCCACAATCATGGGCCAATGCATTCTCCTGTACAGAATAACGGCATCTCATTATTCGATTTTTTTGTGGGAGAATTTTAAATCATTTCTAAGGTTGTGTATAGTACTTCCATGTACACAGTTAATACACTTGTGTTTATCTGCACGATTATTAAATTCGTATTGGGAGAAATAAGAAAAATATCTCTTCTATCACAAGAATGAGCTTGTTTTGTACATAATATCCAATTAAAATGCATGAGTATTCAGTATTTTCAAGTTACAATGCCACATAATTATTGATATAGTTATGAAATGAATGCCATGCTGTTGTACATCATATCTAAGACAATGTTGAAATTTCCCCCAAAGACGCAGTGGTGCCACTATCTAGCCATTTTGTGTCTGACAGTATTCAACAGAAGTGGAAGCATTGTTCTTCGAATAATTGCAGAGTTTACTTTACGATATCACTGCATGCTGTTACACAATGTTTGCACGAATTTAAAAAAGCAACATTCATTTTCAGAGAGAAAATGTAATTTTCGTTTCAAAACTAATTTTAAAGCCAAAAGATTTTTGAAACTCTATACCTTTCTGACGGTTATAAACCGGGATTAGTCTCCATAATTCACCAATATGACGTTCAATATGACTTTCAATATTTTCAACATGACTTTCAATATAACATTTAAGGCTTCCCCATCATGCTAAAAGGTACCATATAGTCAAATCTTAATAATTCGTCTCGCCCAGAGACAACGATCTTCTTCGGATAAATGATCATTTCGTTAAAACAAAATTGTCAGAAATTCGAATCGTAGATCGTAGACATTCAGTTTATCAGATGAGTGAAAAGACCCAATAATTGGTAATCGGATAAACGTCACTTAACTGTTATACATAAATAGTGTTCCATGGCGTTAATATTGTAGATTTAGGATCCCACGTTCGATTTTCGCTGTCTTCTTAAGCAACAAATAGGAGGGTTTATTGGTCCAAGTTGAAGTTTAGTTACATGTACTTCATTTCTCAGTATTTCTATTTGAATTTCATTTCAAATCAGTAGTACTTACTATGAATGTACTATTGTTCGTTTCTTGTGCTATGCCATGCCATAAAGTTCAATTTTCCCTTGTCATAAAGTTCAATTTTCGAAATTCCTTTTAATGTCTGGACAATTAGGACCACAACCATTAACATGCCACTATCATGCTATTCCTCCAGCATTTATTAAAAATTAGTCTTTATTTCCTTCGTTACAATCAGTGCAACGCCTGCTGTACAATCTAAGTCTGTCTAGATCAGAGACTTGAAAGATTTTATATTTAACACTCAGCGTTCATGAAGGGTAGCACATATCACAAATTTCTTTAATTTTTGAGCTTTTTTGTTGTTCTTATTAGTTTTGTTTTATTATCTCTTTGAATATTATTAAAATAAAACACTCTTCAGGTTTAAATCAAAGCTAAGTATAGAGTGATGTTTGATACGTTTTCAAACATTCTATGTAAAGCATTGTATGAATTGAATGTATGTAGTCTCCAAAAAAATGTGAGGAAATCTTTTTATCCAACATGTTGATTAATTGCATAGTCTATTTGTTACTTGATAGCAGCGAGAACGATCAATAACATTAAGAAAATGTCACGAGGTTATTTTCAGATTACGAAACTTTCAGTAGAAAACAAGACTGACGTATACCTTTAAGACAATAAAATCTTGCCCATTGAGCTGACATACCTTTTGAGTACCAACAATGCACTTTGGCATCTACTAGTGATATATCCTAGACGTATGCAAATTTTGCGTGATTGAAGAAACCAGTACAGTCGACGTTGTTTTTTTTTGTGTGTGTTTTGTTTGACTACTCTAAACTGTAATAGTGATTTATATCTACCTAATGAGACAGGTAATTTACACCATGCATTAAGATATCTAAATGTCACTTATTTGAGGAAGAAGAGGTGTTTTGAATATGTAAATCAAGAAGAAAACACCACAAGATCAAGGTAATGACAAATGTTTCAAACGTGACATATAACTTTAATGAGACATAACTTTTAACTGTCCTTTATAATTGGAAATATATTTAAAAATGACAGTATGGTTTGCAACGGATGTAGTGTCGCGCCAGCCATGCTTTTTCAAAATCCCCCCGATTCTGTAATAATTGCCATGGACATTTTGTCGGTATATTCAACATTTTGTGAAACATATAGGTCAATGTAAAATCATGGGTATATCATAGAAATCTTGATACATCTCCCCAGCCCACGACCTTAAACCGTATTGCTGGCAATACATGTGTCCTATACACAAGTCATGGGCTACTATACTTATTTCTGGCAATATATGTGTCACATAAACAAGTCAAGGACTACTTCACTTATTTCTGACAATACATGTGTCATATAATATAGGCTACTTTACCTAATCTTTCTTCTGGCAATACATGTGTCATATAACACAAGTCAGGGGCTACTACGCTTATTTCTAGCAATACATGTGTCATATAAACAAGTCAAGGACTACTTCACTTATTTCTGACAATACATGTGTCATATAATATAGGCTACTTTACCTAATCTTTCTTCTGGCAATACATGTGTCATATAACACAAGTCAGGGGCTACTACGCTTATTTCTAGCAATACATGTGTCATATAACACAAGTCAAGGGCTGCTATACCTATGTCTGGCAATAAATCTGTCATATAACACAAGTCAAGGGCTACTATACTTATTTCTGGCAATACAAGTGACATATAACTCACGTAAAGGGCTACTATAAGAATAGATGTAAATACATGTGTCATATCATAATCAGGGGGTACTATAATACATTCACTGTCTACAATGCTAATTGATATTAAGCGTTAATTCAGAGAATTAAATCGATTATAAATGAAATCTTGCCTTGGTGTTGTGTTGTTGTTGAATACTGTTTGTGGCTTTTTTTGTTGCTTTTTATTTTTGTATTTTAAGTATTGGATGAATTCAACAGTAAATAATTTTTTTATTTTACCATGCCCTTTACATGTTTTAGAGTGTCAAGACTCGAAACTAATTATTTATGCGAAATTCGCTATCTAATTATATTTGTCACCGGTGTTGTCACCTAAAAGCTATATGCATTTAATGTATTACTTGCAGCAGTAAAGTGGGCCAAGAGTGGCCGAGTGGTTTAAAGCGTTCTCCGTTACGGATCACTGCCATCTCACCTCTCTGCGTGGATGTGTGAGAAAGCTTGCCAGTAGCTTCTCGTGGGTCGGTGGTTCTTCCTGGGGTTTTCCCGGGCTCTTCCTCCACCATTAATACTGGCCGCTATGCATAGTCTATCGTTTGCTGAAATATGGCGTTAAACCCCACATCAACAACAGCAGTAAAGTGGCTAATTACATTTTAATTCTGGATGACATTGTCAATTACGACGCTTTGATGTTTGATCTTCGCAATTTTCTACTCAATTATTTTGTGAGTTAATCAATTAATGAATTAATTAATATTGCTGTGTATCATGGCCCGAACTTATATACCTTTTATGGTCCAATTAATTTTTTTAAATATAGTTTATGCATAACAAGAACACATAGACTGCATATCCTAAGAAAGAAATTACCGGCCTTTCACGATTAAGGTTTACTAAGTAGTAAAGCAAATAACCCCCTTTACACACACACACAAGCACGCAAGCGCGCGCGCTCGTAACATGTTTTCGCCAATGTATTCGAACTTATTGGGCTCATATTTAACTATGCATTGGCGTCTATCAGTCTTGGCTTCACCGAAATGGTCGTGAAAGATAGTTCTGCTGGTTATAAATGTTTTAAAAGCCTTGCATACTTGTTGAAACTGAATGGCACGTATGCTAAGCAAAATTTGATCGATACATCGAATTGATCGAGAACGGCAATATTTATATATGATGTTTGTTTTTAGTTTGATTGTTTTAACAGCACTTTTAGCACATTATTGCTTACACCATGCCGTGAACATGAAGTTATGTGCCTTTCGCAAGAACACACGAAGGCAGCCGACCCGCGCTGGCTCGGCGGGTATCTAACCCTTAGTCCATTCGATAAAGAGTCCGACGCTGAACCAACTGAACACTGCGACTTCCTCAGTATATATATATATATATATATATATATATATATATATATATATATATATATATATAATATATATATATATATAGAGAGAGAGAGAGAGAGAGAGAGAGAGAGAGAGAGTATGTATGCTGTATCAATGATATACCACGAGATTTACAAATTTTTCATTAAAAGGAAACGAGGCTTGCCGAGTTTCCTTTTAAGAAACATTTATACAATGAGTTGTATATCATTGATACAGCGTACATACTATACATATATTTTATTTAGATCACATACAAATACATATATTTGCCCTTTGAACGGAGTTAAGATTTACTACAGGCAACTGTGTATTGACCAAGGGAATGAACTCCTCACATCCCCGAGTGTGTCCGCTACAAAATGTAGTTCTATACCTTTTGTGGCTATTCACAATCACCTTTGCAGGTTGATAAGTTGATTGTTCTCTTTTTCTAGTTTCTATTTGTCTTCACATTGATTAAATCAATATAATGCATACTTATGATTTAAACATGAAAGATTGTTTTAATGATAAAAGTAGAGCATTTCAAACACTTAGCTGCGCCATTCACAATGAACGTTTAGCCATTCACGTACTGGCGCATGGAAATTAATGCAGAATGGACACTAAGCGAAACCACGAACCAGCAAGAGGTAATTAAACTATTTTAATACATTTACAGTTGATCTAAGTCATTATTCTGATTTATTAACAGTATCACCGACCATAAATTCTCTCTCTCTCTCTCTCTCTCTCTCTCTCTCTCTCATTCTTTGATCGGTTTGACTTAACTTTTACCATTATTCATGAGTCCAGAGACATCGTGGGATGACACAAACGAAAATTCTATACGTTCTTCATTTCATAGTTTTTAGCCCGTATCTTGCTACGATGGTCAAGAGAGAGTGAGAGAGGGGGGCCTTTTGACATTTTCAAATTTAATAAATAATAATCGATTTTGAGAACATTATAGTATATTTAAGAAACATAAACAAAAACAAAGCATTAAATACATCACAGTATATGTACCACATAACCGAGAAATTTACTGTATAATGTCGACATGGTTTGCAACTTTGTATCATTGATAAACACGGTAGATAAATCACAAGGAAAGTGCACACATATCGTTACGAAGAATTATATTTTTGTAGGTCACTCGCTGTAATCCAGCCCAAATTTATTTTCTCTCTCACTCCACATTTCTGCGTAGTTTGTCCGTTTTGAAGGGGGGGGGGGGCAGAAACCAGAAAGGATTGCGATGAAAATGTATATCATATTAAATTCATCTAAAACACTGGGATTATTAATACCTTTTATCGTTTATTTCATATGTCACTAATGATTAATGTGTGGAAATTCATCATTGATTTAGAATCAACCGCACGCGGTCGCGAGAATGTTTATATATTCGTATTATTGCGCCATGGGCGGTTCACAATTTGATATACCAATAGTATTTGAGCGCGAACGTAAAAGTCTGATGAGATCCGAGTGATTCGCTAAAAAGTCCTGTATTGTCCTCAAAGATTATATAAAGCTCAAGAAGAATATCAATTAACACAGATATACCCTTACCGAACTGTGGATACAGTGGGCAAAGGTGCTTTGTATAAATCGGCAAACAGATGATACTTCAGGGCAGTGTTAAGTGCCAAAACTTGGACAAAACGCGAGTCAGACATTTGGTACGACATATTCGGATTTAAATACATGCGAAATTATATATATATAAAGTTTATTGGGAAACAGTAACGTATATAGCTGCTTTTTATCATTGACCAGTAAAAGTACGCATTGTTGCCAACAAAAAGAAACAACTTAAGAGATGCATAAAGAAGATAATGACAGCAATATCACTGCTTGACATAAACATTTTTTAAAAGCTTTAATTGGGAAACAGTGAACGTATATAGCTAACCAAAAAAAAAAAAAAAAAAAAAACAATTGAAGAGATGCAACAGTGAATACGGATGACAATATCAGCGTTTCTGATATTCCCATGTCAGATTTTTGAAATCCGTTTCCAAAGGATCCAACCGTTAAAAAGGATAGTGTGATCATTGCATTGACTAAATTTGTGAGCAAAATTTAATTCGTACATTTATTTAAAGTAAAATTAATATTACTGACCTTCCGATTCTTTATCCTTTTGATCCCATTCATTCCACAACGCACCATGGAGAGATTGTACAACTTCGTTGCTGAACCCTTTAAAAAATATTTTTACGTATGAATTCAGTCCCAAGCTCTTTTCCTTCTAAGAACCACACTCAGCTTGAAGCAATTTGTTTACTGTGTAGAAGCGACAGTGATTTCTTAAAAAGCACCAGCGGCGGACAGAATTAGTCCCTCTGTAATGATGACCATCCCTTAACAATTTCAAGTCGGCGGATCAACACGCTTCATTTTTCATGAATATTTATATGCTTTTCTAATAGTAATTATATTTTGATTAGGCATGTAACGTATAGAACATTCTACAACTGTGAATGTGGTATGTACAAGAACTTATCTTGCCTTAGGATGTCATGAGAGATGTGTTTTCAACAAACCTAGAGGCTACTCCAATTCTACAACTGTGAATGTGGTATGTACAAGAACTCATCTTGCCTTAGGATGTCATGAGAGATGTGTTTTCAACAAACCTAGAGGCTACTCCAATTCTACAACTGTGAATGTGGTATGTACAAGAACTCATCTTGCCTTAGGATGTCATGAGAGACGTGTTTTCAACAAACCTAGAGACTACTCCAATTCTACAACTGTGAATGTGGTATGTACAAGAACTCATCTTGCCTTAGGATGTCATGAGAGATGTGTTTTCAACAAACCTAGAGACTACTCCAATTCTACAACTGTGAATGTGGTATGTACAAGAACTCATCTTGCCTTAGGATGTCATGAGAGATGTGTTTTCAACAAACCTAGAGGCTACTCCAATTCTACAACTGTGAATGTGGTATGTACAAGAACTTATCTTGCCTTAGGATGTCATGAGAGATGTGTTTTCAACAAACCTAGAGGCTACTCCAATTCTACAACTGTGAATGTGGTATGTACAAGAACTCATCTTGCCTTAGGATGTCATGAGAGATGTGTTTTCAACAAACCTAGAGGCTACTCCAATTCTACAACTGTGAATGTGGTATGTACAAGAACTCATCTTGCCTTAGGATGTCATGAGAGATGTGTTTTCAACAAACCTAGAGACTACTCCAATTCTACAACTGTGAATGTGGTATGTACAAGAACTCATCTTGCCTTAGGATGTCATGAGAGATGTGTTTTCAACAAACCTAGAGGCTACTCCAATTCTACAACTGTGAATGTGGTATGTACAAGAACTTATCTTGCCTTAGGATGTCATGAGAGATGTGTTTTCAACAAACCTAGAGGCTACTCCAATTCTACAACTGTGAATGTGGTATGTACAAGAACTTATCTTGCCTTAGGATGTCATGAGAGATGTGTTTTCAACAAACCTAGAGGCTACTCCAATTCTTTACCCTCCCACCAAAATTTTAGAAATTACAAAATTACTTTTACAGTGGAACAAGCGTGTTCTTACACCAGTTAGAAAAACAGTAGTGATAAAAAGTCTTGCGATCGCAAAATCTCTCACCTTTTATTAACATTGCCAAATTCATTAGAACAGGTAATTAATGAACCTAATACTTCTCTTTTTCACGTTTTTATGGCAGGGAAGAAAAGATACAATGAAACAAAAAAGAATGTAACAACTTATCGATAAATGTAGGTCTTATACAGAAATATCTAACTTGTCATATTTTAAGAAAGATACTTAAATTTCATTTTATACAATATACACAGAAGCTGAACGGGGGAAAAAGTTTGAAAGTAAATGGTTATTATACAAAACAATGAATGAATCTTGTGCTGGCAGCATGCTTCATCTTCATTTCTCAGAACTATTCCTAGTTACCTTGTACGTTATATTATACAGGCTACCTGTCACATATTTGTTTTGTAACTGTTACACTAATGAGGTTCAAAATACGGCTGAGTCATCACGAGAAAGAAGCTTGCGGAATGAGTTTGCTAAGATACGCTTGCACCGATATTTGTCTGAAGAAAGGTCAATACTTTCCACGTTTATGCTTATGTTTTTAATGTGTGTGTGTGTGTGTGTGTGTGTGTGTGTGTGTGTGCAGTAAACAAAATGAACGCTTATTTAAACTATTTTGTGGATAATGGACATTAACTGAATGACGTGATTTCTGGGTTTGGTTACAAAAAAACCCAAAAAACAAATCGCTTAAACTGATGATGGATGCGTTCTGCGTGGCAGAACAAAGCATATTCTATTATTTTAAAAGCATTCTAATGTATATTAATCCCTCTTAAACATTAATGAAAATGTTGTTTGTCATCGTCTTTGACATATCTTTGATAATACAAGGCTCGTAATGTCAACGCCAGTGATGTATAGCGACTAACTGAGGCTTACTCCATCGGAATAAAAAATATCACATACATTTTCTGTAAACATGTGCAGCATGTTTAGTTTAGCTTAAATAATACATCTATGTAAAACCATAAGCACGGCATCATGTATTAAACAAAAATGATGCACCTCTTGTAAAACAACAAACAACACATCATGTCTTAAACTAAATTAATACACCGCTTGTAAAACAGCAAATAACGCATCATGTCTTAAGCGAAACTAGGACTCAGTTTGTACTGATATGTATTTAAATTCTTGTTATGTGGAGATTTATAGATAAAGAGATAGAAAATTAACAGGATGTAAAGATTTGGACCCAAATGTCTCAGCAGAATTAAAACAGGCAAGAAAAGGTTATGACCTCGTTAGGCTAGATAAAAAATGCGACTCGTTACTTATGATAAGAAACCATTGCTTAAATCCGATGCAACAAAGATGAACGCGAAGTCAGGATTTTTTTTTATAAAAAAAATTGATGAGATTAAAAGCCACTGGAGACACCGTCGTCACCACAAGACATTCTTACGTATCGGCATATGAACCACACGCTGGAAAATGATTAATTCCACCTAGGGAATAATGCCGATGAAGCATTTGACCGTATTTGTCACTGCGTCTGAAAAGCGGATATCATGTCGAAAGCATTTGTTGAGAAGATTACGAAAATGCATAAAAGCAATAGTAACAATGAATGATGTGTAAATGAAGCCCCAATGTTTACAATCCAGCAACTAAAGCATGTAAAGAAACATATTGTTATTAAAAGGTGGTATCAATTCGAATTCATAACTTATCTCTAAAAAGTCAGTTAAACCGATATAGTATCCACGAACGATTGGAGATATATGGAAATGACATGTTATCATACCAGTTCCTTGCTTAAAGAGTTGACATGAAATAATAGTAGAAATAGTCCAAGCCATATGGAACATTTCTGCAATAATTTTTTGGGGGGTGCTCTAAAAACAGGTATTAAGTCGACGAAAATTAAGTTTACATTATGATCTTTGGATAGAGAAAAGCGATTTCTTTTTTACAGTCCTAAGGGAACAAACAGCTTAAAGAAATATTCTAAGCATGACTTGGAGGTAGTCTGTGTCTCGCTGTCATTGTCACCGCTATTGAATAGAATTAGAATATTATACAGCGACTACCGAAATACCGGATAAAACACACCCGTGAGAGGTAGAAAACTGAACAAGAAGTAAAGATTTTGGACGCATATCACTCCGCCGAAGAAAAACAGGCAAGAAAAAGTAACAATTCCATTCGATTAGATACGTGTCTAAATACTTGATGATAAGAAATCTTTGCTTAAATACTGTGCAACAAATGTGAACGTGAAGACAAGTAGATCTGATAGAAATAAATTGATGAAATTAAAAACCTCATTATGAAATATATTATAAATTTATATATCTAACTGAACAAGGATGCAATACACCAATGCACAATAAAACTGACACGGACGTCAAAATCTTTCATGGCGTGTGGACCCGTATCAGCATGAATTTATTGGTTAAGAATTAAAACAAAATGGATTCCTAGTATGAATGCTTGAAAACTCACTGATTATTTAGAACTTACTTCATGAGCAAAGAGAACGAGAAGACAAAAGTAACACCATTTAAGGACCCTATACGGGTATATGTTCGTGTAATATAAGACCTTTAGTAACTGTCTTTTTCTATGTATGTATGTATGTATGTATGTATGTATGTATGTATGTATGCATGCATGTATGTAGGCATGCATGAATGTATGTATGTATGTATGTATGTACGTACGTACGTACGTACGTGTGCAGGTATGTATGTATGTATGTATGCACGTGTGCATGTATGTTGCGAAATTATATATATATATATATATATATATATATATATATATATATATATATATATATATGCAATAAACTCTTAATGAGTCTTTTTCAAAGGCAAATACAAAACTAAGACAAGACAAACAAATAAAACAGATAAACCGTTGTGTTTGCAAACTTTACATGGCTGTTTCTACATGAATTAAACATATAAATTTGTTATTTTTCAACTAGTTTATTTTAACTTGTTGTGGATGCTGGAAAATATTTTTATTGACCTAGAAGTCGTTGAGCCATAACGACATCTGTTATTTTATGTAAATTTATGTAAGCGCAAATTATATCGCGGATATTTCATTGTTACTGTAGTAATTAGGGCTATTAAGCAAATTTAGAGAATTATTTGAAACAAAATGTGTCGGCTGCAAAAAGATAATTTTATTTGTGCATGGCTGTCTTTTTCAAGAGTTCTAGGTTTAAACCTCTTGGTTTTAATGTTCTCTCCAGTAAGATTCCCTTTTGTTTTTGTTCTTTCTTAGTGTAGATTCATAAAGTGAAATCGAGGCCATACTGGGAGTACGGGATGTTATGCATTTATAGCTTATATGTGGTTCTAGAAACATGATGATGTGACCCTCATACGGGAATCTGTCTGGCGTCTTAAATTAGTGTATAACCTTTATCTACAGGAATTTAGTCAGTTGGGCTAAAAACCATTGACACGTGAAAGTGTTTTGTTGTGACCAGTTTGAGTTGAAATTCTACTTTATGGAATTATTAATTCTTTTTCCTGGAAATATTTAAGTGCTGATACATAATTCTTGGACAAAGACATTTATTGAAATTTTGATTCGGAATTCAAAACTGGAATATTATTTTTGTGGTTCAACAAGGAACTGTTGACACATCAGGACAACACTGACCACAGCATATGTCATCATCCTCCATCATGGATTTTTTTTATCACTACTCCAACTCAAATTCATTTCTAGGACTTTTATTTTTTTAATTCTTGGATTATTTTTGGATTTGATTCGTGAAACGGTAAGTTCTTTTCTCACTTTTACCTTGTTTTCTAGGGAAATAAATTATTTGTTAAAGTTTACAACGCTTATTGTCTTCCCTCTTTTCTTGCTACTGTTTTAAAGAGCCTAAAACGTAACAAGATGGAATAAATTAAAACACGATGCGTCAATGAAACTCACATCCCTACTTAGGGAAAACTTAAATCATCAATATCTAGTCAAATCAGCAGCCATCGAAGAACTAACACAGCAGTTGAATTCAGTTTCCACAGACGAACAATTGCAAACATTTTACTCTAAATTAAATAAGGATCAACAAAGACTCTCTGCAAAACTATACAAAGTCAGAGAATAAAAACTTAGAAGTCATGATCTACAACCAAATCACTGTTGCGAATAAACTTCAATTGACGAAATTTCTTCTAAAAACAAACGTAAGAAGAAAAATCGCCGTGAAAGGAAGAATCGTAAGCACTCTATAGTAAAAATTAATTCAACTGTTACTAACACGGTGGTCAATATCTCAAAGTTATAACATACGGAGACAGAAATAAAACTTTTATCGAAGGGTTTGTGTTTCTGTCCCGTCCAAAGACACACGACAGAGAGAAACTGAGAAATGACGCCGAATAGTTCAGCCGCCGACTAGGACTCAAGTCCCAATTTGCCTTGCAGCCAATAAATAAATCAGAGCTGCGACCAACCCATATTCAGAAAGAAAAGTAATTGGACCCCACCAAAAAGTTCAATTCTAAATATATAAGCCTTTGTCAACTCAGTTGAAAACGACACTTCCATACACATCAACCTTACTAACAGATACTCTAATCTGACAAAAGAAGAAACAGATGCCCTACACTTATTGAAAAGTAGAACAGACATCATAATTAAGCCTGCAGATAAGGGTGCCGCTGTAGTCGTTATAAATAGGGAAGACTACATTAGTGAAGCAAGTAGACAACTAATTGACGCTGGGTTCTACCAAAAACTAGACAATGATCCAACACTGGAATATGCAAAAACCATCACAAATATTATTGACGAGGCGTGCCAAATCGGGCACATAGACCATCAAACGAGAAACTACTTAAGCCCAGAAAACCCAAGGGCAGGTAGATTTTATCTTCTACCTAAAATCCACAAACAAAGGAAACCCGGGCAGACCTATAATCTCCGGTAACGGGCATCCCACTGAAAGGATATCATAATATTTGGATCATTTTATGAGACCACATGTCCACATATTAGCATCATATCTTCAGGACACGAAATATTACCTCATAAAAAGCAAAGCAAGCGAACCATTACTGCCAGATACATTGCTTTTTTCCTTAGATATCACTTTTTGTATACTAACATACCGCACAACGAAGGGATACAGGCGTGTAAAGAAGCATGAGAAACAAGAACTGTAGACAATCCATCCACACACTTCCTAGTCCAACTCCTGGAGCTTGTCCTAAAACTCAATAACTTTGAATTTAACGAAAAAAAACTACCTCCAAAACAATGGAACTGCACTGGGTATAAAAATGACCCCTTCGTATGTTAATATTTGTATGGGAAAACTGGAGGATCAACTTTTAGCATCGGTGGAACTTAAACCATACAAGAGGGTACGCTTTATCAATGTTATAGAAATGAAGTGGCAACATGGAAGAGAAAATCTGGATGACTTCATATCAAAGGCAAACAACTTCCATCCTTTAATAACATTCACGTCAGAAGTCTCCAACTCAATCCACATTTTCCTGGACACAACAACCAGACTGATAGAAAACAAAATCCACAGAGACATCTACTCGAAGGCAAACGACAAACATCAGTATCTCCTCCTAACCAGCTGTCATCCAAAACACTGCATTAGGACCATCCCATATAGCCAGGCACAGAGGATACGCAGAATGTGCTCCGACGATGTAACTTCCTAAAAGATCTGAAGAGTTATATAAATATTTAATTTAACGAGGCTACAACAACCCAAAAGGCTAAATAAACAAACCGCGATGACCTACTAAATATGGAGAGAAGGAAAAGACTGATATGATACCCTTTATCTAAGACCTACCATCCAAACAACCCCAAAGTATGTAAAATCATCGGCAAACACTGGGCCATCGTGGAATCGTCTGACGCACTAATGTTAATCTTCCTAAACAAACCTGTAGTAGCCACAGGAGACCAAAAACATGAAGAACATCCTTGTCAGGGTGAAGTTAACGCCAGTTACTAAAGACCACCCCAGTTAATCTGGCCCATGTGGCGATAAAAGGTGCAAAACCTGTCAAATATGATAGCGAGCAGGATTTATTGCAATTGCTCACAATCCCAACTAGAGTTCCGAAACGAGGGAAGAAAAGAAATCTTACTGGATACGCTGCCTTAGAACATTGAAACCAAGAAGACTAGAAAATGACAGCCATGTACAAATAAAATTATCTTTTTGCAGCTGACATATTTTCTTTCAAATACTTCTCTAAATTTTCTTAATAGCCTATAATGACTACTGTAACAATGAAATATCCCGGATATAATTTTCGCTTACATAAATAAAATGACAGACGTCTTTATGGCTCATCGATTTCTAAGTCAATAAAACATATTTTCAAGTTGAAATAAACTAGTTGAAACACAATAAATTTAAAAATTTAATTCCTGTAGAAACAGCCATGTAAAGTTTTGCAAACACAACAGTTTTTTCTGTTTTATTTGTTTGTCTTGTGTTTGCTTTGCATTTGTCTTTGAAAAAGACCCATTAAGAGTCGAAATGGCTAAAGCTAGTTAGATACTAGTTTTGCACTGTTCGTTGTCAGTTAATTGCATTTATCTTAATTTCTTATCAATCCCTGACACACTTGATCCCTTGCTGGATCCAGTGCACTTAAAATGACTGTAATTCGCCATATGATTTGCATTCTTATATATATATATATATATATATATATATATATATATATATATATATATATATATATATATATATATATATATATATATATATATATATATATATATAATAATAATAATAATAATAATAATAATAATAATAATTAAGACATGCGGAAGTGTCGGACATTATATTATATTTTATTACTGTTCCATCATTCCTAATGTAAAGAGTAACTGGCTGCGAACCGACAATCCACTTAATAATGTACTTTATAAAAAATATGGAGGTATATGAAGAATGAGAACACATGCATAATATATTCTAGATGTGAAACATGTTAGAAAACAAAACCACTCTCCCTTTCGCTACTCAATCTGTCTGAACGTAAGCATAAAGTAATACAGATGCTCATATGAAAAAGACAAAATGATATGTATGTAGGCTGTATGCATATAGCTCTGAAATGAAAATAATGGCATATATATATATATATATATATATATATATATATATATATATATATATATATATATATATATATATATATATATATATAGAGAGAGAGAGAGAGAGAGAGAGAGAGAGAGAGAGAGAGAATTATAAACATATACCAGACAGAACGGAAAGTGCTATCCCTGGATTCTATAGAAGAATGCTTGAAAATAGTCGGCAGAATTAATATTTTTAATACAAATAATACTAGCATACAGGTTACAGGATTTTTAATTCGTACTCTACGGAGATTCTAACCCAGGTCCGTGGGTAAACGGCACCTATCGACTTGCCTGCACACACCAGCCCATATTCCCTCACGACGAAGCACACATCACCAAAAAATGATGCTACGTAATCGTTGTTATATGCACTCATGTGTAGCAGACACACTCGCATGACGACTCAATAATTAATTCTCATCTATCTACACAGTCAATCCAGATTCCTATGAAAGAAATCAGTTAAGTTCCTAAGGTCATAGACTACAGTGCAACTTTTATTGTCCATATTTGCGGAATTGCAGAAAGGGTTTATACTGTTCTGGACAAAGCCCAGAGAAGTTGAGGAGGACATCAAGTTTTGTCTTCTTGCAAGATTCATGAATTTCAGTTTTATTTGCTGGCTGGACGAGAATAGTTCGACTGCATACTTTTGAATTTTAAATCGGAATTTCACTGACACCTAATATAAGACAGGTACGCTTTCTGTTTGAAGAGTAAAGAACGTGACTTTTTATTCAGTATATTCCACCTTTAAACGAAGATTCCATTTACTGTTTGCTTGAAGATAGTGTTGTTGCGTCGTTTGCTGTAATGTATGTATGTATGTATGTATGTATGTATGTATGTATGTATGTATACATGCATGCATGCATGCATGTACGTACGTACGTACGTACGTATGCATGCATGCATGCATGCATGCATGTATGTATGTATGTATGTATGTATGTATGTATGTATGTGGTTTAACTGTATATCATCGCAATCTGGACTATATAGTGCTGATTAAAAGTTTTGAAAACGTAAAGGTACATGATTTACAAAAATTATTAGAATCTAAATACATTCCAAGTAAGTATAAATAAGTAATACTGAAAGACAAGATATAAAAGCTAAATATATTACAGAATTCGGTACATGAAAAATCAAAGGTGATGGGGAAACATTGAATTCTTAAAGATATGATCATAATTTGTTATAAAAGCCAATTTCCCACCCACTTCCCAAGACGCTTAAGCTTTAGTGTGGTGGTATATCGTCATAGTTCCTTAACTGCGTTCATAATTTTAAACTTCTGTCTCACAGGATGTCTCACAGGATGTCTCACAGACAGGATGTCTCACAGGATGGAAGTAAATACACACGATAAGAATGTGTTTCAACTGTCAGTGGACACCGATTATGTAGGAACACTGGTTGAAGTTAACATTTCAGGATGTACGTGTTGATAAGGTTCGTCGGACTTGTAAACAATCGGCAGAATACCACATTATCAATAAAATTTATTGTATATGAGGGATGACACTTTCCGAAGATGGGTATTATTTTAGCTTGTTTATGGAGTTTTCATTCTATATATTAAATTGGTATATAGGCGATACCAATTTATACTATACTTGAAGATTTTATACGCAATTTTCCACTCGTCAACGGATGACGCACGGCAGCTGTGACTACTGTATCTGCTACTTCATTAGCCTTAATATCAATTTGACTTGTTAGCAAACAGTAGAGAATACGTTTTTTTTTCTTCAAGATTGCATGAGTATTTTATGCTTTCAAGTTTAGTGTTTTGCAAGGCTTTCAGCGCGGACGGGGAGTCCGAAGAGATGGTGACATTTTCTTTTTTATTTGAATCGATCCAGTACAGTTCAAAGATTGTAGTGTCGTGGTTGCAATTTCTGCGATCAAAATGAAGATTTTTACGATAACCAGCTCCTTATGGTGCTATGGCGTGTTACATCAACAGGTACATACTTATCTCAATCTATCCAATCGTCTGTATACAGAGACGTATGGCCACGAAAAGTTAAGTGATTTTTCTGAAATGCTGGAAATTGGATAGGGTTTTTGTAAGTTGGAAAATGGCAAATATTATGGTGTGAGTGAGGTGGAGGTAGACGTGTAGAGTGGGGGTGATAACCAAGAAGGTAATTTAGGAACATACAGTTTCAAATTGTGCAGTTTTGGAAGGTTGATTCTGCTGCTTCTACTTGAGCTTGAATTCGCATAATAAATATGTACTGGAATTTGATTGGTTGGGCCATAAAATAACATTATATGTCGGGTTATATGGAATACAGGATAGTTTAGTAGTAAACTGAAAGCTAATTTGGTTCGTCTGAGATAACACGATGAATCATTTAGGTTAACATAGTGTCATCTCTGAAGGGTAAGTTCTAGATGTTCCCAGATAAAGTTATGGTTGAGTATCTGATCAACCAGCTACACGTAAGACTTGCAAGCTGAGGAGTATACATTCGATCTTAGTCACTTAGTCAAGCTGAGATCTTGCTTAAGTCCTGTATATCCGGTGTAAGCCCATCCAGTATGCTTCGTAATCTGTATTTGCCACAAATCGAATAAAATCCATAGCTGTTTTACATTTGTTAGTCAATGAGTTATCTAATATACTAAAGGAAAGTTATTTTATGGTAAAAGTTCAGAGAACAATTCAGCTATGCAAACGAATTCTCGATAACAGTTATAAGAGAACCGTCAAAGTAGATATGGGATCACCGTGCATATAATGTATTCGTCATAAGCGCATACAGTTTTAGATTTCAACAAATTGAACCCGTTTTAGTATGATCATTTCTGAGCTCTGTTTAAGAATATCTATAGTTGACGTTATTGTATGCATATTCATTGGTACATAGCAGAACAAGACGTCGTACACAAATAAAAAGCAGCCAGTTCCTAGAATATGGCATTTTACTGTGTTGGTAGTTCTGATGCTGAAAAGGGTGTCTATTAATATGCTGCTCTAAGATATACCCATATAATAATAATAATAATAAAGAGGACTTTGTATAGCGCCTAATCTTTAGAAGCTCTAAGCGCTTTACAGCATTAGACAACACCTATAACATAAAAAAGATAATGATATGATTACAAAAAACAAACACCATGAAATTAGAAAACATAGGGGAAAAACATGATGAGAATATTTAAGGTAGGAAACATTATTAGGTCTTTAAGGTTGTTCTTTTAGTCGAAATAGGTGAGTTTTAAGAGCACTCTTGAATGGGATCACTGTGTCTTTGTGTCTAAGTTCAGTTGGCAATTCTTTCCACGTTGCTGGGCCCTGGCATGCAAAAGAACGATGTCCATATGACTTCGTTTTCATAGTGGGAACAATGAGTATACGATTGTCAGAAGAGGAGCGTAGGTATCTTGCTGGTGTGTACACATGGCTGAGGTCAGATAGGTATGTTGGGCTGGAGTCCGTTAGTGAAACGTAGCACAGAGAACAAATTTTGTGTTTGATTCTTGATTGAATGGACAGCCAGTGTAGGGTACAGAGCAGCAGGGAGGTGTACTCTGATTGTGGTACTCTAAGGATGATCAGAGCAGCTGTGTTTTGAACTTTTTGAAGTTTCTGGAGTAGATATTGAGATGAACCAGACATAATTGAGTTAAAATAGTCCAGTCTTGAAAGTATTAATGAACACACAAGTGTTTTAGTGGCATCAACTGAAAGATATCCCGACGATATCATTCAGAAAGAGTGATAGCTACCTTAACTATGAATTTTTTTCTTTATAAATTGGACATCACGATATGTAGGAGGACCCTTAGAGTTACATAAAATAAGTCATTAATTATGATGTACTTCCTTGTGGTGCCATAAGCTTTCTCGAAGGATATGTTCTTTCTTTAAGAAAGGTTCTCTAGTAAATGGTTTAAGTCTGTTTATATGGCCAATTGTAATTCTCTAGCGTCTGAATCCACATGGAAAGTTGAAATCGTAGTTTGCAGGATTCAAGATTCCAGATCAGTCTTTTCTCATTCGTTCCATGGTTTTGCAAACACAGCTTGTTGTTGATGTTGGATAATATTTAGAACTTGTCAGACTTTAGGTAGTGATTTAACTTGCTTCTCACAGTGAGGAAGGGTAGTCGGCGGTTCCAAACATTTATTTAAAATGTTTTGTAGTGTGTAGAGAGCTATGTAATGTAGGCATTTGAAAAGCCAAGAGTGGGCTCCATTAAAAGAGTCTTGTAGTTCTTTGAGAATTAAATTTTTATTGGAATCTTCAGCGTCGGCAGATCTGGGATTTAAAGGAAACTTTCCGTTCATGTTTTTCTTTGTGAAAACATGGACTTTTTCAGAATATTTTTGTCGGTAGTTCTTTGAAAATGTTTCAGCCAATATATTATAAATTTCTGATAGGGTCGTGATCAATTAACTAAATTCTTTAAGTGTTTGATACGCCATTTTTTGCGTTTTACACTGATATTCCGTACCATATATACTGATACAATAGACGAGCGAAAGATCAACATCGAAACATATAATGTCCATGCTTTCTTTATGCTCTTTCTAATAGTACGATGAGCTTTAGCTCGATATATACGGTATTTATTCAGCTTTTTAGTTGTTGGATTCATATTAAAGTTTTTATGGACTGTTTCCTTTTCCGTGATGGCGACGTTGCAAGTATCTTCAAACCACGGTTGGTCGACATGTCAAGGACTCGCTGAAAGTTTGGTATTATATCAACAACAACATCGTTGAATAATATAGTACATAAGTTTATGGAGTATCCTCCATCTTTTAATATTCAGTTGTCAGGTTTGATTCGCAGGTTTATTGACACATTTCCTCATCCGCCTTGCTCAGATTTCCTTCTATGGCCTAACCCTTGAGGTTAATAGTATTGCTGCTTAAGTATATTTGAATGTGGTCACTACCACAGAGGCTCTCACCAACAAAGCAAGAGAAGTCTAGTAAAATAGATATCGCAGATGGTCAGTTCTAAGGACGGGTAGTATCCTGTAGCAGGATTGAAATACATATACTTCTTGATATTAAAAGGCAAAGGTTATCCTTTGAACCAAGAAAACTAAGACTTTTATTTCATTCCTCTCTCGTTTATATAATTACAGCCACAAAGTGATTGATGGTCATTAAAGTCATCAAGCAGAACAAAACGTGCTGACAGTTGCTCAGTCAGATGGTCGTGAGCAGAATTATTTATTGTCGTACTTGGAGGAAGATTTATTGAGCAGCGTGTCATAACGTTGTATTATGACACAGGAGCATATATATCATTTAGTACTGATGTTAAATTGTTTGCGACGAGTTTTGTTACTTACGGTGATGGACGCTTTTCCAGTGGCTTAATCAGTATTTCTTGAAATGTTTCGTTGGTTAGGAAATTGTTTAGATTAAATCTGTTGTTTTCTTTTCAAACAATCTCCTGAAGGCCAACAGCTACTGAGTCGTTTGTTTTAAGCAGAATATTTATTGTGTAGATATTTGCGGTTAAATCTTGTTTTCTTTTGCAGCCATCATTGTGGTGACCATTGTGTTCTGACAGTTCAAGCACCAAATATATTTGGAATGAAAGGTCCACTGCGATGCTCAGGAAATCAGCTTTGATTGATGATGACAAAGTGATGCATTTGAGTGTCAACATGTAAGTGTGGATGAGGGAACCAGCTTGACATTATAATCCTTCCTCGATTAACCCTTGCCACTTACTTTATTGACCATGTCCTTAGTACGGATCCGCATAGTAAGAGTGTATGTTTCCCTGATCATAATGGTGACCATTCCAAATCTTTAAAGCAGTGAAATTGAATCGGACATTAGCATATTCCCTGAACCTTGGCTTGAGTAGCCGATTACGACTACCCATGTAGCAGAAATTAAGTTTGTCTGTCTCTTCTTTGCTCTCTTAATAGGATCCTCGCCTCCAACGACATGGGACGCAACTTACGGTAAACACGTTGCCTCCATTTGTAGCCTCTTACGATATGCAGAAGGGCTCATATAGTATATTCTGCTTCCTAGAGCCTGAAGAGGATCCTGCAAGATAAACACGCGGACTTCGAATCTCTTCGAGAAGGAGGCCATTTTTTGTCGATTCTAGATCCTCTATAGAGAAATTATCACAACATTAAAATACTTGTCCTACTCCTTGCTTGACTTTGAATGCCCTCGAGGACGTGCCCTTAAAGAAAAAAAAATTATGTGTTCTTTTAAAATGAATCACACAACAATTTCTGACCTTTATCATTACACCCAGTCGGTTCGACATTGAGAAAAGTCAAATTAGATTAACAATTTTGGTATTGCCTACGAATATCATTGTAACTTGCGAATTTCGACTAAAGCTGAAAGAAATTGCTTTCTTTAGAATCGAGGCAGTGAGACTGCCACATCTGGTATAAATCTTTGCTGTAAAATATGTGGTCATTATTACCACATTTAAACGGTGACATGGGAGGTTGGTTTTCAATACTGATCTGGAGATTAGACAGGGGTAAACTGGAACAGTGGTCCGGCTCTGAAGTCTGGGTATAATGCATTCACCAGCCGTTTAAAGATGATTCTCGAAGATCATATACAGTCTGCATGTTTTGCTTTATTTTAAATACTTTATTGCGATGTTTTCGTTTGCGGAAATTATAGACTACCGAAAATATTGTAACAAAAACTTTTATCTGAATTCGTTACTTTCGATACTTGTCCTAAGACTTCTTGCGGTGAACACCAAGCTTCCATGGTCATATGTAGATTTCTATTTCACCATCGACTAAATTTCATTTTTCGATTTCTGCTAGTAGATATAAATTGCCCAGTAAAACATCCTAACATTCATTTCTACAGCCTTCTCTTGTTCGTATATATCTCTTGCTGGTTTCAGTTTGGGCCACGCCATGTGTCTTGACAGTGTGCATATTATATATGGTTAAATTTTCATGGGCGGTATTAGTCTATCCAGATTTCAGCACTCGTGTGTTTGTGAAGAAAGATTAAAAATGCGTAACTGGTTTGGCTGACATTATTGAGGAACATTGCAAGATCTGATGTTGCCCTATCCAAACCTGCTTTACTATAAAATACCGGTTATAATCAGAATTGAGATTAAAATGTGCAGTTTTCAGTGCATTTCTTCCAGGACTTTTTTGTGTTCTGTTACGTCATTTTCAGCTCCATCTAACTCCAATGCGTGGAACAGATAATTCAACCGAGTGCAATTTTTACTCAGTTAAAAAATTTGATGCACAGTGGCACCGAGTTGTGACTGCATTAACCATCAAAGAGCGGTGCTGAAACGTTCAAACGCTTGGAGAGATATGATTTATCCCAGTGGTAAACATGCATCTCAGTACAATTCCGAGGACTAGTCTTTACTAATATGTAGCCCCCCACGTCATATAATGCTTTACGAGCTATATTTTAAAGAGATAGCTAATGCTTTTATGCTATTTATTGAGTACCAATTTTATCTGCTAGAAGTTATGACGTAGTCATTTAGGAGGTGGATAAAAGAAACTGGAATGGTTAGCTTTAAAACTTCTCCAATATCCATATTTGTCGATGTGCCAATCGTAAACCTCATCAGCTTTCTCACTACATGCTAATGGCTACAGTAGTAGCAGAATGCATGTCATTTTTTTGTTTCTGTCGATATTTGTCTGCAGGTAAAAATCTACGCTATTCATTAGAAACAATTATTAAAGCAATGATGAATAATAAGCTTGTTTTTCCCTATGCCACCACAATATGTTTGATGTATGATTGTATCTGATAAAATGTCATGCGCTAACAGGTACTCGATTGGAAACTATATGAATATTGAATACTCATTTAGACATTTTCTCAGAAATTCGTGCCTGATGCTAGACAATTTGCGCCGTTTTTACAATCCTTTTAAACATATTCTTGATTTCAGTTGCCAAATTTACAATGTATGTGGTTAAATCTAAATTAGTTATATACCAAGTCACAATGTGCTCTTTTAAATCAAACTTTGTTTTCTATGAATTATACCAATGTTTTTGCCTAATCAGTATTTAATCTCTAAACGTTTACAATAGCCCCCACTTGTACAGCAAGTTGAGAGAGATACAAGTTTATGTATATATCCACATCATGTCCATAACAGTCATCTCTCGTCCTGCACTGTTTTTACCATCTTTCCATCATGACTGATTCCGTTCATTTCAATGTTATAATTACTAAATATAATCTGTCAATCAGCATCTTTACCAAAGCATTTCAGTGTATCTTTTCCCCATATTTGAAATCAATAAATAAGAATTGTAATTTTGCGCTTGCTATTGTGCAACAGCTTCAACCATACTTTCATCCAAAGAAAAATTGCAAGAAAAATATCAATATCTCTTGATACAGCTATTGTTGTATTCATGCTATACTCGTAAAATATTTGCATGAAATGTCTGTAAACTGTTGAATTAAATAAATGTAGCGTCGTGCCATTACGCATGATACGCAAAAATGTCAAATTAGTGTTGCTAATTATTGATTTTTAATGGTGACGCACATAATATTAGAGGTCTAATAATTTTAAATTTTTTCTTGTAATTGTGAAACACAAAAATAGGTTTAGTCTAGTAGTGTTAAATGATTTTCAAAACACCCCAATGTCCAGCTTCGATTTTCTCTATCCCCATAGTGGTTTTGGAAATAAACAAAATATATGTGGCTAAGTACTGTCACTTTATCAGCTACTGTTGTCAACCGACATCGGCATTTTCTACAGTTTGTATGCCATTTGACGCGTGGAAAACTGAAACCATATTTTTAATTGGTTGTTTAATTCAAATTGCGTCCCAATAGATTGCGAAATGTTTATCATCTAAGTATTGGTTTTCCACCTTTCCTGATAACCAATCCATTCCATTCCATTCATAGAACCATTATAGTGCAAATGGTAAAAGAATTATGGAAGACAAAGCAGAAAAAGAACAACTGTTCAAAGATTTATTAAACAAAAAATTGACAATAACTTACTTTCTATAGAGCTGAAGATTTCTTATAGATGTTAGCACACTTACAAATGTAATATACCAAGATATAACAGGCAAACATTGGACTCATATTAATTAGAAAAAGACTGATGGAAAACAAATCAAGAAGACATTAAGATTTTGTCAGTGCTGTATATACTAAATTGTACATATCACCGTGACACACCGTGACATCATTGGTTAGTATATTTCTTTTCATTGATTATGTATACAGTTGCAAAATAAATTGAAAGATAATTACTTGATATCAAACGAAATTACATTCTTCACTCGATTTCAATCATTTGATCTAGGTTTGTCTCTGCACTTAGTCTGTTTACATTCAGACATGTTATTTTTAAAATGTCAACAAAAAATAAGCAGGAACCAGAATGCAAGGAATAAATTCTTAATAAATCAATATATGTGTACAGATTGTTTTGTTGTTGGTTTATTGTTGATTCTTTTATACATTTAACCTTAATTGTTACAAAAGCTGTTACAGAAGTCGCTACTTGACATGAAATAAAATTTCAGTGAGACAAAAATGTGCAAAATCATTGAAGATATTATATGATCTAATACTGTCTCTTGAACGACGAGGTTCATCATCTAGAATTATTAGTCTTTTTCTTATTGTGCTCTTCAGTGTGGTTCCAAGGACTCATGCTATCATCAGTATATGTTTTCACTAGCAATAATGAATCTTGTATTAAGCCAATGAAAAATGAGCAAATGAGGTTGTGCTCATGTCAACGACCTTTCTGAGCTCGGTAAATGCATACTTCCAGACTAAAGGATAGTGGTGTTTATATTTTGAAAAGCATACACAATAAAAATAGCAAAATCATGTCCGAAGGCACACGGACGACGAAGTCTCGTCGCCAGAGGCCAAGTGTCCTTGAGGGATAACATCGAAGGTGGATGCGAAGTGTCCGGTACAATCATAAAGACTACAACACAACTCAAGGATAACGCTGCAAGCAATTGACAATGAAATTAACTTTAGGCTTCAAACGTTAATAAGATTAAAACGGATTTAGTCATAGAAACTGAATACCACTCAGAAAGGGTTATGTGTGCAACTACAATTTCTCAAATATGTATGCAAATTAATTTGCCATGTTACGTAGTAATTTATGAATCTTTAGATAAATATATTTGAGACAATGTTTTTAACTTGAAAAATTATGTATGGCCACATAGCCCTTTCTTATTTTTATTTGCAATTGACTGCTCCGGTGGCTTAAGTGGTTAGACCGTCCACCTAGGATGCGGGAGGTCGCGGGTTTGAACCACAGCCGAGCCATACCAAAGACGTATAAAATGTGGTACTAGTGGCTGCCTCACTTGGCGCTCAGCATTAAAAGATTAGTGTTAGGACAGGTCGGCCTGGTTTCAAGATAATGTGATTGGGTGGGACATGATGCCACATGTCTGCGGCATGATGCCACAGTGCTAGACATCACTATAAACTGCACACTGCAGACATCGTAGCGATATGACTGAAAACAAGTTAAAGCCACGTTAAACATCCAAATATCACTCACACACACACACACACACACACACACACACGCACTCACGCACGCACACACACACACACACACACACGCACACACACACTTTATTCGCATTTATAGTGAAACTTTCCAGTAATCTATGTGTCATCACTTTCATTTTCAACGAGCTATAGCACAGCTTTACGAATTAAATGAGGGAGAAGTTAAAAGACAGAGAATGTCGCAAAGTTATGATTTTATGATCTATTCAGCCCAGGAATGAGAACGTAGTAAAGTTTTCCTCGGCCCAGCCAATACTAACCTGGTCAGGACTAGTAGTTTTCCTGAGCCCTGCATTACATAATCCAATGAGAATGAAACCGTGACCATTTTAATTTCTGATCGTTTTGACAACCTAGAAATATACATAAATAAAATCCAAGAGGGAATGACTGCACATGGAGACAAAGAAGATAGTAAAGATGTCAAATGGTTGAAACACAACTCAACAGTTAAAGCCACTCCGAGCAATAACTACAGGGTGTATATCACCAACTATAATGCTATTTTGTTAGGGTTATATAGCCAGAGATTTAGGCAGGTATCTACGAAACTGAGACATGAAACCGATAAATCATTCATTTTTCTGAGTTCAGATCAATGACACTAACAGTACTTGAACGGTGTTAACTATTTGTATTTGCTGGAGTCTCTAACTTTGATACATGTTTATTACAGACATTTATGTTTCATACAACGTTAATGGTCATTACAACAGTTACAAAGAGGCACAACTGGTAGAGTGAAAGATTTTCAAGGTATGCGCATAACATGTTTTCGATGAAATGTTAGTTTCTCTAGCATGGCAACAGAAATTATAACATCTTTAAGGGGTCAAAGTGAAGCTCCGTTGGAAGGGATAAGCACTTTATATTTACCTTTAAATATTCGGACGAAAATAGAAGAGATGTATGCTAGCATTATGTGCTGGACATCAGTTCTTCTTTGTTAAATGGTAAGACTTTAACTTTGGTTATAGTCATGTTCTTCTCATGGAAGTAACACTTTCGTCGTGAAATATGTGCTGTATTTTTTATTTTAATTCATACAATATGTTTCCGACTATCCTCAAGGTATGGTAAAGTAAATGTATGCACTTTGTTCCCATCTAAAATATGGACTTGATTTATGGTACATGAAAATCCTTGATGAAATGTGTTTGTTTTACTGAGCAAGGATAATATATTGAGTTCGGCGATGCATGCCGTTAATGGTGTGTTTTAATTGTTGCACTATTTCGCATGTGCCCTCGGTAAATATCTATCATTGTATGTCCTTTTGCTTTTATACTTTGCCTTCGTCTTCATCTTGAGAGGAGAGGTCTCTCAAAGTTAGATCAGCACATGTGCTTCTGCACACAAATGTTGCGATGATAGTTTCAAAATAACAATAAATAACATTCTGAGCTTGCAAAATATGCAGATAGTTTCGAACTTCCTGAGATAATTAAACATTATATATATAAGTATAACTTCCTGCCATGTTTTGTAATTTGTGATGACATTCATTTTGAACAATATTTGCGCCTATTTAATATTTTTGGTCATTAGGGCCACCGTGCTCAAAGATGATTAAAACGACAACATTTCTTTTCCTCTCTCTTTCGGTGATTCAAACTGGTTTGTGTTTCTGTTCCAAATACGTTGTTTTCTACGTCCTATATTTCCATACCCATTTACAAATATATCAAATTCATTTTCTTTTTTCAAATATTCTCAACATTTACCGCAGTTAGTTTAAACCATTGACTGTATATGTTTGACTTACATTTAGAAGGTATATCTACATGATCGCTTCATTTATTTAGTACTAATTCCACAGAATAATAGATACATCTTTTCACTTATTAAAAAACATGTTCAGAGAAACGAATTGTCAAATTTGTCGAATGATTTATTTTTGGATGGGGATTTGTTGTATATAATTTGTTCCAGTAATAGATCAATTTTTTTATTTACATCGTTCAATAGTTATTTTTGCTTGTTCCTTCTCTACGAAGTATTTTTAAAAACATTTGCAGAAACGAATATTCTATACCGTCCTATCTTTCCCACCAATGAAACTGCGGGTAAAAATATTCCTTTTAACTGAATATAATTCCAATTTTTATGAATTGAACGCGTTTTCTGCAATTTGATTGGATGTAAACGGTCACGTGATACTGAACTGGAAGTTTTTACACATCGATAAATTCTGTGGACTACTTTTGGTTCCCTGTGTTCATGTCATTTTGATGTGAAGTTTTATCTATATCAACCCATTAAACCCTAATAATAACAACAAAAACCCACCCACCCACTCCTGTGATTTCCAATCAAAATGTACAAACCAGAGATTAAAATGGACCATTATAAGTTAAACAATGCAGCTGAACAGACCTTCCTGCACTCCACCACTCATCCTTTTTGCCGGCGAAGGCATGTGGTAGGCTTTACAAGCCAATCTTCTGAAGTTATTGCATTTCACCTAGACAAAATGTTACAGCAGCGGTTATTAAAGGTCAGAGTCATATGTCAAACAAGGGATCTACTAAAAATGGATACGATTTTGCTTTTGAATGATCGGAAT
Source organism: Sinohyriopsis cumingii (assembly GCA_028554795.2). Lineage (NCBI taxonomy): Eukaryota > Metazoa > Mollusca > Bivalvia > Unionida > Unionidae > Sinohyriopsis > Sinohyriopsis cumingii. The sequence goes on from CM068827.1 coordinate 62,906,463, forward strand.
GCGTAGAAAATAAAAACAACGTTGATATAACAACACGTGCCATACGCAAGCTTAATTTTCGGGGAAAAAGGAATGTCCATTTTTAAACGCAACAACCATTTATTTAAATATATTTTTATATATTAAAATAATGATCATAAAAATATATCACTGGCATGACCAGCTATAACATTATTCCTCATATTACTGTATAAAAGGATCGACGAATCTTGGCTAGCGAAGAACGGGCTATGTATTCTATCGCAGTTAGGAGGATATTGAGAGAAAACTTAGATCTAGATAAAAGTGAATGTTTTGTTGATTAAATCTGCTGATCTGATGTTTATAGGAAGTGAATTGGAATTATAAAGATCAAATGATCATGGTTGGGTATTTATCGATTTGTAAATTTCACCTAAGTTGCTCACAAAGTTAACATAAAGTCCTCCAAGAAATACCCAGCCATGACCATTTAATCCTATATTAATTAAGCGTAAATAATATTTCTCTAAGATACCGTGTCAAATAGCACCGTCACGTTTCCGCAAGTCACTGTGCTAAGGAGTGTAACTGACCACATGCGTGCCATCGAACGGCTTATGTTGATGACATTCAAATGATTATACTTAGTGGTATTATCTTGTTCCAGCAGATAAACTTTGGCTCTTCCCATATCACTGAAACTAGTGACTATTCGTGGTAATAAAGATACATATCAAGTTCTAATAATAGAACAGCTGGTATAAGCAACAAAAAAAAAAAAAAAAAAAAAACTATTTTTAAACGCCTTATGTATGCCTAACTTGATTGATTATGAATACTGAGACTATTAGAAGCAACGTTTCACGTCTGGGAAATCCCCATTTAGCGGAAGGTTTTCATTTGTTATTTAATAGTAAACGTCACTGAAACTGCTCATTATATATATGGCACATTAAAATACTGAAGGAAGGTGAGATGTTTGAAATCTGAGAAAGATGGTCATATTGGCAGATGTAGAGACAATTCTGTCGCTTACAACTCTTTTGTGGCTATCGAAATTAATATATGGACAATGTAAGTACACGCCATTAATATATATCGCAGAGAAATACCTATTATAAAATACAACAATTCCGTCATGTTTACAGTTACATATATTTTGATTTAAGTCACGTGTTTCCAACAGGCAGACTAAAATGAAACACAACACGTAATAAAATCTGTGAAGGAAATACAAAGAGTGACCTAAAGATGTTTTGCATTTATTTGGTACTGATATCAAGTAATTATCTTAGTAATCATAACTGATATAGAAATGGGAAAGAGTAATTACTGACGCACTCACGGTAAATAATTTCAGGTCATTAACTGCTCATTTTGAAGTTTTTTAAAATAGTTTTTCAAATATAATTGTCCAGGAAGGGAAATAATAAAAATATTAATGGTTTTACAGTTTTCATGTTAAACCAGCTTTATGTCTTTGTGTTTAGTGAAAATAACAATTATTTTTAGCAACCTAATAAACTATTTTTAGTCACTACGCCTGTCTATCCCATCTGTTAAGTAGAGTTTTCAGGTTCCTCTTAACAGTTTTCTATGATCACATACTCCTTGCATTATTCTAAGTATTTAACGACTGAGTGAATGAAACTTCATGTTAAACTATGGTATAAAGAAAATGGAAGACAAGCCTTCGCCATAAATTTCAGTCAGAATCTTCTACGCTGCACTGTTTCTTACTAATTCCAGTACATGAAATCGGATGCAACGAACTATCGTATGATAATGTTACGAAGCACGTGACCAATAGGCCATGCTCCGGTGTCCTAAGTGGTTAAAGCGTCCGTTTAGGATGCGGTTGTCGCTTGTTCGAACCCCGGTCGAGACGACTTTTAAAAATGATGCCAACAGCTGCCTTGCTTGGCGCTCAGCATGAAGAGGTTAGTGGTAGGACTGGTCTGCCTGGTGTCAAGATAATGTGACTGGGTGGGACATGACACCACATGTCTGTGGCACGATGCCCCAGTGCTATAAACTGCCATACTGCTGATATCGTAGCAATATGACTGATTTCTTTTAAAAGTTACGTTAAAACTATACACACAAACACACACACACACACATAAACACACACCTCCGTTACAACCATATTTTTTTAGAGTCTTTCGCTTCCTTATATCTTGAGTACGCTGTATATACGTAGGGACTGAAAGAACTTCTTTTACCTCACTTTACAAATGAAATATAAGAATCAAAAAGCATACTTATTCAGATGCAAATGTGTAATTCAAGATTCAGTATTTGCACAAATTATCTAAACACCCACCCACCCACACAGTGTGTGTGTGTGTGTGTGTGTGTGCCATCAGCGAATGTTTTTGGATGAATACGTGTTATTATTATTTCCAATTATGGGATTTCATTTGAAGCTATGATTTATGGTGGCATGTCACATTAAAATTGTAAAATTGTTTACAACAAAATTATTCAATCAGTCCTCTTGTGACGAAGGTCACAAAAATAAAGTAATGCACAGAGTTTTTTGTTTTAAAGATACAGCTATTTTATAGAAAATATATCTCATGAAAGACACTTTTAAAACCTTTTTAAAAAATATTGCTATAGGGATGCATTCGATAGACAAATGTTTTGTTTGTCGTTTGTTACCCATACCCCACCCAAGGCAGTAAAGCAGTAAAAATTGCAACATTAAACAAACATGCCTATTGAAAAATGTTTTTTGACAGAATTTGACAGAAGATTAATTAATATATGGATGTAAATACTTTACCGTCGTGAAACAGACATATCTGATGGTTTTGTTGATTCAGGGATCCAAATGTATGAAGTACTTTTCTTTAAAGCAAATTAGATTTGTCTTTATAAAGAACGTATGCTCTCGATGCAAAATGAACACGTTTAAGCTCTAAAAGTTCAAAATTTCCAAAAAATGTCTACATTGTCATGAAAATCTAATCCAGTTATATACATATGCATACAAGCTTTCAAACAAGTTTTTTCAAGTCCACCTGATGTACTTCTTTGCTTGATTGTGCTAACAGTTTTCGTCATTAAAAGTTGACAAATGTTCAAAAAGTCTCCAAAGTTTATATATGTAAGAAACCAAATTGACAAATTAATCAATAACTTTATTTAGATCATCTACATAAAACTATGCAAGAGTTACAGAAACAATCAAATGCCCATGCTGCAGAAAATATTTATCCCTTATCGATTAACTTCCAGTGCACATAAATATTTCAGTGAAAAGCATTATCTTGTCAATCAGTGTGTAGATCAACAATCCTGTTTTACAATTCAGTTCCACCTCCGGTACCTCACCATCCTAGAGTGAAGATCCATTCTGATTCCATAGGATTTCCTGCCGAACCGGTGGACACAAACGTCACCTTGCCAGTGGAAAGGTCGGCGCCAAATACAGATCGACATGTCACATCTCCTCCAACACGGGGTGGTCTTTGGAATGGCATTGAAAATCAGCATGATCGTCATCTCGGAAGCTCACTCAATAGTCCATGGGCTGTAATAGATCAGCATCTACCACACATCCATCATATTGTTCCCCATGATCCGCTCTTTGGTAGAAATGCATTACTTCAAGGGCGCATGCATCGAAGACTGATGCTGAGGAGTCTCTTTTTACAAAATCCTATTCTCTTCCAAAGACAATTTCCTTTTCTTTACCGACGATTCATGAGGATATTTTTCCCTCACGGTGTCCATGGAATTTCTCCATCAGACGTCCCCTTTGACAACCTAATGTTGGATCGGACAATACCAGATCCACATCCGAAACAATCTGATCCAATACCACACCCACTGCCTGCTCCCGAACCAGAACCGGAACCATATTCAAAAGCGAAATCCAAAGATTTTAAGAAGGACATAGGTAAAGGAATTCAACCAAAAATTAACCCAAACCTTGCTCAAGCTCCTGATCAAGGTCCCGAAGGAAAAGGGAAATTTGATATGGCAATTAAAAAGGATTCATTTCATTCAAAATTGGTTGACCCTAATTTCATGCACTTTCATCATTCATCTCAGCCTGATTTATGGGTAGGTTGATTAAAAATAAAAAAAATAAAATATTAAAAAATTTGTATCGCATTTTACGATTTTCATTGAAAGATTTATTTTGAATAATTACATGTTTCTGTTATCTTTGTATGATCAACGTATCTTCGCATAGACCGATATAAAAGAAATCATAAAGCTATATACATTTAATATGTCCTTATCTGAGCGACCTAAACAGTTGTGACGTTTTCCGCCATGATGTCAAGATCCAAATATTAGGGCCTAATTGGTGACAAACATTAAAACTCTCGTACAAGCCGTCAGGGGATGTATTTTAGCGGTAATAAACATGAAACGAATTACAAATAAAAGACAATAATTTGCCTTTATAATCTATTTTTAATCCTGTAGTCAATAAATATTCTAAATTATGCCAATTTTGAAGCAGTACTCTAACTACGGTCGCATGAAACGAGAATTTCATATTCTCGAGCCTATCTGTTAACGGACATGTTAATAAAGGAATCGATTTCGTGCTTTTTAAACTGTTACGAATATCTATTAAAAGAGTAGATTCTGTAGTTTCTAAACTATTACGGATAAGCTATTAAATGAATAGATTCCGTACTTTCTAAATTGTTAATAATATGCTATGTAAGGAATAGATTCAGTGCTTTCTAAACTGTTACGGATATGCTATTAAAGGAGTAGATTCCGTAATTTCTAAAGACAATTATGATTTTTTCTTGGAACATCTCCCTTCCATAATAGTTTGTCACTCATTTGGTTACTTGATTGTTAAGTATATGATTTAAATGGCCTATTATTTATTCATTACAGCCTTTATTGTAATTTATTAATTAATATGAATTACTGGTATAATTTCATGTATATATTTTGGCATATCTTTATTATACATCATCAGAAAAAGTCAAACGATTGCTACATTCCGTGTCGACGTCACGGTTTCAGTAGAACAGCCTTTATTGTCGACCGTATTTTTGACAATGAACGATTATATAAAAGGTCAATCATAGGACTAGGCTTGCATCATTGTAATCCATCATCGGCTCGACGACTTTAGTCAGCCAAGCGGCATGTGATCCGTCTATTTTATGCAATTAAATTTTCTACTGATTCATTATTGTCTTATTTATTTCCAGAGAAGGAAACATTGTTGAAGGGCTTTATTATTTAAATTCAAACGCTTCTTGATAACAAAACTACCGCAATTAATGACCGACAGATGGTGCCACGATTTATTTGGAACGGAAACAGTAAATATCGCGAGATTAGGGACCACTTGAGAATAGGACAAACGAATATGTACCATGTTTGTACACTTACTTACTATACAAATCAATCAAAATATGCAACTGTCAGTACTGTATAGCTCGTGTGGTCAGATTGTCATACCCAAAGGAGACCAACTTAATATGATACTTCAAAGGGTACAGTTTTAAGTGTGTGTGTGTGTGTGTGTGTGTGTGTGTACAAAGTATCAGGAAATAAGTAATAATTTTTAGGTTCAAAAATAACTCCAGCTATGTCATGTGTTTTTATTTACAAGTTTTGATACACTTGATAACGTTTTTATATGCAAAGGGCAGAACTTTGATTTGTGTATTCTGTCCGCGCAGATTAGAGAATCATCATACATTATTAACAATGGAGAAATTGCTTATTTTAGTAACAATGAATCAATCACGCACTTTCACCGACCAAGCTTTTCTTTGTTACTGATTTCCGCTTTACACACCAAACAAGGACATGTATGCAAATAATGATTCTATCATTGTTTCACTTGTTCGAGTTCTGAAGATGAATTTAAATTCGTGTCATGCATCTGCCATAAAACCTCTTTCAAATCATATCTGGAAGGAAAATTGTTGAATACAAATGACAGTTATACATTGCTCCATCAAAACAACAGACTTATATATACTGAAGATCATCTCGTGCATACTTTGCGGTCGACGCGTCTTTGGCTGCTTTAATGAGATTGACGGTCTCACACCTCTGTTAACATGAGAGCTGTGCATTAATTCATTTTGGGGATGATGCATGCTTTTAATTGGCCTAAAGGTTCAGCTCACACACATGCTTCTAAGTACGTTCTCATCGGGACAACTTGTTCCTGTGGAAACGATACATATTTGATGTAACCTTCGGATGCAGACTTGTCCCAGTTTGTCAAAACCCCTCGAAACCCATCGTATTTTAAAACTTGTAATGAGACTGCTGCTTACAAAAGGTGTTCTTAGGATTAGATGTGGATTTTAAGAGCTTCTTAAGCTTTCAGAGCATGTTTTATTGATGTATTATTCAAACGTGTGTTTTTGCTTGCAATGTTTAGCAAACAGACTGACTGATTAACTGGAATAATAATAATAATAATAGTGCTTATCCACTGTGATATAATTAGCCAAGACAGCTAGCTTTCAGTGGCGGATCCAGAAATACAGAAATATCGTGGCGGGCTGGGGCGCAGGGGGTATGGACCTGGAATTTTAAAGCGTTTTCTGGGCATATTTTTATTTATTTCACTGCAAAGAAAACAACTACTTTATAAAATATTACGGTTCCTTCAAGTGGGTGGGTATGGGGGTTACCAGTTCTCGCATGGATCCGCTCTTAGTTACGGCCCTGTAATGATAACAAAGGTACAGTATACATATTGCGAGATCGACATACTAACAACTGTGTCAACACAGCTTAGATCTCAATTAGTTGCTTCTGACGACATACAAGAGGGCGCATCGTATCCATTCTACATCACCTAGCCTCCAGGGCTATACTTACCTTGAGCAAGCCAGTATTCGCACCGCGTTGGCACATGCAAGGTAGATACTTTTCATATGAAAGTTGAAAGGTCAAAAGTTAATGATTGTGGAACACAGCAATATGACACATCGCGCTAACGATGACTTTAAAAAAGAATAGTAACATTGCTTGTATGTTGATGTGGTGTTGGTGAGTAAGGTGGGTGTTGGATTATACAAATGTTCTTCTCTGTACTTAGGTATCCTTTGTCCCTCTTCCGATCCTATTTTATTTTAATTTTATCTTAATTGTTTGTTTTATATGTTTGTTTAATGTTAGGTTCTTTCCAATTCTGTTTCACTATTTTCATCCATGACTCAATTCTTATCCATGACAGTTGTGATTGTACATATGTATATTTGTATGTATTTGGCTAAGTGCATGTATTTACTAATGCTTATGTATTCATGTGTGTGCATATGAATGTATGAAAATATGATTGACTGACTGATTTTCTTAATTTCCTTTTGTAAAAAGATAATGATCTGTTATTTTCAGTATTACATAATTATAATAATAAGAACACTGAAGTGATTACAGTGACATTTATGACAACACAACATATTAAAGTTGTAAATATATTTTCAAACGTACAACGTTTGTTATTAGGCGTCAACATTAAGACTGATATCTCACTTTTATTAATATAATATATTTTTGTGCATCGTTTTGTTTTGTTTGGTTTGGTTTTAAGTCAACGTCCATTTTATTGCAGATAAGCATTAATGCTGGCTTGTCTTTACACAAATTAATAAATGTGAGTTTTTGTGACAAGCTTTTACTTATAAGTTACATGCAATGTAGAACATTATTGCTGGCTTGTCTTTACACATATTAATGTGTGTGAGCTTTTGTGACAAGCTTTTACTTATAAGTGACATGCAATGTAAAACATTATTGCTGGCTTGTCTTTACACATATTAATGTGTGTGAGTTTTTGTGACAAGCTTTCACATACAAGTGACATGCTGTGTAAAGCATTATTGCTGCATTGTCTTTACACAAATTAATGTGTGTGAGTTTTTGTGACAAGCTTTTAAATACAAGTGACATGCAATGTAAAGCATTATTGCTGGCCATATAAAAGACTTATCAAGAAGGATGCTTTCAGTTCTGTGAACTTCAGAAGTACAATTATTTCACTGTGACACTGGATAACAAGATTATGAGTAATGACACTGCATGCGATATCGTAAGTTATTTTAACATTCTTTACTATGTATTTTAAGGAAATAAATTATTTGTTTATTTTACAAACTTGCGGTTTTTTTTACTCTTTTCTTTTACTTTGTTTAAGACCGTAGAGTCGTAACAGTATACATATATGACAAATATTACGGCCATCACTCATACACTATAACAAAGGGAATTAAAAGTTCTTTTAACAATACCTAATATATGTTAAGTCCTTTTCGAATAACCATGATAGCCAGCGAGGAAAACTGAGGGAAATTCTTTTTCTTTAAAATTCAAGGTAAGAAATTACAGGTATCTGTATAGTCGTTTGTGTCCAAAAAAAGGCATGCAATCATTTCTTGAAAATATGTACAGCCCAGATCCATAACCTGTTAATGGATGGTTCTTAAGACATGCGTTGTGCGGCAACAATACTTATGGTATAATGCTACTGTAGCATTGTTTTGTGTCTACATATTTTCACAAAAGCATTTCGCAACATTCACGATAGTCATATTAGTTTCAAGACTGTCCGTATTAGATGCGGGAGATCGCGGGTTCGAACCCGGGTCGAGTCATACTAAAGACTTATACAAATGGTACTAACAGCTGCCTCGCTTGGCGCTCAGCATTAAGAGGTTAGTGTTAGGAATGGTCCGTCTGGTGTCAGGATAGTGTGACTGGATGGGACATGATACTACGTATCTGCGGCAAGATGCCCCAGTGATGATCTTGATACTATATGTTTCCTTGGACTTCCTAAGATATTCATTTTCCCCATAACGTACTTGACAAAACTGGTCTAAATAAAAAGAACAAGATGTTTTCTTTCCGGAACATGCTAAACCCACAACGTACGATAAGAATATTGATGTTAAAAGTTGATTACTTGAATATTAATTAACAAAGTAACTCGTAAATCATACGTTTTGACATAACGTAGCTATTTTTAAATCTCATTTGTAGCTATTAAAAACAGAAACACTCGTAATGAATCATAAACTTTATTCTCAGCATTAATGCAAATACTGTCACCATTTATTATCTAGCATACCTTTCTAACATTCTGCAAGTCAGGTAGGATATAACAAGACGTATTTCAAACATTTAGATTTATTTAAATCGATTTTAGTCATTATTATGCTTTAGTTATGCTGTGTATATTTAATTTGTATTTCTTAGGTTTTTTTCTCCATCATTATATGTTATGTATAATTGTATTTTGTACTTGACCATGTCCAAAATTAAGTTCAGTATGTGCCTGACTAGAGACATTTACTTGTAAACAATATAAAGATTATTAACTTTAAATACAAAGGTTCTCATCTATAATATTCTTGGACTATAACATTAATCAGGAATTATAGCGATTTCAGACAAAATCATTTGTGAGTTAAATTATTGTGGTATCAATAGACTCAAAATGTCATCATAATTCAGGCCATTGGTATATTACCACATTCTACACTACAGGCACATCAACACGTTCAGTATTGGAACTTTTATGGAATAACACAGGAATTCAGTTTGATTTTTATACATTTGGGACTTGCAATACAACTTTTATATCTATTTGGGATTTAATTCGCAATACTGTATGTTCGTTTTAAATTTTCACTTTGCATTCTAGGGATATAAATTACTGATTGAATGTTACAAAACTTTTTGATTTTCGCTCTTTTCTGCTGCTTTGTTTAAGACTATAAATTCGTAATAGAAATATTTCTGAAAAATATATTTGTGAAATTTAAATTTAAATTTTTTCGTAATTTTATAAGTCTCATGAAATATGTTATATTATTTAGGTATACATAGTGAAATCAACAGGCTTTCACTATGTCATCGAAAGTGGATAACTTTATTTTGAATCCTACCAAGGAAAGGTTAGATTTTTTGAAAAAGAATACATTGTTCCAGCTTGTCAGAAAATATAATCATTTTGTGGCGAAGGCTTCTTTAAAGAAACAAAAATAAAACATAATTTTATCCTGGTCCAATATTTGGTAGAAAAGAATATTTTGAATAAATGTACTTTGGTTTTGATTACTAAGTCTGTGTCAATTTCTGTTATAAAAGTAATGGAATTAAAATTAAAACTCAAGATGGAACTAGAGTTGATAAAGCTTCAACTTCATAAAGATAAAAGTGAGAAATAAATGCAGCTACAAAAACAAGAAAGACAATTGCAGTTGCAGAACGAGGAAAAAGACAATACAAAACTGAAGCCACATAAGTACATGTTTGTTATTTTCTTACAAACGGTGTCCTGATGAGAAAATGAAAACCACCTGAGGTACCCGCTGGTGACGAGTGGTCAGTGAACTATTAAATTGTTGTTCTTGAGTTGTATATACAGGAATTTCTGGTTTAGCCCATGAAACTCCGTCAGGGTCAGTAAGACTTATTACAAGATCTTGGATCATTTTTATTGCCGAAAATTAAAGGTGATGCTTGTAAATACTGCAAATCTTGTCCAACTTGTCAAATGGTAGGAAAATCCAATCAGATGAGATCTAAGGCTCATTTGCAACCAAGTCATGTATTCAACATAATAATGGTATACTGCGTCAATCCCTTACCTAAGAACAAGTAAAAATGAAATTCAGGTACGGCAGAAACACAAGGGAATGGAGTTTTAAGCTTGGTGGTAGAATTCTGGATCTCTTGCCTCAGTCATGCAGTCAATTCAGTTGTAACTGTGCCACACTGTGGGATTTAACCGATCGAACTGTATTGATTTTGGTGTAACCGGTCTTCTGAATTCAGAAATAATACTTAATCTGGACCAGAAACTTTCACATCTATAGCCACAAGAAAAGAGTGAACTTAAACAACTTTTATGTGAATATGAGCACTTGTTTTTAGACGTTCCAACACGAACAAATAAAATCTACCATGACGATGAAACTGTTAATTCCAAACCTGTGAGACATCATCTGAAAAGGATGAGCCCTCTCAAACAGAAATGTTTCAGAAAAGAAATTCAGTTTTTACTGGAGAATGATTTCATAGAACCAAGTAAAAGTAACTGGAGTTCACCATGTATACTTTTATAGTAATCAGGTAATACATGTGCAAAGACTATAGAAAAGTGAACGGTATGACTAAAACAGATTCATTTCCATTGCCAAGAATTGACGACTGCTTTGAAAAAAAATTGGAAATGTACACTATGTCACAACATTTGACCTTTTGAAACATTTCTGGCAAATTATACTCACGGAAGGAAATTTCGGTGTTCGTGACTCCAGATGAATTTATCAATATAAAGTGATACCTTATGGAATGAAAGGGTCGCCTTGTACTTTCCAACGTTTAATGAACTGATTACATCTGGTCTAGATAATTGTGACGCTTACGTCGATGACGTCATTATCTATAATTTATGACTAATAGAGATAAACAGTTTTATTAATATTTGTATTATGTATAATGACCATTTATTAAAGATATTAAAAAATATATAACATTTTTTGAAGAAAACAACAAAACAATAAATAAAAACAACAACCCTTCAAAAAAATATTTAAAAAAATAATAATCATAATATATTATATCTTTATATATTATAGACGAATGTTCAATATTTCATCAGAAATCAATTTATATCATAAAACATTATGGTGTGTATAATACTTACAATCAAGTATTGTATAAATAATTAATCATAATGTATTGAGAATTACTATAAAAATGCACTTTCATTTTTAAAGAATTAGTAAAGTTTTATGATATTAGTTTATACTTTCGCTAATTAAGTTATTCTGCAAAGTAGAATAATATAAAAATATTCTTAACTAATTGTAAAAACGTGACATAATTCCAAAAAAATATTATAAAAAAATTAAAGAAAAGGATTAATGAATCTCGTGTTTTTGAATTTAGACCTTTTGGATATACCGTATTAAGACGATGGATCCAATAAGTTTCCTTTAGCAGACGTTCGATCTCAGAATCAGCTTTAACAATAGGTAGGAAGGAGAAATCTTGCAAAGTATGGGAATTTTGTTGAATTCAGTCTGATGAAGCATTAAAGCGAAACCGGTCACACATTATACGTGTTGGTGTTGTTTATTTTATAAGCTGTCATTATCTACAGCGAAACCTGGAAAGATAACTTCGATACCATTCGAAAATTCTTTGATATACAAAGTATTGCAAATTTGACAGTTAATTTATCTAAAAGCGAGTTTTGCCGTACTTGTGTTACATTTTTAAACATATCATTGGACACGGTAAATTTAAATCTATAGCAGTTGAGGTCAATGCTATCTCTGAATTCCTTTTAGCCTATCAGTAAAAAGCACTTGAGGCCATTTTGGGGTATAACTGTATATTATCGGAAATGTTGCTCCAATTTTTCCATAATTGTTGAATCCCTAACCAGTTTGTTAAGAAAGAAAACCACTTTGGTCTGAAAAATGTCAGAAAGCTTTGGATAAGTTCCATTCTATATTTAAGAGCGCACCAGTTTTTTCAGCTCCAAATTTTAGTCAATTATTTAAAATGTATGTTGATGTAAGCGATGTTGGTGTTGGTGAAGTATTGGTTCAAGAAGACAAAAATAAAGTTGATCATACAGTGTGCTTTTTTTCTACGAAATTAAATAAGCACCATAACAATTATTCCACAATCGATAAGGAATGTTTGGCTTTGATATTGGCTTTGCAAAACTTTGAATTGTCTATTAGTTCAACTCCATCTCCAATTACTGTATTCAGTGATGACAACTCTCTTAGTTTCATTAGCAAGATCAGAAATAAAATTTAAATAAATCAGAGATTATGAAGTAGAGTTTTGATGCTGCATGAATACAATATTGACATCAGGCACAACAAGGGAAAAGATAATCTAACGGCAGATGCACTGTCACGCGTATAGACGTAATATATTGCTTTATGTGTATTTTGTGTCCTTTATAAGATTTAATCTAATGCGATTTTCAATCAAATGTATATTTGACTAATAGCTGAAAGAAATCTTTATTACATAGATCTTTGCTTTTCTTTATGAGGGGAGGTGTTATTGTAAATTTAATTTGTATTATTTGCTGGAATTTCTTAATGATTATACCTTATATACAATTGTATTTAGTAACTGACTTTCTCCAAAATCAAGGTCATGTTGTATCTAACCAGTAACATTTATTTTGTAAGCAACATAAAACATAACTAATATTTCTCTCTGAATATATAATTGAATGTTCTGATCATGCTATTATGGAAGTAAACATTTTTATTTGAATCTGAGTCCAGGACATATTTTTTGTTAATTGGATATTCTTAAACTTGCTAACAACTTTTAATACTTTAGAGTCGAGGCTGACCTAGATCCGAACTATACTATTGTGTCTTAGCTAATGTTGTTTACTTTAGAGAATGCTCATTTTTTCCGTAACAGTCTTATTGTTATGCTCAGTTTTTCATTCCGCTTGATTTTTTAATTCAAATATTATCCATTGGAAATATATAGTGCCCATCAATCATATTCTTGGACTGAAACATTAATTTGGAATTATAGTGAATTCAGACAAGAACATTTTGAAATACATTATTGTGACATCAAAAGACTCTTAGCACATGGCCACATTTCAGCCCATAGACGCATTAGCACGTTCAAGAAATTTCAGGCACATCAACACATTGAATATTAGAACTTCTTTGGAATATTATTAAGGTTGTATTTTATCATTTGTACTTTAATCCCATATAAAAGGAAATAACGTTTATAATATTGAAACCAACTAGTTTAGATTGATAAATCAAATTCCCAATCCATTGAAATTTATCTTTAATGAACTGGTTGGATTCACTCCCTTTGGATGATCCATTTAATCGTAATATGATTTCGATGTGTAAACACTAATCTTATAGGTGTGCCTTAGCACGTTTTACACAGCCTTGTCCCTGTCCTGTACATTTAAAGCGCAAGTTAAAGTTATTTTGAAGATATATTATGTTATTATTTTAACCAGTGCATTTAACACAGCATGTGAATGTGAATCATATCATATGTATGTACATCGACTTTTTTGCTTTTAAATAGAAATTATAAATTGTGGGGGAATATCTTAAGTGTGTATTGGCAAACAACTGCGCATCCGTATTTAAACACTGCATGTAATTGAAGAGAGAGCAAAATTGTGTCACCTAAGACAATTCTCCTCAGCAGCAGAGAGGGCGAACAGAGCCAAGAATTCCGACCAAAAAAAATAAACAAAAAAATAAAATCATCTCGTAGAAAGGTCCAGATTTTTACGAATAAAACGTTTCCTGGGAGGTTTTTATTTTTGTTGAAACCAACCCCATCAATAAAACCTTAGTTCGAAAAGGTAGCTGAAAAATAAAGTACTCTACGTGTTTATTTACTTTTTGTTTAATTTCCACAGACGACCAATATTGGTAGGCGCCCTCTCTGCTGCTATATTAATTAAAAAATTGTTATATCAAAATAATGATACATCCAGAATCTCATACTGCAAGAATAGCACGAGAACGATTAGAAGCAATTAAAAAATTTCTTCCTGTCAGAGACTCATTTAGAAAAAACTTGCAAGCGCAGCAAGAAGCACAAGTTGAGTATGAAGAGGACACTAAAAAACTGTTTAAACCCGTCACTGCAGCTACTGAGAAAGCTTCAGCGGTTGCTGAAAAAACTATATGGGGGGATATTGCGGAGGAAGATGAGAAGAGGAAAAAGGGTATTTTTCCGGTATTAGAACAAACTGCGGAACAAACTAAAAAAATAGCAAAAAGAATTAAACAAACAAAGAAGATTTTACGAGATCTTCCAGTTGATATAGCTGCGGCTCAACCTCCACCTGTTGGTGAGGAAATACTTGAAGAAATTGGAAAACTTCGTGCTGAAGTCGCCGACGTGCAAAAAGAACATACACCTGAACCCGAACTAGTAGAAAAAAACGTAGAATTGATTGCAAAATTTAGGAAAGGGGTTGTTGAAGAAATTAGAAATACTAAAAAAGAACAATTACCCGAAGTAATATTAAATAGTATATTTAATAAATCTGATATTTTTAAACCTCGTCATGAAAAAGTAAGTGATGATAATATTATTAGATATATATATCGCGTATATCACAACAAAAAACAGGCTAAAGGTCGAGAATACAACACTCTTCTTGAAGAAATAAAAAAATCTTCATAGAGAGAGAATAAGACAACTAGAACAAGAAGAATTCTCCTAGTATCAACTTCCTCCACCTCTGCAACAAATAGAACAACAACCTTTTTCGTCGAAGCGGGAGTCAGCTGAAGAGTTTAGAAAAGAAAGTAAACAACTTCTTGCAGAATTGAAACAAGAAAAAGAAAAAATAAGACAAGAAAGAAAAGAATTGAGTGAGGAAAAAAATTGAGCGGAAAAAGAGATTGTCTCTTTTATCAAGTAAAAAAGATTCTGAAAAAGAAGATCCTGGTGATGATCCTCCGAGCGCTGTTGGAAGTGGTTTTCTGACTACATCTGGAGAAAATAATTTTGTTTGTCCTGACAATATTATTAATGATGTGTCACGGTTAGAAGTTCTCATAGGAGGAAAACGAGCTGGAAATAATTCACCAGAAATAATTAATGAAGCATCTGATATTTGTCGGCGATTATTTCAAGGCGGTATTATGGATATCGGAGTTTACCGAGAACTTATTGATGAACTCGTTGATGACTAGTTGTTAGATAAATAACAAATAAAATAAGATGATCATACATAATAATCATCGTAAATCTGTACAGGTCAGAGCAGTAAACTCGCGATTACCAACCTATAGAGCAATTTACGGAGATGGACTTGGTGATGGTGTACGGAGATTATTTACAAGGATAGCTCCAAAAGTAGCGCCTGTTGCGAAACAATTATCGATGAAAGCTATTGATATTGTTCGTGATAAAGCTCCTGGAGCAATTGTTAATGTTGCTGGTAAGGCGTTCTCGGCAATCAAAGAAAGACTAGCACGATTATTGCAACGAAAATCACAACCACCAGTAAAATTACCAAGTACTGAAATTATGCCTGCAGATGTCAGTAAAATAATAAATCAGGCTGCAAATCAAAAACTAGCGGCGTTAGCAGGTGAATCAGGGAAAAATATTTCAAGTTTGATATCGGGAAGAGAATCGGTAATCAACGTGTTAAACGGAAAATAATTATAATAAATGTTCAAGCGTATATCAGACACAGCATTTGACATGGAAGCACCTGTGCTTAAAGATGAATATGTGCGTGATTATCAGTTTTATTCTTATGACGCACGAATACCAGATCAGCGTGGAAGAATTGAACTACAAGTTCATGACACAAGTAGATACTTTTTGCCTGCTGAGGCGTTTATTGAGGTAGAAGGTACAATTGTAAAAACGGATAATACTAATTACGCAGATGCAGTAAAAGTTGGTTTTGTCAACAATGGGATCATGGCACTGTTTGATAGCGCCACTTATATGATCGATGAAAAAAATATCGAATCGATTCAGAAAGATGTAGACGTTGCTACAACAATAATAGGATTAGCAAGATATTCTGATGATTATACAAGATCAGCAGGTCCCACAATGATGTTTGTGAAGATAATTCTGATTACCCTGAAAGCGATCAATATAATATAAGACGACCAAGAAACGATACTAATACCGCTGATGCTGATGTGTGGCCAGTAGTTCATGGTTCTAATGAAAATTTCAACTTGGGATTTACAGTGTGCAGAAGTATGTTGTCTCCTGGCGATAGAAGATTCTCATGTGCAATTCCACTATCGCATATTTTTGGATTTTGCAGAAATTTTAGAAAGGTTATTTTTGGAGCTAGACACACGGTTGTTCTTGTAAGAAAGGGTGATGATAACGATGCTCTGTGGAGACCTCTTGGTGATGCTGGTAAGGTAGTATTATCGAAACTTTCACTGTGGATGCCGGTAATGACTCCAACGATCGCAGAAGAACAAAAGTTGATTTCTTTCATGGACACTGGTGGTAAATCCTTGTTGTCATGGTTAACAACAAACACAGATAGTATGCAAACTAACGTTAACGGTCAGTTTACATGGCATATAGCATCACAACAAGGTGTTTCTGCACCGCGACATATTTTTATTGCGTTTCAGAACTATGATCGTTTAGGTTCACAAGTTCACTCTCATATGATATTTGATAAAGTAGGTATTACAGATATTTCTTTACGGATGAACGGACAACAAGAACCAACAGAGAATATACAACTAGATTATGAACAGAATCGTATAGGACGTGTATATCATCGTTTAATGTCATTCATGGGACGTGATCAAAATGTTGATACTGGGTTGCAGATATCACAATGTGATTTTAAAAAACTATATCCGATTTATTATTTTTCATTAGAGCATCTTGATCTATCAAAGCAATCTGTTGTTGATATACATCTTAAAGCAACATTAAATACAGGTGGTGTTAATTATACAGCAATCGCGGTCATACTCAGCGATAAAGCCATGTTACTTGAAGGTGGTAGTGGTCGAATGAGAGTCGTTGATGCACCAGTGGAAAATATTTAATCATGTTATTTAGAAAAATATATTTTATATAAAAATGTCGTATAGTCATGTTAATGTTACTCTGACTCCTGGTCAGGTAAAAAAGCTTCAATCAAAAACCGCCAACAAATGTGGAACTAAAATATCACTAAAACGAAATCAGATTGGTGGTGGTCCAAACAAATTATCGTTGACAAATAATCAGATTAAACATTTCAATAAAGCCCTAGAATCAAAAACCGGAGTTCAAATACATCTTTCTCCGAGCGCTATAAAAGATATGATTAAAATAGGTGGATTTTTCCCACTATTAGCTGCAATACCAGCACTACTTGCAGCAAAAGCTGCTGCGTTACCTGCGATAGCCGCAGCTGCTGCACCGGCGTTAGCAAAAGCTGCTCCGTTAGGTGCTGCTGAAGCGGCGGTTAAAAATGTTTTCGAAAAAATTACTGGTGGACGATATAGCAAAAAAAAGGGACGCGGTCTAAGATTACTTGGATCTCGCTGGGGAAGAGGTCTGAGGCTTCCACGCTAGACGTTCCAGCATCAAATTTTGATTTACTTGATGCTGCTAAAAAATTAAAAATAAAAACTTCAGAGGTGTTTTTATGCGAGATCAATTACCGAAACAACCGAACAAACTCGAAACAGGTATTATTAATCTAGACTCGAGTTCAGGACCCGGTACTCATTGGGTATCATACGCGGTTGATCCACGTGGAATCGTTTATTTTGATTCATACGGGTTAGCTCCACCGCGTGAGTTTATCAAGTATGTTGCACCACTTCACGCAAGAACCTCTGGTTGTAAGGTTTGGTATTCAACGCTACCCACACAAACAATGACAGATCCGCCAATATGTGGCCGTGAGGTAATTAATGTACTTAACGCTATATCAAAATCATCCAAACCGCCACATAAAGTCGTGTATGATTATACAAGCAACCGATTCGTTTTAAACAACAGGTCTTATTATAATGGTTGATATTTACGGAAGAAGATCCTCAAGCGTTGAGAAAAAATCCGGCGATGTTGATCTGTCAAAGTACGCAACTAAAGATGAACTTGCTGATATTATGAATCTTGCTGGAGTTGATCCAGATGAGGTCGTTATTTTTCAAGATCGATATGGTAAACTAAAAACGAGCAATATCAGATGGAATGATATAGTTCGACGAGTACTCGGTGCAGTTACGGATAATATTCCCGTGTTTACTGACAGCGGCAAAATCAGAGATTCAAGTATGTCGTTTGCAACCATCAGAAATGAAATTGCAAGAAGCGTTGCTAATCGTGTGAGAAACACCGGCGACACAATGACGGGTGAACTCAGCATGAACGGAAATAAAATAGTAGCTTAAAGAGATCCAACATCCGACGAAGACGCAGCAACAAAAAAATACGTCGACAACGTAGATGGTAAATTATCCAAGCTGCGGGCCGAGTATGACGTTCACGTGGGTGCTTTTGCAAGATTTCGTAGAAACTATCAAAAAACCGCAGAAGAATTCTCTGGCACTCAGCACACCATTGACATAAAACTCGCAGATATCAAAACTAACCTAGACACGATCAAACAAACACAGCAAGACATCGTAGCGGGGATTCCTGAGATCGTTAATAAAACCAATTTGATTAAAATTCCAGCTGGAATAACTCCCGGACATATCACAAACATCGTATACACAGTATCATCGGGATTTGCAACATGGTCGCAGCAAAATAAAACTATCAAATATACCGCAACAGTCACTGGCGTGTACAGGCTATCTGTGTTTAGTGCTGAAAATTTGAAATATTTACAACGTATCCATGGCGTCATTCAACGGATAAGTTTTCCGGGGTTGTATCTGTTATATTAAATAGCGGAACCGAAGAAATTTTTATTTTGGAAGCAGCTGGTAAGAAATTAACTGCAACATCTTACCGGTGGTGTTTGGAATTTGTAGCCGAAACACCTCAATTGGTTACTGCATAAAAATATATGGACGGTGCACAATACAGGTATAATCAAGCGCGTGAATGGCAGGCAGCGTTGAAAGATCGAGTCGAACAGTATACAGTAAAAGTAAAGAAATATCGACGACGATTAGTTATCGTTGATATGATTGTTTATTCAGTATCTGCTGTTGTTGCTGGAACCGGTGTTATTTTATCAGCGGTGACAATGATGGCACCAGTAGCCGTAACTATTTGTATTTCAGCAGCAACAACTATTGCAGGTGTGCTTAATATCATCGCAAAAAAATATGTACTTGCACGAACGAAAAATTATCCGATTACACAATAAAATTACACACAGCGACAGTAGCATACTCGAAATTATCCTCGTTGTTATCAGCGAGTCTCAGTGATGGAATTATATCTGATTTCGAGTTTTCAATGATGACTAAAATATACGACGAAGGTATCGGTATTAAAGATACAAGTACTAATAATGACAGAATTACTCCAGCAGATCGTGACTAATACAACTCCGCCAAAGATAACGATGATCTCGGTAAGTTCAACTAATCCTGAATTTAGTATTAACTTTCCTACTGCAATTCCAGTGAAGGAAATAGCACTAGCGCAATTACGGGTATATTACAGCTGGCCAAATATCAGATCAAAATCATTTAATGGTACACCAGCAAATAATTCGCTTGTATTTGCTAACAAGAACAAACCAGATGGTACTCCTGACTGGATAGATGTTGGAATACCCACTGGTAGTTATGAGATCGAACAAATCAATGAGGAATTTCAACGTAGAATAAAATCAATAACCGGAAAAGAAGCAAAAATATCAATTAACGTTCATGAACCGACGCTATCTTCGACGGTTGAGATACATTCTCCCGATTATGCCGTTGATATTGATCAGTCCACGATAAGATCCGTACTAGGTTGGCCGGATGTTCCCCCGGTGTATGAAGGACCACCAGAACCGAAAAAATCTGATTATATCACAGATGTACAATCATATCACGAAATTAATACAGTGCATAAAAAAACGTTAATTAATGCAAAAAAATCAAAGGCTGGTGATAAGTTTTTTTACTCTGATAAAGATATATTTTATTGGTCATTTTCGTCTGAAAAAACAGAATTCGGAACAACTGCCCTAGTTATTATTAACACAATTGAACTTACTAAAATATTTACAGAAATTAATAAACATCATAAACAACAACTAGAGCAATTGCAACAGTACTTTCAAGAACATCTTTTTGATATAACAAGCTCACGCAAAGAAATCATTACGCGTATGGAAATATTAAATCAACTTGTATCCGACATGGAATATCTTAACCAGAGATTAATTAATACAGTAATTAATACTAAAGCAGACAACCATGACAAAAAGTTTTTTTTTCGACAAGTATAAAATAAAGGAAGCTGATCTACCAAATTTTAAATTCTCCGGATATAACGCGAATGAACTAAAATAATCTGTCATTGATGTCATTGGTGAGAACTTTCCTAAAATACTCGATGCATGGAGAAAACTAGCACCACCTCCAACTGTTTTAAGATATAATAATGATCCACATGGCGGCGGCAGACACGTATCACCGGGAATCGTTAATATAACCAGCACGATCGTGGTCAATCTGGTTTGTGACGTAGTCGATGGTAGCTATCAAATAGATCTCGGAAAATCAAATCAGGCTCAACAGGGATATATTTTATATACATTTACACCACAAGTTTCCCCTGGAAGTTTAATCGTGCAAGAACCAACTAATCCTGTGTATTTGCGGTGTCACAATAATATGTTAACACGAATAAATTTTAAGCTCACAGACCACCTTAATCGCTTAATTGACATACATGGAGAAGAGCTTGTGATAAATCTGTATGTGAAATGAAATCTTTGATTTTAAAGATACAGTAAATATTATATAATGTACCAGCACGTGATGGTTTTAATACATGACAAAGAAGTACTTGAAAACGCCATCAGAACAACGTTTTCACAAAACACAGAAGAATTTAACGTTAACTTAGTTATTGATGAATACGGAAGCGAGGATTTCTTATTAACACAAGAACAGTTAGATGAGCTCCGTCAAAAACATATTATCGAGATCATTTGCAGCAGAGATCAGATTCTAAATTATGCACACTCCTGTATTAAAGACGATCAACTTAAAAAAATAATATTCCAGAATAAATGAAATAAGGGGTGGATCAGAAATATTTTATTTTATTTTATTTTATCAGAAATATTTTATTTTATTTTATTTTATCAGAAATATTTTATTTTATTTTATTTTATTTTATTTTATTTTATTTTATTTTATCAGAAATATTTTATTTTATCAGAAATATTTTATTTTATTTTATTTTATCAGAAATATTTTATTTTATTTTATTTTATCAGAAATATTTTATTTTATTTTATTTTTATCAGAAATATTTTATTTTATCAGAAATATTTTATTTATTTTATTTTATTTTATCAGAAATATTTTATTTTATCAGAAATATTTTATTTTATTTTATCAGAAATATTTTATTTTTTTCTAAATTTCAGTGAAAAATCAACAAATTTCGTGTTTTTGAGGGGTATTTTACCCATCTTGGGTGATTTTGTCTATTAGATAGTCGGGTAAAGTAGCCTGATTCTCTAATTGATTTTAATTGAATAAAATATCAAAACCAGTAAAAACCAGTAAATCAGTAAAAAAAATTACATATTTTTTGAGCTAATTTTACTGATATTTGAGCTAATTTTACTGATTTTTGTAATTTTTACTGGTTTTGATATTTTATTCAATTAAAATCAATTAGAGAATCAAGCAACTTTACCCGACGATCTAATAGACAATTCAGAAAATAAAATAAAATATTCAGAATAAATAATAATAAATCTGAGTACCAACTAACCCATCAGAGTCATAAATTTGATCATTTTACATAAATCTGAGTACCAACTAGTCCGAATTTGATTGGTTTGTATGATTCTAACCCATCATTTTCAGAATAAATAAATAATAATTCAGAAAAAATAATAATAATTCAGAATAAATAATAATAATTCAGAAAAAATAATAATAATTCAGAATAAATAATAATAATTCAGAAAAAATAATAATAATTCAGAATAAATAATAAATCTGAGTACCAACTAACCCATCAAAATTATGAATTTGCATGATTCTGAGTACCAGCTAGCCCATCAATTTCAGAAAAAATAAAATATTTCAGAAAAAATAAAATATTTCAGAAAAAAAATAATATTTCAGAATAAATATAATCTCAGAATAAAATAAAATATTTCAGAATAAATGAAATATTTCAGAATAAATATAATCTCAGAATAAAATAAAATATTTCAGAATAAATAAAATATTTCAAAATAAATATAGAATAATTCAGACAGGGTTGCTTTGGTCGTTACCTGCTGACATAATTTTTCGTAAGTATCTTATGCGGGTACTGATTGTTGTTTTCGTTTCGTACTCGCTGGATAATCCCGATCTGACCTTTTCTACTGCGACAGAAAGAGGAATAAATTCATTTACTTGATCATCGTTCACCATAGCTAGTGACTGAAACATAGCTGCCTGAATCCGCTTTATGAACTTATATTGAGATGATAGAACATACTTATTTTCATTCTTAAGTTCTTCTAACGTTTCAAAATCAGATATTATTTTTTCAGGATTTAGTTCATCAGATATATTAATTCCGTTTTCTTCTAGTTTTTTGATAGTAGAAAAAATGTCTTTGATATTTTCATGGTTCATTATATAATATATAAATCTTTAAAATAAAAAAAATTATCCCTATCGAACCCCTATCGAGTGTTTAGCGAGTTCGTCGGGATGTTTCAAGGGCGGCACAACATATATTATGAAATGAATAAAGGACAATACAAACATATACGCTCAGCAAAACCCCACCCACAATAATCAATCCCGTGGGTGATACGAAAATATGTATCAACCACCGGTCGATATGGTGGTTGAGTTTTGCTGAGCGGGGGTTTTGCGGTTCCCCAATTATTATAAAAATCGCAATTATGCGTACACCACCGACCAGTTGTCAGCCATGGGGATTCGATCCTGGACCGCGAGCGTCACAGTCCAAAACGATACCGATTGAGCCATCGAAACATGTTACAAACATATGTTTCGGAAGTTAATATATAGCTGAAAAGGAACTAATTTCAAATATATTTGCACTAAAACAACGGTTTCTGAATAATAATACTTTCTACATTTAAATAACTGTTTCTGCTTTAAAATAACGGTTTCTGAATATATCTGTATTATAACAGCGTTTTTCGTAACAGACTGCAAATACAAACCTGCGAAATCAATAACGGATTGTGAAATACACCTGTGCACCATAACAACGGTTTCTAAACTGATTGTAAATGGAGCATATACAGCTACCTGCGGATCAATAACAGCGGTTGTAAAATTGCCCTGATTTCTCGTAATGGATCCGCTATGTTGTATGATGGGAAAATACGTTTATATATTTAAAAACCATAAATATACTTCTGCGAGTAATTAATTACGACGTAATTAGTCAAACTGACTAATTACGATCATAAAAAATCAGAAATCTACGAAGAAAACTATATATTACAAAGTAATCTCCCTTTTGTATAATCAAAAATTCAGTAGTATACGATTATACAGTACTGGGTCTCCTCAAATAATAATATAATTTAAGGTAGTGATGATAATTATTGATATCGGAAGGTAATTTTCTGTTTATATTTTTTTGAGAAAGAAGTTTTATATATATTTTCTGCTACTTTTTGTACTGAATATGGGTGAATATTAAAGTATTTCGCAGCAGAACGTATCGAACGAAATATAATTTCTTCGCCAGTTTCTGTGTTTGCAGCCTTGATCACCCTTCTAGAAACTGTCTTATATCTTCCAGTATTACCATGCATACTATTCTCACTCTATGAGATAGCTTGTAAATTGGATAGGGAGTTATTTTGAGGATTCCCGTCAGCATGATCAATAACAAGATCATCTTTGATCACTCCGAAGAAACACTCGTACGTAAATCGATGACAAAGATATCTTTTCTTCCCAACAGTAAATCTAAGATAGCCAGTATTATCAACAGTACCAACCGGTCTCTTCAACATGCAATTTCTAATCATGCCATTACGATCTGATTCGTAATTCTTAATGACAGGATGTGGGACAAATATATTTTGCTCCATTTATACAAGAATATTATTTGTTTAAATCATTGTTTGTCTGAAATATTGATATATAATCCTCCACGGATTTTATGGCGTTTTCACTATTATTATTTTTTTATCATAATATCTTTTAAGTTCTCTGAACCGTTTTCCACCGCACTTTCCACATAATTCCGTTTTCCTCGCACCCCAATATCACACCGCAGACATGGTATTGGTCCTAGACTTCCTCGTCGTATACTTTGTAAGTGCATCCAACAAAATTCCTTTCTGCAGGATTTATTACATCGATTTACTGAACCGATCATCAACCATCTGCACTGAGACATTGTATATATAATATTTTTTATTTAAATATTTGTTTTAATTATATGAACGAGTTTGAGAGATTATCCCAAACTAGGCCTTCTAAATATAAATTCAACCTCGACAGATTATCTTCTGATTTACCAGTACGAGATCTGGTTGATCCGAAAAATAAAAGTTTGATCAGTAAGATTCATGACGCCAAAAAAGAATTTTACACAGATGGTGCATCTCATGTATGGTCAACGTTCAAGATTATTCGCAATACTGTCAAGGACGCCACAGTGAATGACAAGCGAGCGGCAACTATCATTAACTACATCGCTGAGTACGAGGACAATCAAAAATATTTCTTCAGAGTAAAATTTATTTTATTAACAGAAACAGGTAGTTGGATTATCCGTGACAAATATGATCCTGTCCTTGGTAATAATAAAATTGCCATATTAAGTAAATATTCCAGACCGGGTCTATTGACGGGTATTGACAAACCGTATTATGAGCGAGCGTACCCCGTAACAGCAGTTATTTATGGAATCTATGAGATAAATAAAAAACCCAACGTTGATAAACTGGCACCAATGAAATTTTCAATGTTAAATTGTGTAGCCGAAAGAGTGATAGAACACTTTACAAACGCGATGCGTGGAAATGGATTAACTGATTTAAGACGTGAAAAAATAAACTCGTGGGCTGATTCAGTTAAGGATACCGGTGCTACAATAAAAGATGTTGCTGAATTAGGAAAAATATTAAAATTTCCAATAACCGTAGCGACAATAACGGGAGAAGTACTGTACGAATTGAAATATAAATCGAAAGGAGCTACAATAAATAGTATTGATCATAACGCGCATGCATGGACTAGCGCAGTAATAATATTTCCAAGTGATCGAACTGTTAGATTTTACCCCTCAGATATGAGTATGTTTGATTTTATTAACGAAATAAGTAAAAATGATCCTGTAGCAGTATGGTTATTTAAAAGTAATGAGGAAGGTGGATTTGATCAGTTTGTCAGACCAAATGGTGAAATATATCGAACAGAATATCTCCACGACGAGATGAAAAATCTCGCGGAGAAGTTTTTAGAGTTCAAACACTCCACGGAAAGTACTGACAAAATACTAACTAATTGTTTTACCGTTCCATCTGTTGCGGCTCATTTTGCTAGAGAAAAAAATTTATGGAAACCAGCACGATTTGATTTACTCGAGGACGTACGCGCAAGTTGCGTCGAATACGGACACGGCGGATTATGGAATACCAAGTATAATTACAATGATGTTATTTCGGTTGATATGGTTGCATGTTATCCAGGAAGCTTTCTAGGATACGGAGATTGTTCTGTGTACTTTAAAAGATTTGGTCACCCTACAAACGAGATGACGCGAGTGGCAATTAATGGACCATTACCTGATTTTGATCTGACTGGATTCGCTTGTGTTGAATCATTCGAGTTTAACGAAAATCTTCACAAGATTTGTTATGTTTGGTTTGGCAGACATTTTTGTGAAAAACGTTGAGCGCCTATAGTTTTATTACGATATATGCTAGATTATGCGATACTGACATCGTTGGTGGTTAGTGAGGCAATTATATCATATCATGCACAGACCGAAGTTTGGTTGCCCATGCCATATTCTATCAGTCTCGATGAAGTTATTAAGGAATTTAAGGAAAAATGTCCTGATGTTTTCGAAGATAATATTATCAAAGAAGCTCCTAAAATTCTCGAGATTAAACTCAAAACCGCAAAAGATCTAGGTAGAAAAATTATAGGTAAATTTACTCAGGGTGGTGCATATGATCATAAAAGACATCACGTACGATTAATTTTAGATGATGCCGAGTACGATTTTATAATCGCTGATTCAACAGCGAGAAATATATTTCTAAATCGAGAAGGTGTTTATTTATCCGACGGAACAAAATTGGGTACGATCTTTAGTTACATAAATGATGTCTCCCCACAGTATACTCATCTAAGATCTTCTATGTTGGCTTATGTTTCTATAAATTTATTATCGATGATTAATAGATTTCCTGAGACCGCAGTCAGAGTCGCAACAGATTCGTTTATATTTCGAGTAAATATTTAGAATCTGTTATGAAATTTACAAGTAATGATGAATGATGGGGTTCGTGGAGAATAAAAAAGGAAATATTACACAATTATACAGAATCAGCAGATGTTCCAATGAGAGATTTTTATCGTAAGGGTA
Source organism: Sinohyriopsis cumingii (assembly GCA_028554795.2). Classification (NCBI taxonomy): domain Eukaryota; kingdom Metazoa; phylum Mollusca; class Bivalvia; order Unionida; family Unionidae; genus Sinohyriopsis; species Sinohyriopsis cumingii. Next base: position 62,933,676 of record CM068827.1, read on the forward strand.
ATACAATATCAGAAATATCGAAAGCGCCGTCAGTGAGTGATCCAATAACTAGATATAAGACAGTATATCTCAATGGACCTGGTGGATGCGGCAAAACGACTCGAGCAATTAATGTTTTTAGAAATTCAGATATGATCGTGCTGACACCCACACATAGACTTGCACGCGAGATGAAACAACGGCAAGTACAATCGTGCACGTATCATTGTTTCTTTCGGTGGCGCTGGGATACATGGACTCCTGAACGAATGGGAGAAAAATATATACCTAAAATAATTATTTGGGACGAGATATGTACGGTGTCATTGGATACATTGAAAACGTTTCTTGATTGGTTGTTGACGAAAAATACCGCTATAATAATGTGTGGCGATCATGGTCAACCGCAGCCTTTTGTTGGACCATCTCCACATGATTGGTTAAAAAATTTCGTTGATTATTACGAAGAAATAGATGATGATCATAGAGCTCTCGATGCAAATTTAAAAGAGTTTAAAAAATTAATCAGATTACAATGAAACAAAATTCAGTGTGAAATAATACGCGGAGTAATCTCAGAGACCTCAATGAGTGATTTTTTAAATTTATAGAGACCCAACGATTTGATAGTAGCAGGCAGAAAAATAATCAGAGACGCTTTACAGCAGCAGTTATTTCAACTACATAAAGAAAAATACTCAGAATAACCCGTACCGTTGTGTTATAGACCATCAGATACACGAAAACAGAATATTAATGTTGATATTCCAGGACAGACTGAAAAACAGAATCTCGTATTAAATGATATTGTCGCCGTTGATATCAGTGTGGTCGAAGATGCATTACACGCTGACAAATCTCCATGGGTATTGGGATACGCTATGACGATCCACTCGTCTCAGGGATTAACTATTTCTGATACACAAGTTTGGATTGTAGACGATCGCATCGAGTGGTCAAATTTAGTTTGTTTAGCGGTATCGAGGGTTAGAAAAATATCTCAATTACGTAGAATTATAATTCCTGAAATCGTTGATAAATTTAACATCATCGATGATGATATAATAAGAAAAAAATTAATCGGATACAAACAATCTGATAAAAAAAATAAACGCGACTTTGATCTTGATGCTGAATTTATTATTGAGTTAAAACATCAGCAGAATAATCATTGTGCAAGTTGTAATTGTATAATGTTATGGCGGTATTCGAGTAATGATTCAAGACAATTTACCGTAGACAGAAAAGATAATAGTCGCGGTCATACACGAGAAAATGTGATGTTGACCTGTCTCGAGTGTAATCGACGTAGAGGCGCCAGCGCCTTGGGTGCTAATTAAGTGATCGCGGTGGTAGTTGTGTATCCTCGGGAATTATTTGTAGTTGTTCACGTGTAAATCCACGTTGAGGAGCAGCCGAATCTAATCTATAGATTGCAGGTCTACCTGAGGATCTTGTCACGGTGGATATTTTGTGTGTGGTAACACTCCAGATAGGATCAGTCGCTCTCGCTTTACCACCTTCAAGTTCATCAGGCTCGTATAAATATCTAACTGTAACATCACCCAATATTTTTTGTATTTCAATATCTTTTCATTGTGTTGGTATATTTTTTTTTTTTGTAATTGCATTAATGGGTTTCATGTTGGTTGTTCGTGTAATCTCATTATTTAATGCAGCTATCACGCTTGGTAATCTTGCAACCCATTCGCGAGATCTTTGATCTTGAATAAATTCCTTCGCGTATTTATATCCAAATAACCGCTCAGCAAGTGTTCGATTAAATCGCTCAACAATTGCCTGATCACGATGAATTGCAGTATGCCCTCGTCGTATTTTGGTATTATGTTGTTTCATCAACGATGATACTGGACCAAGAAATTCCTTACCAGGATCACCTTGTAATAATTGTGGCCATCGCAGACCACCTCGTTGATAAATTCGTTCAAACGCATCGGCTACTTCAGATGATGTTTTCGTTGATAGCGGCTCTGTCTCTTTATACCTACTTGCAACATCAACAACGGTTAGCGCGTATTTGTATGTTTTTCTACGTACAGTATCATGTGGTAAAAACAGAATATCTGCTTGATGAACTTCATTAGGAACACTAACATCGAAATATGCGTATTGAATTCGTTTCGGTGGTGGTAGATAAATTTGCCATATTGCTTGTTTGGATAACCACGCTTTAGCAGTAGAATGTTTAACCGCTGCTGCATCAGCAAGTTTACCAATTGCTGCTCTGCCTCTCCAGTATCCTCTTCGTGAATAATAAATTAATTCCATTATATATTACCAGCCCCTAATACAAGTTTACCTTTCATCGCAGATCTTACCAACCAATTAGCTAATTTTTCTTTGACATTTTTATTTTTTATAGAATCTAGCGCATGAATTAATTTCACATCTGCAATATGTCTATCTTGTAGATTTTTACTTTTATACGCAACATCATGAGCATGACAAGCTCGATTAATAGCGTTTATTGGTTCCTCGCCTGGTTTTGGTTGATCTTGATTATCAAGTCTGATATCAAGTCTGGTACCAGGACCGCAATAATTATATCCTGGTAGATGTTTCTCTCCTGAGTATTTAGCCCATGGGGCACATGGAAACTTTGACATCAAATTAGCAATATCACCACCGCGCTTATTAGGTAAAAATGAAAAAAAATTTCTACCGCACACAGAACATTTTCCACCATACGCTATTTTTTTATTTTTTGTCGTAACCGTAGCTAAATTAGTTGTTGGAGTTTTAACTTTACAGCGTAAACAATATAAATTCATGTTATAAAATATATGGATATAATTGATTTCTCAGCGACAAGAAAACAAGAACCTGTTAAGCATCATCCTGCGCTACCCAATTCCATCAGAATGATTATCATAGGACCATCTGGATCGGGTAAGGCGCAATTATTACTTAATTTGACAATGAGATAGTTAAAATGGGATAAATTGTATTTGGTAGCACCATCCGCTGATGATCAACGATGTTATGATGTACTTAAAGATTTCAGTGAAAACGTAAGATTACTGGACGAAGGTAATGATGTTATAGAGTTTATAACCGATATTGATGAAGCACTGTCCGTTGATGTTTTAGACGGATTTATTAATAATTTAGTTGTATACGACGATGTAATGCTAGATAAACAATCAAATCCAGCCAGAATATTTTCTCGCGGTAGACATAAAAATACAGATGTGATCTATGTTACTCAACGATATACACAAATTCCGAAAGTGATCAGAGACAACTGCAATATTTTAGTTGTGTTTAATGGTGTAGACACACACACGCTGCGAAATATTCATCAAACTTGGTGTGGTGGTGACATGGATTGTAATAAATTCAGAAATTTCTTTTCACGAGCGCAAGCTACTCCGCATGGATTTATAACAATAAATATACATGAATCAAGAACAAGATATCGTGTGGGTCTTGATAAAATCTTTTAACGTTTCTGATTTTTAAAATTAATAGCAGCAGAGAGGGCGCCTACCAACGTTAGTCGTCCGTGGAAATTAAACAAAAAGTAAATAAACACGTAGAGTACTTTATTTTTCAGCTACCTTTTCGAACTAAGGTTTTATTGATGGGGTTGGTTTCAACAAAAATAAAAACCTCCCAGGAAACGTTTTATTTGTAAAAATCTGGACCTTTCTACGAGATGATTTTACTTTTTTGTTTATTTTTTTTTTTTTTTTTTTTTTTGGTCGGAATTCTTGGGTCTGTTCGCCCCCTCTGCTGCTTCCTCACATTATATTATAATATAAATCATAAATTGGGGAAGGGGTCTGCAGTTTTAGCAAAGAAGCATGATGTTATAACTGTAACAAAATATGTATATACTTGTTAAGTACGTCTGATTGATGAAGTAAATTGTTTTTAAAAAAAATATGTCGAGAAAATAGCTAATATTTCTTATGATTTATAGTAATGGAATTCCAACTCGAAATCAAATTTGACTACGGTCTACCGGAAATTATTCGGCACCTTATAACCGTTCCGTTAAACACCATCCGTTCATCCTGTGTGCATATGGTGGCGCTCTACAGTTTCGTATTTTACATTTAAAGAAAAAGAATTTCCCCGACTTTCCTCACTGGTTATACTGGTTATTTAAAAAAGACCTTGTATATCTTAGGTATAATGCAAAGAACCTTTAATTCCCTTTATTTTGGTGTATGATTGATGGGTGTACTATGGGTTATAGAGTATATAGCTTGGCCTTACTTCAGATGTGCATCTTTCAAAAATGTGCTAGCTCTACTTGGTCATTTTCACTTCCTGAACTTCAGAGGTAAATTGTATAAAAAAGAGCCGATAACTTTTTTTACATTTTATATATTTGGTAATTCATTCATTGCACTTTCAGCAGCTGGTATTGTCTAGTCTGGAAAATTCATTGTCCCTATTTTAATAGTTGCTATATATAGTGTACTTTAGACTAATTCAGGCTGATTTTTTTAAAACAAGGGAGCAGTCACTTTCGTTAGCAGTGCGCTTAAATCATGTAAAATTTCCAAAAGTACAATATCCAAAAGAAATATCATCCACATTACATTAATGTAGCATAGAGGTATGCCAACATTCTCTCCACTGTGCATGTTTTAAATGCTAACTAATTCACCTTACATACGTCACTCTTTCAAAAGTACATATTATCTGGTGAGCGCCCCTATATTACTCCTTCTCGAACTGAAATCGAGTTATCTGCCCTCAACTACTCGATAACATTAAGTTAGTCTTATTTGACGAAAACTGGTAGTGATCAACAATCAACTGACTTCATGGAAAATGGTTTTAACTATGTAGCCCAGTTGTATACGAATATGCAGGGTTAGCATTAGTGATTATTTGATCATTTGATAAGTGTCAAATGCTTCATCAGCCTTTTTTAAAAGGCTGTTTACACGAGTCTCTACTTTCACCACTCGATGTTGTACTGTATATTGTCGTCTTCCAGTTCTGCATAAATTATGCATGTAGGCGCATTTGCTCATCTTATTAATTGTTGTTCTAAAATTTAATACAACAATATGGATCTGGTTCCTTATGACTCGTACCATATTTCCGAATGCTGGCTGATTCGGCCCAAATTACGATCAGTTCGGCCTAGTCCTACATGTAAGACCTTGACGCTGATATTTATGTTTTGGGCGTCAGGGTCTTACTGCCTAACTAACATCGCTGTGTAGTGTTTTGATGTCGACTAACATCGTAACGAAAGTCAAATTTTGTGGAATAACTCGCACAACTAGCAACTAAAATAACGGCGCTTTTCTACAAAGTAAGTCATAATGTTTTAGTCAGACTTTACTTACTCTGGTGTCTTTTCTCTAATAAATTCAAATTCTCACAGAAGAAATGGACCTGTTTTCAAGTTTCGTTGGCCTACATTTCAGTTGACTGGAAAGAGGTGAAAGCTGGGAATGCCGAAATCGGGTTAAGTTGAAATATTCTTTAACAAAACGAATACAGATATATTATGCCTATTGGAACTGTAAAGCAACGTTTTGTTTCATTCAAGAAACATATCAGCCACATGAACCTACTTAAATATACTTCGGCATACCTCGACTACCATCACATTGTAACAAATTCAAATGTATGTCAAGTTGAACATCAAAATGCATCCATTTGCTAGTGTCATATTTTCATTCCGCCAGGGTAAAGACAGCACAGTAGGTATATCAATTACACATAAATTAGTGGAAGAGTTTTGATATATGCTGCCAAATGTGTGAGATATTCCTGAAACTTTGACTACTTGTTCCAGTGTCAACGACATCGGAACTTGCTATAGAAGGCCATTATTTGGATAGTAAGACATAGCACTAAAACAAAACCAACACGTGCTATGTCTTACACTGTAGGACTACAGTTCGGCCCAGATGCCAGGCTGATTGAAAAATATTAGTCAGACTATACCTCCCCATTTGTTTCTACCCACCTGCTGATCTCAATAATGGAAAGTATAAATTAGATCAGAAATGCACAGACCTTACTTGCTCAATTCATTGATTGATTTATAGTTTCTAACCTGACTGTGACCAGGGAGGCCCTAACACCATCATCGTCTGCGCGTTACATGCTAAACGGAAGTTTTTAAATATAAATGATGGCCATTCTCGAGATCCATTTTGGGTCTCCCTAAACATAGTAATATACAGTAATGAAGAGTAATGGACAGTAATGGGGACAAAAATACAATATTGCAAAAGATATTATGGTAATGTACATTAAATATTATAATTTTTATTGTACGAACTTAAATACATATAAAAACAAATGTGGTTGTTATATTGTTTTATTAGTGCTCATAATATGCTTTAATTAAAATAATTCTGAAAAAAATGGAACAACTCTCTCTCTCTCTCTCTCTCTATATATATATATATAAATGCTAACCTTTTTTATTTTGTTTTTGTCTGATTCCGCTCAGCTCTCATCCTTTTTCTCTGGTGAGGTTTTTTCCCTCCTGAAGGTGTCTTTGGTATAGTGATTTTACCATTTGTCGACCCTTTACTGTCGACTTATTTGTACCCTTGTGTTTGAGAACCTTTCTAAATAATGCTTCTCATTCAGTTTCTGTTTCTTGACACCACACGTCAATGGAAACTCTGTGGTGCATATAATTGGATGCCAGCTTGAAATTGCCTCTTCCAATCAATGATCTTTTGGTGTCTTTATACTGGGAACTGACAATCAATGGTAGTACGTCTATCAGATTGGATATAATTCTTTGCTTCCAGTTGGTTCCAATCTTCATGATATTATTGGCAGAATCTGCATTATTATTTGTCCAGTGGGCATCCACATTTTTTACCTTGCAGGAAAGTTAACATGATCTTTCAGAATTAGTAGCATTTGTTTTTCAAAGTATGGCTGGAAACCTGAAGCTTGTACTGAAATGACATCTGTTACATGTTTTGTTCTTGCTTCTAATACAACAGATTTATTGGCCTGTGCAATTCCTTTGTCACCGAAAAGGGTGTTTACAATTGATTTTCTATCTTGCACATTGAGGCTGACCCTATTTTTTAAATAGTCAGTGACATTTTTCTTCAAGTGAAGTGTACAAACAATCTGTGTTGCTCCAGGTAATGACCGCTGTAAACTTTTACAAATTGCAGTTTTATGATCAGAGCGGACAGTCATGTTTTCTATCTCTTCATCTGTGAAATGACTGGCATTTTTTGAGAAGAAAACATTGTAAGTTTCAAAGTCAGATTTACCATGTAGAAAAGAGGGGACAAAAAAAATAGGAGACTCTCCGGTATTGGTTCATAAAAGTACTCCGTTTTTTAACAGTGTTGATGTTAGATACATTTCTCCAATATTAAATGTTTTGTCCACACCTAATACTGTTCCCTCCATCGTACAACATAATCGTTTCATATCCTGTATCTGTGCGTCAATGTACAGCATGATGGACGGACCAGAATCAACGTGTCAGACAACTCTGATGAAAGGGTGCTGAGAATACACTTTACTTTCTACATTTAGAATGTGGTTGGCAAGATTTCTGTTGTAAACATCTTTGGTCGGTTGTTGTTCTTGTCTTTTTTGCCTGTGTTTTATGTTTGGGACAACCTTGATATTTCTGGGAACGTCATAAACATCTCCTTGGTTTATTTTGCTGTACACATTTTTTTGCAGAGTCCTGTTTTACCATACTTGCAGTCACAACTTTTACATGTTGTGTAGTTCTTATGTATTCTTCGTGTACTTCTGGTTTTAATGTATTTCCATGAATTGTCCTCCCAGGAAATGCACTGACACACTCCATAATCGAGACAGACTTAGATAGTGTCATAGAGTGTGGCACATTTCCTATCCAAGTTACATGTCACTTGTATTTTGAGAGTTCTTGTGCCTGCTATATGCCTGATGCACAACTTACACCTCCGAAGCATCTAGTTGTGGTTCATATGGATGGTAGACGCACACACCATTTAATTGGTTTTCAGTGCAATATTGTCTGTCTCTCTTTATAATGCTGACCAGTTTCTCGTTTAGTGTAACAAAGTAATTTGTGGGAGAAGTACCTTTCATCCATGTGCCACAGTCATCTCAAAGCTCTCTCCTCATACCAGTTTTCGCTCTCTCCTCATTTAGTGTATTGTCAACTATAGAGAACACGTTTTCCTTTATGCCAGGCGGTACATGTGGTAATGCACTATGATATTCATTTAGGTTTAAAAGTCTCAATGTTCCTGTTATGTCCATAAACTTCTCATTCTTCAAAATCCCACTGTGAGGCTCCGCCAACAGTAACCTTACCAGAATTCCCAACTATTGATGCTGATTCATTATTTGTTATATAGTAGATATATTGATTAAAAAAAAACAATCAAACATGTACTCTGCAATAATAAATGCAAAACATTTACACATGTAACTATATTTAAGTACGAGAATACATAGACTAATGTCAAATTTAATTTTCTTCCTTCAAATTGATTTTACTACATTGCATTGACCATTTTCAAGATACATACCGGTATGCAATCGGCAACAAATAACACTGAATCGGTCAAATTTTCTTGTCAAAGACTCATTTATAAGACAGAAAGATAGAATGCTAATTTAAAGACTAAAAATCATCATTTTGTGATCAATGACATTGATCAATTCGATAATAAAGCTAATGATAAAATACAATTAATATTGAAAAACATCTACTTTACCAAGTTGAACTGAATTAAAGAAATGTACTGTTATTGATTATTTTTTACATGTAATGTTGTTAACATTGCACAAACATTACACAAACAGGACATATAAATGCTTGGGAACATGTTATTTATTATTCTAAGTGCTTCTTTCATCTTTCCTTTTCACATTCAATAGCATATTATTAAGCACTGTGTTTATTATAAATGGCAGCAAATGATACATTTTATTGGCAATTATGTATTTTATGTAGATACTGTTTAATGTTAAACACAGATAACAGGAGGTTTGCATATTTCAATGAATGATTGTACTGACAGCTCAAAGAATTTGCAGGGAGAATATAATGATATAAATTAAAGATCGTTAAATAGAAACTTAACAATATATAAGCAATCCAAAAGAAGACATACCTCCCATAAAAGACAGCATGACTCACAAGCTTTCTTACAGTCACCACAATAAACTGTTTCTTGCTCTTTCCATTTACCATTCTGATATCACAAATGTCCACAAAATTGAGAATTTTAACGCGGTGAATAGAAAATTATTTTTTGGTTTGACTACAACCTTCTTATATATAAAAAGGATATTTGTCTGTTGGAGCCTTCTCATTCTTTTCGTCTTGAGGCCAATTATTTACATTAAAAATCTCTGTTTAAACATTAGCGAAAGTTGATAACAAGCACTATTGTTCATATATCAATTCAAATCTGTAACAAATAATATTGTTGATACCTCTATTCAGTTCTATTAATGTTCATTGACGTTACATCTCACAGCATGTTGTGGGGACCCCGAGTGGCCAAGTAGTCTAAAGCACTCTCCATTACGGATCACTGCCATCTCACCTCTGTCTGCGTAGGTTCGAGTCTCGGATTCAGCCAATGTGGGTACGTGAGAAAGCTTGCCAGTAGCTTCTCGAGGGTCGGTGGTTCTTTCCGGTGTTTTCCTGGGTTCTTCCTCCACCATTAATACTGGCCGCCATGTGTAGTCTATCGAGTGCTGAAAAATGGCGTTAAACCCTAAACAACAACAACAACAACAGCATGTTGTTAATCGATAATTATGTTAGACCATGCATGACACTACCTGCTCAACTTACTGGATTCTGTGTACAGCTAAAGTGGATGTCAAAGACATCAAAGACGTGTGAAAGGTGTGAATGTATCAGTGTTTCCTTTTACCCTCGTTTGTGCTTCAGAGACCCCCAAATTTTTAATTTGACCCCCATTTTTGGTACCAAAGTTTGTTTTTACTCAGTCTGACCCCCAGTTTTGACACCAAGGTGATTTTTGACTCTCAGTCTTGCACCCCTAGGGGATACACTGATACAATGTATCATTTAATGAAATCACACTTTACTAGTTTTAGGTGGTTATGAAATTGAAATGTTTCAGCCATTAGTCCTACAATAGAAACCAGTTAACTATGTTTTTCAGAAAATTTTGAAAAATGAACACTTAAATGGAGTCTCTTAAATGAAGACAGAAATAAAATGATAAATATATTAAGTTCCATAACTATGCAACTATATGTTATTATTTTATAACATAGATTAGTATATACTGTTCACAAGTGCCAACATACATGTATATATTTTGTTTTGTTATATATGTTTTATTCCCGAGAAGATCACGTGTGTATACAGAGCAAAAGGATTAGACCTAAGTTTTTCAACTTACAAGTTTTACGCCATTATAAACATAATTAATGAACACACAGGCTTGAGGTCTCGAAAAAAGGTCAAAACAGTTGACATACATACATAGAATTAAATGAGAGGTATGAAAGAATGATATAGTCAGAGAGATAGTTATTCATGTGGTCTGGAATGGAAAATTTTAAATAATCGTGATGGAACAAAAAGTAAAACTGGTTCCATTAATTTACTCTATTCCTGTAATTTCTCTTACATTAGGGAAATCAACTTGCCCATAGTGTACACAATATGGTGCCATGTTAGTATGGAACGTCCGTTAAGAGTGAAAGACACAGAGAATGCCTGTGTTAGAGCCACTCTGGTCACATTCAGGTTAGAAATTATAAGTCAATAAATGAATCAACTAAGTTCTGTGAATTTTTATCACATTAAAGATTACCGTTATTGAAATTGGTAGGGGGTACAAACATTGGAATACCCCGACCGTGACATTTATATTTTGGGCATCGAGGTCTTACTACCTAAATAATGGTGTTGTGTAGCGTATTGTGTATTATATTTTGATGTTGACTAACATCGTCACACTTGGCAGCCCATAATGATGCTTTTCTACACGTTTAAGTCATCAAGTTTTAGTCAGACTTTAGTTACTCCTATGTCTTTTTTTCTAATAAATTAAAATTCTCACACAAGCAGATGGACATAATTTCAAGGTATATTGACCTACATTACTGTTGGCTAGAAAGCGATGGAAGCGGGGAATGCTGAAATTGGGTTAATGGAACTAAGTTGAAGTATACTTCTTTAACAAAATGAATAAAAAATATATTAATATTGAAGAAAGTGTTTAGATAACTTCGCTTCATTTAAGATTCTTATCGTGTTTGATATCGGTATTCAAAGCTCAAAAATATCTGATAGCCCAGGGCCCCTCTGATTTTAGATTGGGCTCATTCTGTATTCCATGTGAGGTGCCCGTCAGATTTGTAAAAAGTTCTTTTAATTTGCCTGAGGAAACTTTGATCACAGATGAAATGTGTAAATGTATTTTCAATATTTTGACATATCTGCTATAACATGGCACAATCTAAATCAGATCACCACTGTCCTACGTGAAATTGAGATCTGATTTTAATCAGATTGAAGCATGGTGTGTTACGTTAAAATTATGATTTTATGCTCCAGAACCCACTGACACAGCCTTGTTTTGAGAAAACATAATTTTCAGTTATCTTCCAAGAAACAAAAAAAAGACAAATGACCACCACTTTCAGTGTATCCCTGTTACATGTAGCATGTATAAACAGTAAACAGTCAAGATTGGAGCTGATGTAAAACTATCCCTTGGGCAGTTTAATTGGCAATTAAGGCAGAGAGATCAGGTTTAAGCCACCATTTCATAATATTACTTAATTGGCTGACAATAGCTAGTGAGATGCCTTTGAAGGTTGCAGTGGGTGACCCATTGTGCTAATTTGCATGGGTAGGATCAGGAAGTGGAACAACCCATTATAGGTAAACCACAGAGATGCTAAATGTATGTACAAGAACAAAAGTTACCTCCTATTATTGCCTTGAATTAAAATGTTTAAGCCATATGTATTATATTTTTGATAAGTTTGTGAACAGTGGCAATATTTTGTTGAAGTCGGATTTTACTGCGTACATAGAATGCAAAGCATGATCATTTCAGTTGTAGGAATAGTGTTCAATTGTAATTTATTTTTGAAGTCAATTAAGGAAGCTATTATCAAAGTCCAACAAAATTAAATTTGAAAATTCTTGTTTGATGCAGTTTTACTTTGTGAAGCACGCCAGCACAACAGTGAACACTAATGACACTTGCATTATCTTCAAACCACTGTCCCAGCCTGGGGTCTCTGTCTAAAAAAACATTCTGTGAGCATTGCTATTGGTCACAAAATCTTATAGAGAGCTTTGGGGCTTAAAAAAGTAACTTGTATTGCTGTGGGATGAATCTCTAGCATATTTTTTTTGTCTCCAACATTTTAAAGACAAATCTCGTAAATTCTGAGATTATAACACATATAATCACTTTGTACATGTTCAGTAATAGTACAGTAACACCTTTGTACATGTTCAATCATAGTACAGTAACCTCTTTGTACATGTTCAGTCATTGTACAGTACAGATTGCTGTCTTACATTTGTGGAATGGTAACATGTCAGAAGCATTATGTTCACACATTTACTTAATTATTACCACATTTTCTGATTGTTCCACAGGAGGGGACAGTCTCTACAATCGTATGGCTGCCAACCAACTGTTTAGAGACACCAATCCAGACCAGGAACTGGAAATTAGGACAAAGAAAGGTAATGTTCCACAAACCATCACTATCTGTTAAAACTGTTAATACCTATCATTGGATTTTTCTATGTTGGAGAATTAAGTTATAAGTTAAATTACTATACAGTATAAATAAGTCTAAATTTGTAAAGTTCCTTCTGTGTATAAAATATGTTTGTCTGCATTAAAAGATCAAAACTGATAATTCTAAAGGCTACAGTTCATTCTAGACATTATTTTAAAGATGCTTCCGTCAGTGGATTGACAGTCATGGCAGGTTAATTACCCTGCTCATTTAATTATCCTGCTCATCTAACTTTCTGATAAATGGAACTCTTGCAAGCAAGCATTTTATGCCTCAAGGCATATAACTCTTGTAATGAAATAATATTTAATTGTAGTGCAAAAGTACTGCATTGATAAAAAATTAAAAAAAGTCACAAAAATATACGATCTTTAAGTTATTTGGATGTTATACCAAATATGATGTGCTGATGTTAGCATAAGGCATTCATGCCAAGTTTTTTGGAATGTGATGTACAGATGTTAGCATAAGGCCAACATGCCAGGTTTTCTGGAATGTGATGTACAGATGTTTAGCATAGGGCATACATGCCAAGTTTTCTGGAATGTGATTTACAGATGTTAGCATAGGACATACATGCCAAGTTTTCTGTAACATGATGTACAGATGTTTAGCATATGGCCAACATGCCAAGTTTTCTGGAATGTGATGTACAGATGTTAGCATAGGGTATACATGCCAAGTTTTTTGGAATGTGATGTACAGGTGTTAGCATAGGGCATACATGCCAAGTTTTCTGGAATATGATGTACAGATGTTAGCATAGGGCATATGTGCCAAGTTTTTTGGAATATTGTTGTCAGGTTTAACTCCATTTTTCAGTACACGATAGACTATGCATGGCGGCCAGTATTAATGGTGGAAGAAGAACCCCAGAAGAAATACTGACCCACAAGAAGCTACTGGCAAGCTTTCTCACATACCCACATTGGTCGAATCTTAGACTCGAACCCACGCAGACAGAGTTGAGATGGCAGTGATCCATATCGGAGAGCGCTTTAGACCACTCGGTCACTTGGGGCCCCTTTCTGGAATGTGATGCACAGATGTTAGCATAGGGCATACATGCCAAGTTTTCTGGAATGTGATGCACAGATGTTAGCATAGGGCATACCTGCCATATTTTCTGGAATGTGATGCACAGATGTTAGCATAGGGCATACATGCCAAGTTTTCTGGAATGGGATGCACAGATGTTAGCATAGTGCATACATGCCAAGTTTTCTGGGATGTGATGTACAAGATGTTAGCATAGAGCATACATGCCAAGTTTTCTGGAATGAAATTGGGGAGATTAGTGCTCACAATCAGAGATTGGGTTTAAATCAGGGAAATTAGCTTAACATCTGTTTTTGTCATAAAAGTAAATGCGAAAGTGAACATCTTGCCAAAACTAAGTAAACTAACTGCAGTAAATTATAGTTACTCAACTTAATATGTTATTTTATTAATCTCACAAAAAACTAATTTATGAACCTTCAAAAGAATCAATCTGTCTTGGTGGATTTTTTTTCCTTCAATATATGTTGTGTTTCAGTCTTGTAGTGCAGGTCTTTTTGCAGCAGTACACAATTTGTTTGAAGGTCTGAGCATAAAACAGTCCCGCTTTCCATTTATGTTATATGATATTAAAGATGACACAGTTTTCGATATAAATTACCTTGGTCGTCAGTCTAAATTTCCCTCAACATACTGCAACAGTGCTCAGAGTCTGCGTAGCTGTATGGCAAGCTGAGTGCTGCCATAGAGTTTCACTAGATATGGAAATCTGGATTTCTTCAGTGGTGTAGAAACTCTACTTATCTCTACTCAGAAAACATCCTATGGTGTTTCTCCCAGAGTGAAACTTGGTAGGTCTGAGGTATAGGAGAGCAGGAAGCCCCCGAACTCATCTTCAAGTTGACACATTCAGCTTCTACTGAAGTCCCCGAACTCATCTTCAGGTTGACGCATTCAGTTTTTGTACCCAGTCTGTCTTTCAGCTGAAGAACAGCTTCTACAGAAATTTCAGGTCACCTCTCAGAATTCAAGTAGCCAAGGATTTTCAGGGTCTTTTCATGAAAGGGAAACATGACTATAATCTTTGATGCAACTTTCTCACAGAAGGAACTCAAACTCCTCAAGAAGTAGCTCAATTGGGTTGGAGAAATGTAATCTGGGTTGCTGTCAAACATCTGGCTTCCAGTATGGAATGTTGTGAAGACTAGTGTTATCACTGCATGAGCCAGCTTTATGGAGGTCAGCTTTATGTCACCAGAAAATCAGCATTACAATTCTTTCTTAGCAATAGGTATTATTGCTAAGAAAGAATTGTAATGCTGATTTTCTGGTGACATAAAGCTGACCTCCATAAAGCTGGCTCATGCAGTGATAACACTAGTCTTCACAAACATTCACATGAATTTCCATAGAATTTTGTCCATTTCCACATGGAGGTATCCCACCATTGCATCACCAGCTTCGAACATGGTGTTCAGGTCATTCAGTGGTTCTATGATGTTTAGAAGAAAGTGGTCCATCAGTTTTATGTCTAGGTCTTTTAGGTTCTCAGAACATCTGTTCACTCTTTTCCCTGTATTCTCAGCATATTTGTGGCAGTGGAAATAGGACTGAAGAGCTGTCCACTGTTTTAAGGAAGCATGCAATGCATTTCTGGAGTGACAACCACCTAGTGCTACAGTACTTGACCAGCTTGTACTCCTTGGTGTCGGTAAAGTCCTGGAATGCTCTATACACCTCTTCATTTGAAACTGTAATTTAAGTGGTAGTAGGTGTTGACCAGAAGTTCCTGAACTAATATGGCCAATTTCTTCAAACCATACTGCATGGACGTATTGTCGAAATGGCAGATACAGCCAAGGTTGATTACATTTGGTTGCTGTTCATGAACTCTGGAGAGGACAGAATATTTCTTGCCAACCATTATATATGCATTGTCACTGCTAAACTCTGCCAGGTTCTTCAATGGGATCAGTCTGTCTCTTGAGACTTCTTGAAGATACTTAAAAGGTTTTCACCAGTTCCAATATTGCAAATAAGCATAACCTGGAAGTTGGTTGTCACTCTGCAAATGTCTGTGTCAAACACCCTTACTAGAATTGTTACATGTTTTTAATCACTGTTGTCATTAGACTCATCCATCATCCCTGAGAAAGGGTTTACATTGCATTGTAAAGTTACTTGATTGTCATACATTGTACCAAGTACATTGTTATTTGTGTTTGTGACCTTAGTTCTTTCACAGCGAAATTGCTGAGCAAATTTGTGAGTCAGGAAACAACCTTGCACAGTTAACTCAAATTGTCAGCAACCAAGAATGGTAAATTATGCTCTCCCTCTGAGTTAGCAAGCAGAACCTCTGCTTTAGTTATGCTGTTTACTGATGTAGGTACTTTAGGCACTTTATGTGCTAGTCTCATATTTTCAGTGTGCTGCATGCTTTTTAAAGTGTCATTTTTTCCACCCAAATGTTCAAGTGTACTGCAATTTGTGCCTTTTCTCCCTTTTCGCTACACTTTGCACATTTAAAATTTGTTTATCCAAGCACCATTGAACCTTCAACTATATTTCTTTTTTGACCATACATTTTCCTTTGAGTCCATTAACATATGTTTCATTCTCAAATAGCTGACGTCAGTCTGATGTATATGACACATTACTCAATATTGAAATATTGAAGAGTAAGACAACTTACGCATGTACAATTAATGCATTAGTGCATGTCACGAGCCATGATTTGATTGGTGTCTAGGTTGACAGATTACAATAGTCATAAACAGTCTATTGAATGTTGTTATAGATGGCAGTATCTATGCTTGGCAGATTTGTGATTTCTTTGAGGTTTTGTTGGCAAATCAGTAGAGCCAGAGATTGGGGCCAAAATCAAAGACTACCAGACACACCAGGAGACTTGTCAAGTATGGAAATGTCTTGATTTAAATATGGTAAAACTCAGATATTTTGATACAATCCCAGACAGCAAGCAAATTCGTTGTTTAAAAGTCTTCCTTATAATGGTTTGAAAATTTAGATATATGAACATGTTTTAAAATGTGTGCCTTGTCTTTTTCAGTGGCAGAAAAATTCTCTGAGTGTTTGCATGTTGTAGCCAATGAACCCTCCCTGGCATTCTTTAGAATTCAGGAACATGTCCGAAAATCTTTGCCCCAACTTGTAGAACAGAAGGTTTGTATTCGTACATATTGAAGGTTTTTAATGTGCTTTTTTAGTGCATTAGGGAAACTTTTTCTTTACACCTGTATGGTATCTGCATTAGGGAAACATTTTCTTTGCACCTGTATGGTATCTGCATTAGGGAAACATTTTCTTTACACCTGTATGGCATCATTTCAACCCAGTTCTGGCACATGAAATGTTAAATGGTAAGCCATTCATAGTTGGTAGATTTTGTCAAGCTGTCCTTGGTGAAAGCGCATAATACCAATTTTCATTGATCCATCCATCTATCCTCCCTCCTTCCATTCCTTCCTTAACTTCATTGTTGAGAGTTTTTCTAAGTCTGTTTTCTAAGTATTTTTCTAATTAATTAGTGCACTTATTATCAGAGTTTGGGAGTGGACTCTGGTCAGCTTATTGTCTGTATTTTCCCAGTTACCTCCTCAAAAACATTTCACACAGCATCTCAGCCAACAAAAGATTGTTAATTACCTATAATATGTTACAGTTTGTACAATACCATAAAATTAAGTTTCATTTAGGGTCCATGTGGGGAGGGGGCTGTTCTGATGAAATAGATGTCCAGTGCATGTAATTTCACCCAGATAAAGCAAAGATGGTTTTGCTTGTTATTGAGTCAACATCACTCCACCCCCCTTTGGCCATTGAAAGCTTTTGTGTTTTGAGTACAATATCAGTTTGTGTCTTTGTTATCTGCAACAAGCAGTATAAAACCATTTAAAAGTGTTTTCATTGTTTCTGAAGAATTTTTATGTTTATTATTATGCATATTATGTATGCCTGTAATTATGTTTCACTCAGTGAGAATTCTCAAAAATAATTTGCACACAAAACCTGGAGTGAGTGAAATTTGATGCACATGTTGGCTCATCATGAGAAAATTGTTACTCTTTTGAGGTTTCTAGGCAGATTGCTGGTGAAGGGAAAATGGTTTATTTTATATTTCATCTTGTAAAAATAAGAACAGAGGATTTGTACCTTGATACCTGTTATCTGGTTTTGATAGTAACCAACCATTTTCAAGGTTACAGTCTTGCAGAACAAAGTTAAACAGTTTTGATGAATCAGACTAAGAAGAATGGTAACATTCTTATGTAGTATGATTTTTTTCTTTTGTTTTATGTTATTTGTCTCAAATGTTTAGTAAACTATAATATAGTAAGCTTTAATCAACTGTTGTGAACACTCCAAATGCTGTCCTTCTCTTCATCATTATTTCCCTTATTTTCCAAATCATTTTTTGTGTACCCTTTTCCATAGTAAAAATGTCTTCTTGCCTGGTACTCTTGTTAGAGTTTTGTATTGCTTAAACAGCAGCTTCATTTCTTCATTAAACATAGGGAGTGGATTGCATTTATTTTATATATATATCTTAGAGGAGTTCAATATTACTGATATACTGGTTTACCATAGTGATTTTTCAATTGGTAGGTACCACGTCTTTGTACTCGTGTATCTAAAGTTGCCATCATTAAGGATTGTACAGAACTTATGATCTTCACAGCATGTTTTCATGATAAAATAGTTTTAAAAATGTATCTGTTTGCTTACAAAATGGTTGAATTTGTCACAAATATATGGAGACAAATATATTTCTATTTATGATCCTTTAATCACATCTTTTACACCATTCACATATGCCAACACAATGGTCAAAAGAACTGTGAAACAGATTCGGACAAAATCCAACTTTCAGAAAACACAAAACAACACATCCTGTTTTAGCTATTTACCAACATATGTGAATGTGTTAAGTATATATATATATATATATTTCTTTGTAAGAGTGTTGAACAGCCTTCGATTTTCAGGAGTGCACTTGTTTTCTGTCTGAACATTAAGTAATTTCTTAAGTCCATTAAATATTTTCTCAATTGTTGAGTATGTGTTTTTAATCTTTTCTGGACCTCTAGAATATGTCTTGCCCTAGTGTTGACATAATACTCCTGCCTACCATATCAATAGCTAGATAATTGTAGTCTTCAGTATGAGCACTTTTTATTTTTAACAATAGGCTCTCTAATGTCAGCATGATGTTATTCACAGTACAGATCTAGTGTAGTGTAATCATCCCACTTGTCACAGTACATCTCTAGTGTAGCCTAATCATCCCACTAGTCACAATACAGCTCTAGTGTAGCCTGATCATCCTACTAGTCACAGTACATCTCTAGTGTAGCCTAATCATCCTACTAGTTACAGTACAGCTCTAGTGTAGCCTAATCATCCCACTTGTCACAGTACATCTCTAGTGTAGCCTAATCATCACACTAGTCACAATACAGCTCTAGTGTAGCCTGATCATCCTACTAGTCACAGTACAGCTCTAGTGTAGCCTAATCATCCCCTTATTCACATTACAGCAATAAGTGTAGGCTAATCATCCTACTAGGCACAGTACAGCTCTCATCTTACTAGTCACATTACAGCTCTAGTTTAGCCTAATCATCCTACTTGTTACAGTACATCTCTAGTGTAGCCTAATCATCCTACTAGTTACAGTACAGCTCTAGTGTAGCCTAATCATCCCACTTGTCACAGTACAGCTCTAGTGTAGCCTAATCATCCTACTAGTCGCAATACAGCTCTAGTGTAGCCTAATCATCCTACTAGTCGCAATACAGCTCTAGTGTAGCCTAATCATCCTACTAGTCACAGTACAGCTCTAGTGTAGCCTAATCATCCTACTAGTTACAGTACAGCTCTAGTGTAGCCTAATCATCCTACTAGTCGCAATACAGCTCTAGTGTAGCCTAATCATCCTACTAGTCACAGTACAGCTCTAGTGTAGCCTGATCATCGTACTAGTTACAGTACAGCTCTAGTGTAGTCTAATCATCCCACTAGTTGCAGCATTTAGATTGCAACTTGTACATCATTTAGTAGACACATCTGCTGTAAGGTAATAGCCAATTAAGTATTGAGGGGCTGTTTTTTTTCTTTTAAGCTAAAATATTTTCTTTTTATTTATTTCTAGTTAATTAATATTATTTCCTTTAAAAATCATGGATATAATATGGTGTTATTTATACCTTTAAATCAGAGAAAGATATTCGTTATTGATGGAGGGAAATTAAACAAAAAAGGAATACTGAATTGTTGGCCTCTGATATAATTGTGGTATACCATGAGTACATTGAGAAATACGACAGTATACAAAAATTTTCATGATACTTAGCACTAATTTATATATATATATATATATATATATATATATATATATATATATATATATATATATATATATATATATATATATATTATTGTTATGTATCTTTAATTTGTATTGTGTGCTTGATCTTTGTCGGTAATTGAGGGTAGAGGCTTGGCCTACCTGACAATTCTTATGTATTTTTGTCATGTTTGTAAGCTATAAATAAGTTGTTTACTGATATTTGAGTTGAAGGTCTAGCCTTTTTTGTAAATTTAGAATAGAATGTTCTGGTAGAGAACTGGTATTCCACATCCTGGTCATTTTATTGTGACTTACGTTCTTATATAAGGTCATGATAATAAAATTATTCATTCTTATCTTATGATTAGTCATTAAAATTATTTTTAGTTGTGTTATAATTTGAGAGGAATTATTGAAATTATTCATTGGAATTTCAAAGTGCTCATTAACTTTTTGGACTAAAACACTGCTTTGGGATTACTGAAGACTCATTGAAAGACATTCTGGATTATATTATTGTGGTGCATCAAGACTATCAGTACATCAACTCATTTAAGACTAAAAATTCATTTGAAATATTCTATACCTTTGGACTTGTGATAGCACACATAGAATTATTTGGGATTTAATTCACAATACTGTAAGTTCATTTTAAATTTTTACTTTGTGTTTTGGGGAAATAAATTATTGTTGAATTTTTAAAAAAATTTTAGTTTTGCTTCTTTCTGTAACATAGTTTAAGATCATAGTCGTGTGTGTGTATATATATATATATATATATATATATATATATATATATATATATATATATATATATATTCTTTTTAGCATGAAATACAAGAAATACAACAGAAAGTTCAAGGATGCTGCTTTGATGCTGAATATGCCACAAAGTAACTCTCTCATTCTCTCTTCTCTTTAAACATTCACTCATATCAGTACCTTAATTGAACTATCAGTGGTTTAAATTTATTCAGATGTGTTCTTTATGAAGTATTTTGGTTTGAGTTACAAATTCTGGAACATGGATAAGGCCCTTCTCCTATAGTAATAATTAACATTTGTGCATACTAACCATATTTCAAAACTTTAAGGTAACTGTTTATTTTCAATGTTGAAATTTTGTTTATCTATTTCATACAGTATGCAACTGCAATTGTGATTGGTTTGATTCTTTAAACTTGCCATATTTCTTTAGCTAAAGTTAATGAACAGAAACTTCTGTCACTTGCCCAATTGTGAGTGCCCATTATTTTAATGGAAAACATAATACAAGGTAAGATACATTCAGTCTGGCAAGCTGAAGATGAAAGATATCACTACCATATGTTGGTGTGTTTGTAAAGGTTGAACAACATTCTCTAGTCATGCTTTTTAAGGGTTCACCATGAGGGCTGGTAGTATGAACTTTGATTACTTAAACAGGTAATGAACAGCCATCGCATGAATCAGCATGGCTTCTTACCAGTAGAAGTCACCTAACACTCAGTTAAAGAATTGTATGGAGATAATTTTGGCATGCCACTGTAGAAACATAGATGGTCAATTTATTGATCAAATGTTTGTCACTGGAAAATATATAAAATATCATTTTAATTTTTTACATGATCATTTTTTAATAATATTTTTCATTTGCTCTGCCAGGCTTTCACATTCGGAATATAGTTGCCTGGCATTCAGGTTAATTAGTGTGGGTTCTTGAGCAGTGGAATTTTCAACCCCTGACCATAGTAGCCAAATTACATAAATCTTTAAGATTGTTTGATAAAATCTTCTACAGAGTTAAATGCAGTTAGCATTGTATGAAATCAGTGTAGAACAACTTGGCTAATTCTAATTGTTGTCTGATAGTTTTGAAATAATTTTCTGTGACAGATCACATACCAGTCACACTGTAAGAATTATTAATCACATGGAGTTTAAGGTACCTCACCACGAATGCACAAAGATGATTAATTTTATAAAGTTAAGAAATAAATCATTTGTGTGCTACAGTTTTGTTTCCAGTTTTTGTATGGACTGCCATTGAGGATTAGATTTGCATCTCATCGGAATTTATATTAAATTTCTTTATGTTGTCAGAAAATGTCTCTTTTTGTGTGCTGTTTATTGTTGATGTATAATTTCTGGTCAGTGAAAAACAGGACAATTTTTTCAAAGTAACACAGTTGTTTAAATTAGAATGTTTCTGGTAGGAATATACTTATAAAATTGTAAAAAAATAATATTCTTGAAAACATAGGTACATATTTTCTGCTACCGGTTTTTGGAGACTATTTTGCTTATTAACTTGGAAGAAGAAGATAAGCTAATGCAGTCACTCCAGCATCAGTATTGGAGTCATTTAGTCAGCACATGCACATACACACATACATTGCATAAATGTTTGGGCAGATTATCATGGTGGTGGTTTTAGAAGTAGCAGTTTTACCTAGTAGAGTATGTAATATTGTAAAATAATCAGATATGCCACTTATCCTGATTTACTTGGGATCATCCCAAATTTTTGCTTAACAATCCGAATGAATTCCTTCCTTTATTTCAGTGCTGTAAAGAACTTACAGAAGAGCTCTGTTCACTTCCAGAACATCCAGGACCTGCTGAAGAATGCAATGTTCATGAAGCAGCAGATTGACTATGAGGAAACCAAAAGGTTGGCAAGGAACAATCATTTGTTTTATTGCCTAAAAATATAGTGTTCACAGTAGTGTCAGGGAATAAATTCTTGTAATTTAGTAATCGCATGCAAAGAACTGCAGTATTGGCATAGATTGTGGCATATTAACATTACAAATGAAATCGATTTAAGGAACTAAATGATGGATTGGAAAAGAGACCATGCTATGGAGTGTATGAAATAACAGTCATAACATAATCTAACTTGACTTAAAATGCAATAAATATTTTATTATATGCTCATTTTTGTTTCCGTTAACTTTACATAGTCAGAATTGTGCAGTATTTTACGATGCTGAACACCTTCATATTGGACGCACATGCACAACACGTGTGCCTAAAGATAGTGTAGTGTATTAGGAACTACTTTGTAAACAAACCATGTACACTCGTGTAGTAGATGCTTTAGGTTTTGATGGATTAAATTTGTGAATGAACTAAAGCAGCTGTTTCATCCTTTTGAAAGTATAGATGATAAAGTTAATGGTGTATATTAGTTCATTGAGTCAGAAACAAAACTTTTGAAACAAGCAAATGAATGAACATGATATTCACAATGTCAGTAACAACATGAGAGATGCAGTAATTAAAAATACCATTCTGATCACTGAAACAGTTTATTTGGGAGAATATTCATATTATTTGGCAAATAGAATAGTTAAGACTATGGCGAGTACTCTCCTTGGTCTAAAAAAATATAGCATAGAAAAGCATATTGAGGCCAAGGGTTATCACGTATCTATCAAAGATGTACCATTTGGCAAGTTTATCAAAATACTAGATTCGAGAAAAAAATGTAGCTGAAGGTTTTGGTGGGAAGCTGAAGGTTTCAAAGCCAATAATCCAAGATGACAAAAAAGTAGTATTTCCACTGGGCAAATGGAGTATCACACAACAGCTGCTTTTCTATTTTCACTGTGTAACTATTTTGATACAATGTTAGGCTAGAGATAGTAGACACACTGTGTGATACAGGTCATAGCTGGGGTCCCTTCAACAGCAAGATGCAAGTGACAGGGCATTAGCATGTTTTCTTTAGCTGGTAATAAGAATGGTAATAAATATACTTACATTTATGCACATATTTATCAATATAGAAAAAAATCCATGGGCATTCATTCACAATATGGCTCTAAATTTCCATTTTAAAGTAGACCAATATGTAAATTCTTTTTTTAAACTGATGTAGAGCACACTACTAAGTTAAAAGGTCACTGGGTAGAGCTATACGTGCATGAACACTGTTACTGTGTATTGATCAATCTATGGTGGTGAATTTATTTTAGAAATAAGCATAAATTCAGTTACATTATTTCTTGTAATGTCTTTTATTGTTAAGCCTTAGGTAGTTAAACAAAATCAGCATATAATAAGAAGGTTGCTGCATTTGAATAGGAAAATATGTACAAATTTTTTCTGAAAAATACTGCACTCTGCAGTTTGTGCAGTATTTTCCAAAAAATATAGTCGTATTTTCCAATACAAATGCATTGACCTATAAATATTGTATAGGACATGGATTCAGTAAATAGTGCCATAGATAAATGAAATAATTTTCTTGGAATAAACATAGAATAAGTTCTAAAATAGAACAAGAGAAATTACATCTTTCACTGGTTCTGTTGCCTACATTGTTGCATTAAAAAAAAAAATGTTTTTATTGAAATCTATTAGTTTCTTCTTCAGATATGTTAATGGATCATAATACATTAGAAATATTACCACTACTTCACAAATCCAGCCATCCCAGCTAAAATTTTTGGCAGTCAGAATGAGTGATCTCCTCTTAATATAGGGATTGTTGCTAGATCCTATATGTACTTAAATTGTTACTTCTGCTTGTGTTGAGTAGCACGCTTTCTTCTGGTAAGAGATCTCACATATTCTCTTTAGGAACTTTGGAAGATCATCCACATTAGAGCTAGTTGGACAAGTTTCTCTCAGAGAATTATACTTTGTCTTTATTTCCAACCTTTTCTTGTTCCTTTCCTTTGCAGACAAAATATATCTATTGTAAAATTATAACTTTGTTGTTAACATAGGCACCCTTTTGTAGTTAATTGCAAGGGCCAGTTGCATGAGTACACAAATCTAACAACCCACATTTTCAAATGTTGTAGAGAAAAAATGAAACAAATATTAAATGAAAGTCTTATACTGGTTGTTATAAAAATACAAAAACAAAAGAACACAAAATTTTACAAAATTTATATATTCCAATAACAACTTCTGGAGTTTTTTTGTATCAGGTGACTACCACGTTGACATCTGCTCACTGTTTGATAAATCAGACTGGCCAGATTGCTGGTTTTTACAAAAAGTATCTGACTTTCATTTAGTATAATTGAATTTCTCTATAATAACATTAACATGGAGTCTGTTGTTGATATCACGTGATTAATGGACTTCCGATGTCGTCATTTGAGATTTGTGAAGTGACTTGTATGTAGTGCAAATGGCGAGTACCAGGTCAGATTTCATCAATGCCATAGTTTTGTCTAGTCTGTCAGCAGATTATTGACTTAATTATTATAATACTTGCCATTTTTGAGGAAATAATTCATTTTCCTGTTGATTTCATACAGGTATAAATCGATATAACATAAGTTTAAATGTTCTAGGCCTGCTGTTAAGCCACTACCATATGTCGCTACCACACGGTGGTGTCAAATTTCAAATTTTCGATATGCAATTGCAATGACCCCACACCCCAACCTAAATGTCCAAATATGAAAAATGGGGTGGGAATATTCAGAGGAAACCCGGATTAGAAAATGGATTGCTACTCGTTTTAAACCAAATTTTGTAGTCCAAATTGTTAAATCTCAGCTGAAATGGGACATTTTCGTCCCTTGTATTATATATTAAAAAACTATTTGAGCCACATTATCAATACAGGTTTGGGGACTGGTCTAACGAATTACAAGAAGACAAGTTGATTTTACAGAAAATTCAGTCCTTGTTTAAAATGTATAATTTTGAAGGTATTTTGTCAAAATTTAAATCAACCCTTTTGAAAATGTTTTTTAAATGATAGATATTTAACCAGAACTTCTTAAGGATCTTAGGTTGTTAGAAAAATCTTGTTTGTGATTTTATTGGCACAGATAAATTCAGTGTTAAACTCTCTTCATTACAAGACAAGATTATAATTATTTGTGTTTATTGTTTTTTTATACTGTAATAGGAAATGTTTACTTTCTATAAGATGCATTTATATATTGCTATAGAATTCTTTAGAATTAATGGTTTGAAAGGAAACAAAACTAATTTATGTTCATTATGTTGTTCCCATTTAGCAACATAATGCAGGGCAGCAAAATAAATTTAGACTTTTTATTTTGTACATTGAAATGACTTTACTAGCCAATTTATAGGAATATAATCAAACTTGTGTGTGATACATTTTGTGGTTTTGTACATGATCATCTTTTCTGGCTTAGATGTTTTGGAGAGAATTGAAAAAGAACCATCATTAGATTTAGAAAATGCATTTTTTATAATCTAAAATGTTCTTTAATTCCATTCAGTAATGGTCATATGTGAACTTTGAAATGACCTGGAAATTTATCTTTAGAAAAGCGTGGGAACCATGGAGTAACCTGTTGTCAGTGATTAGGATTTACACTGAGAGAAAATAACAATGGAAATTTTTATTAAATGAAGACAAAACCATTGTGAAATACACTTGTTTACTGACAGCTTATATTAGTGTTACGTTTGGGTAATATAATCCGTAGTGCATTAAGTACCATACAGGTACATGAAAAATCCATGATTTCGAATATAGGTCACATAAAATTTTTTTATGTATTCATCACATTCCATTAGAAAACAAATAAACACATATATATAAAATTTGGTAGTCCTCATTTGATCTATATCCCATTGTCAGCTAACACATGTCACTAAACAATTATGATATTATTGCCAGTAGCATGTGGCTGTATAACTGTTGTTTACATGCTACAGATATATGTACTTTTGGTCTGCACAAGCCAACAGACATAATCATCTCACTGAGGCTTGCAAGGGGATGAAGCTTATTCATAGGGAAATTAAATCATGTCAACAAATGAAATTTTTTCGCTTACCTCTTTGTAAGATGTCTCACATTTGACTTCTTTGATGGCCAGATATATAGTTTCAGGAAATTCTACGTTTAATTTGTATTTTAAACCACCACTGGTTGTCATTATAAACATAAAGTTACTTTTTTCTTGCAAAGTGGGAAATTTTCACAGCACAATAAACATGTTCCAGTCACTTTGGAAAATGCAACAATCCATCAGATTCTGTTGCTTTTATTTATGTTTTATTTTTGTTTGGTGCTAAGTTCCATTGATGAAGGGTGTATTGTATTTTGTTGTTTTTTTTGGTTTTTGAAGATTGTAGCTGGCTTTCTTTGATGAAGAATTCATGCATTATGGAAGTCACCATGAAAGGCCAACTTTGGAGGACCAAACAAATGCCCTTTTGTTATAGTGACGGCAACATTAAAGTCTGGTGGCAATATCAAATAACTGTTGAACAAAGTATTGAGACCGCACCGGTGGCCTAGTGGTTAGTGCATCCACCCTGGATGCAGGAGGTTGTGGGTTCGAACCCCGACCGAGTCATACTAAAGACTTAGAAAAATGGTACTAACAGCTGCCTTGCTAGGCACTCAGCATTAAGAGGTTAGTGTTAGAACTGATCAGCCTGGTGTCAGAATAATGTGACTGGGTGGGACATCATGCTACGTGTCTGGCATGATGCCCCAGTGCTAGATATCACTTTAAACTACCACACTGAAGACATTGTAGCAATGTTAAAAATTTAAATCACACACACACACACACAAAGCATTGATCAGAACTGGCAGCTTATCAACATAAATGATGAGAAAACAAAGGATTTGTTCAGTTGGGGACTTGTGCTTCTGTCGATATATACATTTATGTTTTATCTTGAAATCAACATAAGCATGACGAATTTGATAGTAACAATAGATCATGGACCCTGAAATTTGCATTTTCATCAACATATGTGGCTTTTTGCTATAAGTGGGTAGGACTTTATGCTAGCTTCCACTTTGTAGTGATTGAAAGTGACATTTCTCTATTGTTCCTTTATAGGCTAATATGTGGGTTCATTCTCACAGGTAGCTTCACATAATCTAGTGTAGTTGCCCAGTAATGTTAATGGGGTCATGAAGCAGGACTTGTGGCTGGAAAACCTGAATAATGTTGTCTGCTCTAATTCTCGTTGCCAAGTTTTGACAATATGCAGAACTAAGTGAAGACATTGAACACTCGAAAGGTGTGGATAACACTCACAGAGTATGTCTAGCATGTGTGGGTTGTCTAGCATGTGTGGGTTGCTACCCTGGAACATGTTATATATGCATGGTCTGGACTGAAAGTAGATGGGTCTTGGTACATGGAGCACAATTAAAACAGAAAATGCACTAGTGCACACTGAGAGATGAATATGTGCTGCAGCCCCAGCTCCAACTTTGTATTCTCAACCTGACAAATCATATTTGGCAGAACCTATAGATCGGACACCACTTGGATTCAACAGCATGTGATCTGTATTGGTACATGTAAGCGAGGTTGAGATCAGATTAAGCCAGCTCGGAAACTGTCTTGCACCATGGAAGTAAGGACAAGTTCTGTGGATCCCCTAACTTGTCCCAGATAAAATGGCACTGTTACACCAAGATTGGATTATGCACAACAGGTGAACCACACAGTTGATTTGCCCTTAAAGTCAAAGGAGGGAATGTCTCAGTCAGTATCCCTACCTGACACCAGAACACACAATCACTGTACCCAGCAAGTGGGTTCAGCAGGCATCATTATTACATTCAGTGCCCCTCCTCCATTTGCACAATGGTCCCTTTAGCTGAAGACATCTCCCAAAGACCCATTAAAGGCAGCAAGAAATCAACAGTTTTCTTCAGAAAATGGTGATAGAGATCCTTCACAACATAAAATAAAATGGTTTATGTTCAAGACTGTTCCATGTCTCAGAGGCCAATGACATTCTTCAGTCAGACATAAACACTCTCCATCATTTCATCCATGCACCGTAGTTCAAGTGGAAACACCAGGGCAGGTTTTAAATGCCATTTAGGAGGGATACATTGCTATCAGTGTAGATCTGCAAGATGCATATCTACATGTCCCAGTCCATTGTTTACCTTTAGGGAGACAGTTTACTAGTTGAGGGTGCCCCCTTTTTTGGACTCAGTATCAGTCTCTGGGTCTTCACTCATAATATGGACAGAGTAATGACTCACTCTGAGGACCATCTCCAACTTCAAGACATACAATTACTTGGAGGACACACTTCACAAACACCAGGTGAGTTATATTTTGAATCAAAAGATGAAATCTCTTGTCGCACACTTCCTAAGCCTAGGACTTATTGTCAACAATGATCAAATTTGATTTCATACCAACTTAGGTATGGAGTTCATAACACTTCTGAACAGAGCACGTCTCCCTTAGGAACACAATTAAATCAGTTCACTGGGGGCTGGTGGCTTTGATTCTTACACAGAAGTCTCTCAGGTTAAGAATTCCTTTGCATACTGGGTTTACTCTCAGTTTGATGGTTTGCATTGATGCAAACATAACTGTCTGGGAACCACATCTTCCATCATTTGAAGGAGCCAGTGGCAAGTGGCCCACTGAAGTTGTCTTTTGCATATCTATATTGTTTAGATGAAAACCATACTGAAAGCATTTCATTGGTGGAAGATAAAGCTATATGGAAAGGACATTCTCATTCTATCAACAATTCCACTGTGGTCAATTCTGTCAGAAGGCAGAAGCAGAAACCAGCTTTCTAGACCTCTGTATTGTTGTTTGGGATTTTCTAAGTTGGTGTCATCAATGACATACCAGTGTACAAGTTTGTCATATTCTGGGCAGACTAAATATATTAGAGGACTTTCTGTCCCAAAGAAATCAATAAAAACAGAATGGTTGCTTCTTCACTTGGTTTTGAGTTGCTCATGTACTTGCTTGGAGGGACAAATAGTAGATCTATTTGCAACAAGGTGGAATGCAAAACTTTCTACCATTATCTCTCCAGTCCTGGATCCAAAGGCCTAAGTGGTCGACACTTTTTCCATTGATTGGAATGGTTTGGACACATATGCTGCCTCTCATTTTGATTCATGAAAATCAAGAAAATTGTGGTGTCACATCATCCTGAATGCTTTCCTCAAGTGGAAAAAGTTATGCATAAACGGCTTAATAAATCTAGGAGTGTAAATCTTGAGAAAAATAGAGATATTTCCAAATCTACTCAAACACCCAAGATGACAGGCATCTTGCACAAATCAATAGCTGTTGAACCTGCATGTCTGGATTATATTAAACAAGCCCTCAAGTACAGTAAGCTCTTCCAACAAATAGTGGAGAAAATTGCTGAAGTGAGAACGCTCTACACTTTGAAAGTGTATGAGGGGAAGAGGATTTTCTTACAGTGATGCGAGTATGAACATATTTCTCAACTTAAAATATAGATACCTTTTTATTTGTGGTCTTTGAAGAGAAACGGTTAGCTCCAGTTGCAATAAAAGGTTACGGTTTCCACAATCTTTGACAGGCTATATCATCACAGAAGAGAGGATATAGGACAAAACAAAGAATTGTATGATCTATTGAATTTCAATTTCACACATGCCGAGGCACTGGCTCTGTGCCCAAAGTGCAATCTGTCATGTGTGCTAACCTGAATGAATAAGGCACTGTTTAAACTGCTTTTGAGAGCTTCATTGGTTCACCGTTTGCATAAGACCTGCTTCTTAATCTTATTAGTTGCTGCAGGCAGAATCAGCAAGGCACGTACCTTGTCAGCTGACCCATTGGCAGTGAGTCTTTTGTGGTGAAGCTTCTTCCTAGCCTGACCCTTCAGCTAGATGTCATCTATGAGACCTGGTGAGCGCTTTGAAGTGGTACCTGAAAACAGTTGAGCTGGTGGGAAGAGGGAGATCGTGTCTATTATTTCCTATGAAAAAGGGAAAGGATGATATCTTAGTGCATGCCCTGTTGTCCTGGATAAAATGGGTTATTCATTCAGCAGAATCAAATCAACTTCTTATGCAGTTTAGCTTACGAAGTTGGGGCAGTCACAACAAGTCTTGCATTAGCACAAAACTGTTCCTGAGCTGACATTTTACAAACCAAGGGATGGAGGTCGGAGTCAACTTTCTCTAGTTTCTACCTCAGGGATCATTCACCCCAGAAGGCCCAGATAGACCTGGTGGGATCTGTCACTGCAGCACAACATATTCTCTTAATGGGTTATTTGGCAGCTTTTTAGCGATGATGCATCATGACTTCAGGTGGATTTGGAAGGGAAAATTTTCCAGTTTTCAAAAGCCATATCTCAGTATATAGAGTCTGTGCTCCTACTGGATTCTTAATCTAGAATCTGCGATTTGGGGACTGGAAGCCGCCTATCTGGGTAAGAGTATGTAACTCCCCACATCTTGCCTGGTCTCAAAAGGTGTTATGACTGAGTAATATGTTTGAAGAAGAAAGAAATTTGTATAGTAAACTGTTTCTTTGACAATACTTACCTGATAATATTGATACAGCCTCCTCAGTTGCATCCTATTTGGATAGTGTACATTCTGCTCCAGTACTAGCTGAAATACACATGGAATTAGGAACCAATCCCTATGTCAGAGGAAGATCACTCTGTCTGACTGCCACATATCCAGTTAACATTTAGTTCCCATAGTTAAAAATGTTTAGTTGGAAGGGCTGGATTTGTTGGTCGTGGTAGTACTATGAAGGTACTATGATGGGGAAAGTAATATCAAAGACACATTTCTTACTGAAAATTTTTTTTTAAAAAATATGTTTGAAACATAATGAAAACCTGATGATTTACATCTTTAAATTCAATATAGCCTGATAAAAGAGTGCAAGTAATAATAGGAAGAAAAAGTAGGTACAAGCCATAATAATAAATATTTGATAGACTGCATACCTTCCACAGGTACTGAGTGCTTTTGATCTTGATAATGCTAGTCTTTCTTCCAGCAGTTAATGCTGGGTAGAACCCAAGACCATCATGTGTCCACTTGGAATCAGGCTTTTCATTAATTTGTTTTTCAGTATATCTGTGAGTTTCAGTTAATGAAGAGTCATTGTTTACTCATGGTAAAAGGTTATAAAGAGAAATTGATCACCCATGCATTTCAACCAAACAATCTTGGCCCAGAATCATCTGTGAAATCATCCATGTACATAGGCCTCACAGTTTAATTCTCATCAGTAGTTTGTAAAACTAATAATATAACATTTTACAAAAATTTTATCAGATTATTTTCATTGGTTAAATGCATTTGAAGAGCCGGAAGGTTTGTAATTTCATCTAGTAGAAAGTGTTCTTACAAAACACATACATGTCTTTGGGTTTTACAATTGTAATGCCACAAATTCTTGTGTGATTTGGCAAGGATAGAAACATGTATAGATGACTTTCAGGAAGTGAGGCTATTTATAGTGGTGTGTTTGTTGAGTTAAATCACTGCAGCTATTACTTATCCAGTTGTGTAAGACATAATTTTCCACCATGTGTGTTGAAAGTGTGGCTTATTTGTGGTTGCAAGTGCAGGTGAAACTATATTTTAATGTATAGTTACTGTCCACCTGATGAGCTTTCAACCAAGTATCTGTCTCAAAGGGATAGAGAGTAAAACAGGAAACTATATGAATATTTAGATATGATAAACATTATTGCAGACAGTTGGCGAGAAAACGTCCTAGTATGTATACAGCAGCACTCACTGACCCTGGTATCGTCTCTCATGTCCACCGTGGGAGCAGCATGAACCGGAGTCGCAGTGTTGATACTGCCATGAAGAAGAAACTTAAATAACATCCAGCCACGTATGAAAATGTCAGTGTTGTGGCTATTGTTTTGATGTAGTTGTTACATTAAGTATGAGTGCTGAATCTTTTGTAATGAAATACTTGTACTTCTTGCTGCTTGAGTTTAACTTTCTTTATGTTGTTACATTTGCTTTTTTGGCTTCCAGCAATGGAAAATTTAAAGAACTGTTTTTTGTGTAAAACTTGAATTATGCTCTTTTTGTCCAGAGGATATCTTAAATACTTGGCCCTGACATTGTCTTGTAGGTTTTGTTCTCTTGTTCATGCCCTAGTTTGCTTCATTTTTATTCCCTTTTAGCTTTTATTATTTTCCTTTAACCTCATTTCCTTTAAATGTACTGGTTGTTTGTATCAAATATGACATGACAATTTTGTATATTTTTTTTCTTTTCTTTCTGGTTTGACTCAAAACATTTAACAATAATATTGGTCATTTCTGATTTTGTTGTCATTTGTCTGAGTTCAGTTTGTTACATGTGTATTTTCAATTCATTTTTATCAAGGATATAAATTTCCATTGTTTTGCAAAATCTTGCATTTTGTCTGTGCTTAAATATATGGACTGGGGAAGGGGTTATTGTACTTTTTATCCTTAAATCTGTGACTTGTAACTACCATGAAATTCATAAAATGTGTACCAATGAAAAAAATAATGACTTCACAGTTAAACTGCATTATAGAGGCAAACATTTATCTTTTCTGTTCAGTTGGAGATTTTTCACTTGACTCTGATTCATCTTTTGTCATGTTTTCTTAAAAATTTGTCAACAGATTGATAAGTAATTGCTACCTACTTTGAACCAGTTACTTTCTGAATATATTCACAGTTTAAAATTTCTGATTTAAAACCAGTTTGATAATTTAGTGGAATATCAATCCTATGACATGTCACCATTTTTATGTTTGCTTTGTTATTGTATTGTTTGGTTCTACCACTCTTGTTTCTACCATTTTTAGCTCACCTATACGAATTATATGTAAGGCATTGTACTGCCCACTAGGCAGGTTGGAGTGAGTTCCATATCATCTACCACCACCCCCAGGGAAGGGTGATAAATTTTTACATACATGCACAGTAGTTGTACATTGTTGTTGTTGTTGTTGTTGTAGGGTTTGACGCAGTTTTCAGCACACGATAGGCTATACATGGCGGCCAGTATTATTGGTGGAGGAAAAACCCGGGAAAACCTTGGAAAGAACCACCAACCCACAAGAAGCTACTGGCAAGCTTTCTCACATACCCACATTGGCCGAATCCAAGACTCGAACCCATGCAGATAGAGGTGAGATGGCAGTGATCTGTAATGGAGAACGCTTTAGACCACTTGGTCACTCGTAGTTGTACATTATAAAGTTTTTGTATTTAGCTCAAGGTTTTTGGATACTATATTAACACTGTTAAGAAATTATGAAACTTGACAAGGGGGTATACATCTTGATGAGTACTGTACCATCATCACAAATATAGGTCGCTGTGATATATAATTCTTGCTTCACTGAGTGTGGCGTATGTTTATTTTTCCAGCTTTGTTCATGATAGTACCATCAAACTATATATTTATATGTATCTGTTAGTAGTACACCTTAACCACAAAAGAAGATCACTGACCACCATTTCACATTTACTGGCCGAAGTTTTTGCTTTTAGCTCATGGCCAGATAAGTTTTTGCACTCTGTGTATGTGTGTGTGTGTGTGTTCTGTTATGTCTGCATTAATTGAACTTGGCGAAGGAATGCATCTTGTTGAGCATATTTTACGCTTCACTGACTCAGATTAAATTTTGAATATCAAGTTTATTTCTTAAGCTCTATTAATCCTTGAATTATAAAACAAGAAGATTGCCTGCATCTGTCAGTACCATAAACAAGGTCACTCTGACCTAAGTTTCACATTTTACTTTTTGCTCAGATTAAGGTGTGCATTCAGGTTGTGACCAACTGCATCTCATATACCCTATGTCCGTCTCTGTCTATTTGCCTGTCTCTTTGTCTCCATATATATATATATATATATATATATATATATATATATATATATATATATATATATATATATACACATACACAAATAGAATAATCAGTAATACAGACATCATAGACCCTGATCTGCTGATGCATTATGTAATAGCTGATCTGGGTCTGTTATTTGCAATTGGACTTATAACTGAGTATATATATATAGTAGGTAATGGCTTTTTAACAGTTGACTAAGTTTTCTAGAACTGCTAGATTGGCAGGCAGACACATTGTGATAAAAGCTTTTGAAGGAGAAGTGATACAAATAATAAACTCAATAGTCTTTGATAATGATATTCCAGGATTGACAGCTCTCTTATGGTATGTTGCATTCTTGACTGGTCTTTACAGTAGTACTTGGAATATAGTTGCATACACTTTACTTACAACAAATTGAAATCAGTGTGGCGGTAGTTTACAATAATGGTAAATTATTTCAAATTTTGATGAAGCTATAGTAACATTTATTGAGATTTGTTAAAATCAAATCATGTTGCAGAAAATGAAGTCATATAGTTCATAAGGCTACAAAAAAGAACTTACAGTGTATTCATGCACCAATCTTGTGCACTGTCATTATTTATATGCATTGATTAAGATAGTTTAGTCATTTTTTTTCTTCAGATTTGTTATTGTTTTGTAATATTTTATATTATAAGATTCAGGAATTCAGGAAGCCTGAAAATTTATTACACACTTCCAGTACACAGAAATATCTATTGCTTTGCTACAGCCGTTCATGCATTGATTTTCAAGCTTCAGTACTTAATAATGCTATAAAATATGAAGTTCAATTCTAAATTAAACTTTTCACTATGTGTAGTTTATAATACTAGTTATAAATGAGCCATGATGCGTGCTGATCAGAATCAATAAAATCAATGGCTTTTTTATGAATGTACTTGTGTTTTTAAGAGATTATCTATCTTTGAAGCTCATTATCATAAAATTCACATACATTGCAATTTCAGCATTATTATTGAAGTATGTGTGAAATTTTTATTTTCATTGCCATTATCTTTTGTGATTACGAAGAGACCCTCTGTCATTTCCACAGTTAAAAGCGTTTGGATAGGAATCATGGATTACATGTAGGATCAAGTAGAAAAAAGTCTGTTGGTCAGATTAATGGTTAGATATAAAAACTACTAATTTGGATATGTAGAAGACAAAATTTTAAATATGAAAAGCATTGTTAAAAGATCTTTTTTTTTGTTGCAGTTACCAGGGTATGGCTCCATCCCACACAGAAATAAGCAGTACCACCACCATCACCTCCGTGAATATGTCAGTACACAATGAATGACTTCTCAGAACATAGAACATGCTCACAAAACTACACTGTACACATGTGTTATGTTCTTTTTCTCATAATTCAAGGTCAGTCTATGGATTTAGAGGCAATGGAAACGCATCTACATTTTTAAAGTTTCTTGTTTTCACATTCCTATCTATTGTCACAAATTCAGAATAGGAGCATCTACACAGGATCAGATTTGATATTGTCTCTAATTCAGACTGGGATCATCTACACAGGATCAGATTTGATATTGTCTCTAATTCAGACTGGGATCATCTACACAGGATCAGATTTGATATTGTCTCTAATTCAGACTGGGAGCATTTGCATTAATCATATTTGATGTTATCTCAAATTCAGACTAGGATCATCTACATGGATCATATTTGATATTATCTCAAATTCAGACTAGGATCATCTACATGGATCATATTGATATTATCTCAAATTCAGACTGTGAGCTACTACACAGGACAAGAATTTATAAAATTTTCAATTGACAGTGTATTGTGATGTTGATTGTACAATTATCAGAGTTATTGTCCTTAGTGCAATAGTTAAGTGATCAACATTTTGCTATAATGTATGTAATTTTTTCAAGCTTTAGCTTAGTATATTGTCTGATAGGACCAATAAAAACTCATTTAAAACCAACAAACACCATCTTCTGTTTTTAATTTCAACCTTATATGCATTTTATGGATGATTACTTGTGAAATTTTTGAAGTATTTAAAAATAATTTTAAAATGATATTTGTCTAGCTATGTAATAGCTAAGGTTTGAAGCAATCCAAAATCATGCTGAATATCTCCAGATGGAGCTCAGCAAAGAATCATCATGAAAAAAGTACCTGGTCACTAACTGCCCATAATAGCTGAATGAGTACTTTGAAATTCATCAAATTTGCACAGGTTGGACATAATAAACATATTAAATATTAGGGGTGAAACAATACATATGAACTTTATGGTCTTTTTCTTTGGAAGGTAGGTGGTGCCATTTTATGTATGTTGACATTCTTGGTTGTATTTCCAGTCTGCAGATTACAGATAGACATATAGTTATCATATATTTATATGCAATTCTCATTGATGACAAGATAACAAAAGTACTTTCAAACAGACTGCCTGTTGGTTGTCAGTGAGTTTTATTCAGCGTTTTAGGCCGTTTAATGGTGGCTCCATTCAGCTCACTTTAGCAACCAGCCCCATTGTTTTGCAAAGCATGAATGCTTTGAAAACATCTTATTACCAATTTCATGTTAAACTTGGAAGATATTACGATGTTATCTTCAAAACAGAAGAAATCGTGCAATTTCTTCTTGCAAAGAAAATCTCATCTAGAACAAATTGTGGCATGGGAATGAGGATGAATACCAGCAAAAACTACCACATTGTACTTCCTGCAGATGCGCAAGACTGCTATTGCCACAGGTACATATATTTGTTTCTGAAGAAGTAAAACTATTGACAACACACAGTCTATAATTTGTTAAATCTTAATCAAGGTGATAAACTTGAGCAGTTTGAAATCTGCCCCATTGCTGATTCTGTGCATATTTTATATATTCCATTGGCACTTTCATTGACTGGTTAAATATCTCTGCATAAAAAGAGAAATTCCAAGTTTATTCCCCAATTACAATTTAAGGAGAGATACTGCCATGATTTTATCTTGAGAGAGAGACCTCCCCCTTTGTGAAAGAAATAAGGGGGAGTGGAAAAAAGGAAGCCACTTATCTGGGTAAGAGTATGTAACTCCCCACATCTTGCCTGGTCTCAGAAGGTGTTATGACGGAGTAATATGTTTGAAGAAGAAAGAAATTTGTCTTGTATACTGTTTCTTTGGCAATACTTACTCGATCATAATATGGATACAGCCTCCTCAGTTGCATCCTATTTGGATAGTGTACATTCTGGTCCAGTACTAACTGAAATACACATGGAATTAGGAACCAATCCCTGTGTCAAGGGAAGATCACTCTGTCTGACTGCCACATATCCAGATAACATTTAGTTCCCATAGTTAAAAATGTTTATCTTGAAGGGCTGGATTTGTGAGGTAGTGGTAGTACTATGAAGGTACTATGATTGGGCAAGTATTATCAAAGACACATTTCTTACTGAAAAAATTGGTTTCTTTAATATGTTTGAAACATAATGAAAATCTGATGATTTACATCTTTAAATTCAGTATAGCCTGATCAAATAGTGCAAGTAGTAATAGGAAGAAAAAGTAGGTACAAGCCATAATAATAAATATTTGATAGACTGCGTACCTTCCACAGGTACTGAGTGCTTTTGATCTTGATAATGCTAGTCTTTCTTCCAGCAGCTAATGCTGGGCAGAACCCAAGACCATCATGTGTCCACTTGGAATCAGGCTTTTCATTAATTTGTTTTTCAGCATATCTGTTAGTTTCAGTTAATGAAGAGTCATTGTTTACTCATGGTAAAAAGTTATAAAGAGAAATTGATCACCCATGCATTTCATCCAAACAATCTTGGCCCAGAATCATCTGTGAAATTATCCATGTACATAGGCCTCACAGTTTAATTCTCATCAGTAGTCTGGAATACTAATAATAGAACATTTTTATATTAACTTTTTATCAGATTATTTTCATTGGTTAAATGCATTTGAAGAGCCAGACGATTTGTAATTTCATCTAGTAGAAAGTGTTCTTACAAAACACATACATGTCTTTGGGTTTTACAATTGTAATGCCACAAATGCTTGTGTGATTTGGCAAGGATAGAAACACGTATAGATGACTTTCAGGAAGTGAGGCTATTTATAGTGGTGTGTTTTTCGAGTTAAATCACTGCAGTTATTACTTATCCAGTTGTGCAAGACATAATTTTCTGTCACATGTGTTGAAAGTGTGGCTTATTTTTGGTTGCAAGTGCAGAAATCTCAACCGTATCATTGTACACCCAATTTCTTAAAGAGTTCATTGTACTTCAGTATATATCATATCAGAAACATCATATCAATGACATCATAAAGTAATAGTCACAGCATTTAAAGCTATGCAGTAAGCGTTGATTTTCCTAAAGCAGATATCTCAACTAATGTCTTGTATGCTATAACCACAGTTGATTATACAGTTTGTGTATGAAACCATTTGTGGCTGGATTTTTGTTTTAAAGAATTGTACATAAATATCTGCATCATTTATCAAAATGAAATTTTACAAAATATATTTATTTTATGTGATTTTTGTCATTTAAGCAATAAGTATTACTGATGTAATCAAAGTAGAAACCTTGTAGTGCAGCAAACATTTGCTGGAAGTGGCTAATGAGGTAAAGAACACTTGGAGAAAGATTAAATCATGGACAAATGATGGGTGGCCATTAATCTTTGCAACGTCATGCTCAGCCACCATTTTTGAGGTCATGTGCTATTCAAATAATAATAGATGGCTGAAAGCATTACTTTTCGCATTCATGAATTTATTTTTATTTAACAGGGCAGAATCAATGGAAATGACTGTTTTATACTTCATGTAAACTTATGAACTTTGGATTAATTACACACTTGTAAATTGCACTTGAACAGAGGTCTAGTGTTATGAAGATATTAGAATTTAATGTACTGTTGTCACACCTTAAGTTGAATGTCAGAGTTGCTTCAGTCTCGGTCGGAGAGATATAAACCAGTATGAGTAGCATTGAAAATGATGAATTCAAACTTAGAGATGGATAATATTTTTCAGTCAACAAACAGAATACAGAATGAACCAAATCAAATTCAAAATAAAGAATAATGGCAAAGTTAACACAGAATGATAAATGAAAATGAAATTACATGTATTTGCAAATGCATTTTCCTAAAGGATTTGCAAATCAATGTTTTTTAGGCTGTCACAAAATTTCTGCCATTGTGAGTCCTTTTGAACGATGATCTGGATAAGACTCTTGACACTGACAACTTTTTACTCCTGACAAGCAATGGCATTGTTACAACCACAGTAACTGCCATTGAGGTGATAACATCATTGCTGGCAATCTTAACACATTCTGGGCCTTTCCACCAATGATCAGAAAAAAACTAAAACTAACAATTAGCTGCCTTTGCATATACATGAAGCATTGTTTACTAAATGATATCCAATGATATTGCAGAGTTCATTACATGACTTATTTCTTGAGACATTTCTTATAGCCAAAACACTAAGTTTCTCTTCAAGTTTGAACTTGCTATATAGCTTTGTTTTTTCTTTTTGCAAATATTTCCATTAACAGAATTATGATTCTTACATGGTATGTAAATAATTACTAGATGTGCTAAGTGCAATAAATTGAGAATATAAAAAGTTGTAAATTGAAGTGTTATTTGACAGGTGACCTCAATATGCATCTCATGTCCAAATGGAGAAAAATCTGGAAACTGTTGGCTATTTCTTCAATACAGCTATTTATAGTATCATTGCAAGGTATGCAAATTTACCAACACCATATATATAATTACTATGCAGTTATTGGTGGTCATCATCATCATCATCATCAGTCTCCTGACCTAGTGTGGTCGTCAAGGCGCTGTGCTGCTGAACATCTGACCAGTTCCCTCCACTTGTCTCATTCATGTGCCAATGCCTGTGTCTCTGCAAAACTTTTCCTGGTCCATTCTGTGATGTTGTCAGTCCACTTTTTTCTCTGTCTGCCTCTCCTTCTGCCACCCTGGATGCTGCCCTGTAGGACTGTTGTGGATAGACTGTTGGCTCTAGTGACATGGCCATACTATTTCAGCTTTCTCTTTTTGATGGTGGTGAGGAGGTCCTCATATTGGCCTACTTCGCACCTGATGGTGTTACGCACTTCTTCATTTGTGATGTGGTCCATGTAAGAGATGCCAAGGATGGTTCTGTAGCATCTCATTTCAAGTGACTGGATTCTTCATTGTAATTCTGCTGTCAGGGTCCAGGCCTCACATGAGTACAAAAAGATTGAGATGACTAGAGCTCGCAATAGTCTGATTTTAGTTTTCAGACATAGTCTTGTCTCTCCAGATGGGTCTTAGCTTTGACATAGCTGTCACTGTTTGTGCTGCTCTTGACAGATTTCTGCTCTTGATCCCTCTTCAGTGATTATGGAACCAAGATATTTGAACTGGCTCACTTTCCAGCTCATGTCCTTTGACTTTAATCTTGGCTGAGATTTGTTTGCCACTATTTGTCATCAGTTTTGTCTTCTCAGCGCTTATCTCCATGTCAAATCTGGAAGATGTTTCATCCAGGTTCTTCACTAAGGTGGCAAGTTCGTCTTTACTGCCTGCCAGCCCATCAATGTTGTCTGCAAAGCGGAGGTTGGTGATGTTATGCCCTCCAATGCTGACTGTCCCACAGTGGTTTTCCAGGGCTTCGCTCATTATGCGCTCTAAGTAGATGTTGAAAAGCGTGGGTGACAGGAGACAGCCTTGACGCACTCCCACTGTTGTCTGGAACCAGTCCCCCACAGAACCTTGGGCAATTACTGCACTGGTAGCCTTGGCGTACAGCTGCTTGATGGTATTGGTTAACTTTTGACCCATGTTATACTTCTTCATTGTGGCCCACAATGCCTCATGCCACACTCTGTCAAAAGCCATTTTGAAGTCTATGAACACATGATAGACGTCTTGTTGGTGTTGCGAGTACTTTTCACACAGAACCATGAGATTGCATATTTGTTCTGTTGTGCTTCTTCCACTCCGGAACCCAGCCTGTTCTTCAGTGATTATTTCTTCTGCTTGTGGTTTCAGTCTGTTCAAGACGATCTTCAGCATTACCTTACTTGCATGGCTGATCAAACTGATAGTTCTGTAATTTTGGCACGGCTGGAGATTGCCTTTTTTGGGGAGTGTTATAATCAGTGACTGGGTCCATTGTGTTGGCCATTCACCTGTCAGATCTTGTTGCAGATTTTTGTTAGTAGCTCTTTCACTGATTTCCCCCCCCCCATTCTTGATAAGTTCAGCTGGGATGTTGTCTACTCCAGCTGCCTTCCCATTCTTCAGTGCTCTTATTGCTGACTCCACCTCTTCTTTGAGAATGGGGAAGTCATCATCATTTGAGGAGTTTGGAACTTCAAGCACCTCTGGGTCTCTTGTGGACTGATGGTTGTAGAATTCTTTGCAATACTCAGTCCATCTTTCTGCAATGTCACTCGCTTCTGTGAGGCATTTTCCATTTTTGTCTTGAATGGTACTGACTCTTGGTTGTTTCTGTCTGGTGAGGTCTTTCACAATTTGGAATGTCTTTTTGCTGTTATTCCTTATCAGACTGCTCTCTATTTTTGTGCACTTTTGTCCAATCCAATCTTCTATTGCTTTCTTCAAGTTTTTTCTGATATTCTTAAAAAATCATGGATATATGAAAGTAGTTATTAAGCAGGATTGACTGTATTAAGCAGAGTGGCAATGAGCAATATCATTTCATGTAATTTTTTGTACAGTTAGATATATTTGTTTTTCAAAGTTAGTCAAGTTTTAAACAATTGATTTTTGTTATTGTGTACACAAAAATTAAGGAGTTGTATACACTAAAATAAAGGAGCTGACACTGAGGAGGATTGATTTTTTTTAAAATACAGTAATCAACCTTAAATTCATATACATCTGACATAATTGTACTAAAAGTATAATGCACTAGTACAATATGTTGTTTCAGTTTGTATATGTGTATTGCATAAGTTCAAACACTGAAAACTATGACATGAAATAGGGATCCCGTCATCACGCTTTTTTGTATGAAGTTTTGATAAAGTTCAGGATCCAGATAAATTATGCCCTGATAAAACCTAAATGCTAATGAATTCCTCAATCCTAATGAAATAATGGGATTCATTTGATTGATAATGGGATTCATTTGATTAATAATGGGATTCATTGATTAATAATGGGATTCATTTGATTAATAATGGGATTCATTTAGTTAATAATGAGATTCATTGATTAATAATGGGATTCATTTGATTAATAATGGGATTCATTTGATTAATAATGGGATTCATAATGGTACTAGAGATTTCAGCTCTTTTCCATGCCATTTTGCTCACCTTACCTTGCTTCAAAAGTACCTGTTTAGCTGAAGTTTTAATCAAAGAGTATCAAGCTATAAAATACTAGTAACTGAAATGTAAAAAAAATTCTCCAGCAGTTTTAAGGATAAGATGAGGAATTTTGGGAAGATAATTTGATATATTACTGAAAACAACAATAATAAATTAAATGAACAAAAACAATTATGTCAAAATTTGCTGAAAGAAAGGTTAGAAAGCAAATTTTCTGAATTTTTAAAAAAGTA
This sequence comes from Sinohyriopsis cumingii, assembly GCA_028554795.2. NCBI lineage: Eukaryota > Metazoa > Mollusca > Bivalvia > Unionida > Unionidae > Sinohyriopsis > Sinohyriopsis cumingii. The sequence goes on from CM068827.1 coordinate 62,976,964, forward strand.
ATAACAATAAACCAAATGTGGACAATGAAGTTATTGACTTCTTTAAAATAGAAAAAACTTAGAAGATAGTCAGTTTAAATGTAAACAAATATGAAATTAGTAAACCAAGAAAACAGGAAATAAAAAATAAAACATTTAACTTTAGTAAAAGCTACTAAACATATATGCTAAAACTTGCTGGAATTTTAAATAATATGGAGAAAGAGTAATAGATTTAATTGGTTTTGTTGAGAGAAGTATCATAGAAATTATACTATTCTAAATATTTGACTTAAAAGACTAAAATATATGTAAATGTCATTTTTAAGACAATAACAACAGGTGGAAAACATGCAGAAGTATTTCATGATATCCACATAGCTAACAACATGAAAGCATTGTTCAGGGGAGATAATATGGTTGAAATATTTAAAGAAATATTTAACAAATGTTATAAATTTTAGGAAAATGGTAGAAGACAGATGTTGGATGGAGCAAATTTGATACATATAAATATTTCCGTGTATTCATCTTTTGTAGGGTTAGCTTATATTGATCTACCAGAAGAAATAAAAAATATTTTAGGCATGTATAACTATCTAAAATAATGATAATAAATGTTGCATTTGGTCTAATATAAAGTGCAATATATCCAGCTAAATGCAATGCAAAGCAGTTATCAAAATACAAAATTATATTAATATTTTAAATGTTTATGATTTACTATTTCCAATCAAGTAATATCTTTTCACAAATTTGAAATTGATGAACAATTTGAGGATGAACATTGTAAGCTATGAAAATGTTTTATACCCATTCTATATATAAACATTGTAAGCTATGAAAATGCTTTATACCCATTATATATAAACATTGTAAGCTATGAAAATGTTTTATACCCGTTATATGTACACATTGTAAGCTATGAAAATGTTTTATACCCATTATATATAAACAAAGTGGAAATATATTCTCTAAAAGCAGTAACTTATTGTTATTAGATAAAGACATTAAATGCCAGATAAATTACCATTATGTTAGAATAAAAGATTTATCACAATAATTGCACCAGAATAATGCAAAGATGGATATTGTTAAAACGTCTGTACTATTTAAATTAATTTCAACACAAATTATTTGATTCCCATCAAGTTCAATGTAAAGGTTGTTTTGGGGTTTTTTAAAGTATTTTTATAAAACGTGTTTACATGTTTGTAATTCTTGCTGATAAAGGGAACCTTAATTTTTCTCACGTTTCAATCAACAATATTGTAAGTGCTTTGATTCATCTATTTTTAAATTATTCCTCAGAAATTGTAATTCGCCCAGTTGATATCTTGGTGGTTTTAACTCATAATGCTCATTACGCAGGTTTGTATGAAGGACTGGTTGCTTTCCTTTTCTGCTGATGGTGTAATTGTAATACCTCTGTATGTTGAATTGTATAGTTGTTGATAATTTTTCTAAAGCATTATAATCTTTGTTAGTAAAAATTGAGGCCAGAATTCTTTTTCTAATAATGTTCCGTTAAATCTTCATCAATCACTGATTTGGGGTCCCGAGGGGCCGAGTGGTCTAAAGCACTCTCCGTTACGGATCACTACCATCTCACCTCTGTCTGCGTGGGTTCGAGTCTCGAATTCGGCTAATGTAGGTATGTGAGAAAGCTTGCCAGTAGCTTCTCGTGGATCGGTGGTTCTTTCCGGAGTTTTCCCGGGTTTTTCCTCCACCATTAATACTGGCCGCCATGTATAGCCTATCGTGTGCTGAAAAATGGCGTTAAACCCTACAACAACAACAATCACTGATTTAACTTCATTAAATATACTGTACATATTAATCTTATTAACATCAGTATACAGATATATAATTCAAGACCATTGACATCCCAGAGTTTTTAAAGTTTTCTGCCTGGTTCTGTGATATTTTTTTGAAGTATGTTATTTCTAATCCTTATTCATTACCGACAGTAATATTCCAGGCTTAATTGGTAAAAGTATCTGTAACATTAAGGAGATATTTATAACCTTCATAATATTTGCCAATTCTTCTTGAACCTACCAAATAAGATGCACAAATAGAATCTTTTTTTTTATCTGTCATTACACATCTTTTAAGACGTTTTTAAATGAAGTTCTTGAGCTAATTGGGAACTGAAGTTTTGAATGTCTAAATTCCTCGTTTCTCCTCTTGTTTACTGTGTTATGGATATTTAATTTGGATTGTTTATCTGTTTTATTTTTTATTTCATTATATGCTGTGGATATTTGTATTTAGGACTTGACCTTGTCCAAAATCAAGTTCATTTTTTACCTGACCTGAATCATTGATATTTTATTCTGTGAAAAACTAATCATTTTCTCTGAGTATGATGTTGATCAGGAGATTATTCCTTTAGCTGACACGTATATTGGCTAGGCTTTTAATGAAATCACATATGCTCTTTATTTGGATCAGTCAAAAGGTATTGATCATAGTGATCCTCTTTTTACTATTCATTCTCTTTATTCTAATCAGGTTGACAAACAACAATCACTTGTCGAACAAGAAAAAGATCCTGAAATCTGTTTATTCCACAGAACTGTGAGCGAAACAAAAGTCAAAGACGTAACTGTTTATTTTGTTAAAAATGGGAGCTTTATTATAAAATGGAGGCCACCTAAGGTACCGCCTGGTGATGAGTGGTCATTGAACTCTCAAATTGGAGTCCAAAGTTGTATAGACAGGCAATTCTAACTCTAGCCCATGCAACTCGTTATGCTGGTCATATAGGGATCAGTAGGACTCATCACGAGACTTCGAATCGTTCCTATTGGCCAATCATTACAAATGATCTTATCAGACTTGTCAAATGGTAGGAAAACTCAATCCGAACATACAAAAGGCTCATCTGCAACCTATTCTTGCATGTGAAAAACCATTTAGCAGAATAATGGTAGGCAGTGTCGATTCCTTGCCTAAGACCACGTCAGGCAACCAATAATTGTTGACTATAATATGTGCGTCTCCAAGATTCCCAGAGCCAATTCCTTTGCAGAATATTAAAACTAAAACAATAGTAAAAGATTTTATAAAGTTTTTCACTCGATTTGGCATTCCCAAATCTGTCCAATCTCATCCCAAATCTGTCAAATCTGATCAAGGGTGAAATTTTATGTATGGATCTTTTCAGCACTTTATGCATGCATTAGGCATCCATCAGTTCAAATCTTCTGCCTGTCACCCGGAAATCTGCAGAATGATTTTATCAAAAATTGAACAATATGATTTGGCCATTTTTTTAATACTGGAAAAGATTGGAAAGACGGTGTCTATTTGCAGTTGTTTGCTGGTATGGATTAAGATCAAGAATCCTTAGGATTTAGTCACTTTGAACTAGTTTAGGACATACTTTCCATGAACCATCGCAGTTAAAAGAGAAGCTTCTTTTAAATGAAGATTCAGAAATTAAACTTCTCGACTATATTTCTAATTTTAAATATACATTGCCAAATGCCTGTGAAGTTTAAAGACCTAATCTGATCTCTACTCGGTGAAAAACGAAAATAAGGTATGATAAAAATGCAAAGGAAAGTGGTTTTCAGCCTGGTGATAGAGTTCAGGCTCTCTTACTCATACCACAAAATCCTCTTTAGGCTAGGTACTATGGTCCTTACACAGTTGAAAAGAAAGCAACTGATTTAAGTTATATTATTAATACTGGTGGGACGCGGAAACAAAAACCATTTTGCCATATTAATATGTAAAAGGAGTATGTTGATAGAGATAGCCAGGTTAATCACACAGTCAATGTAATTGCACCTGTCCAACAGAGTGAGGATTTAAGCGATGTAGTGTAATTAGACTGTAGTAACTTTGGTCTAACCAATCCTTAGCAGTTAGAAAGTATGAATAATCTGAACCAGAAACTTTAACATTTGCAGCAACAACGAAAGAATGAACTAACACGGATATGAACTAAAACAGATATGAACTAAAAAGGCTAATTACTTGTTTATGACCACTTCTTTCCACATGTTCCTACACAACAAATAAAATCTACTATGAAGTTGAAATTGTAGATTCCACATCAATGAAGCAGCATCCTTGCAGGTTTAACCCTCTCAAACAAGAATGTTCAAAAAATAAATTCAGTATTTGCTTGAGAATTATTTCATTAACAAGAGTAAAAGTGACTTGAGTTCATCAAGCATTCTTGTACCGAAACCAGATAATACTTTCAACATGTGAACAGACTATAGTGTGACTACAGCAGATTCGTTTCAATTGTCAATAATCGATGACTGCATTGACAAAATTGGAAATGCAAAATATGTCACCACATTTGAACTTTTACGAGGGTTCTGTCAAATTTCACTGACAGAAAGGACGAAGGAAATTTCGGCATTCGTGACTTGAGGTGGACTTTTTCAATATAAAGTGAGGCCGATGTGTATGATAGGTTCGCCTTGTACTTTTCAACGTTTAATGAGCATGGTTGCATTCGGTCTAGATAATTGTGCTGGTTACATCTATGATGTCATCATCTGTAATGATGTCTGCAAAGATGAACACGATTCGGAAGTTTTTTTTTCTCATATACTCACCGATACAAATTTGACAATTAATTTATCAAAAAGTGACTTTTGCGGTGCATGCTAAAGTCAAGGCGATCTCTGAATTCCCCTTGCCTATCAGTGAAAATCAACTGATGCGATTTATGTGTATGGCTGGATACTATCGGAAATTGTGTTCCAATTTTTCCATAATTGCGGAAGCTCTGACAAATTTATTAAGTAAAAAAACATGTTTCACTGGTCTGAAAAATATAAGTTATAGGCCATGTTTGAAAGTGCACCAGGTCTTTTAGCTTCAAATTTCAATCGTTTCAAATATGTTGATGCAAGTGATGTTGGGGCTGGTTCCATATTGTTTCAAGAAGACAAAAGTGGTGTCGATCATCCAGTGTGCTATTTTGCTAAGAAATTAAACAAGCACTTGAGAAATTACTCTCAATCGAGGGGAAATGTTTCGCTTTGGTGTTGGCTTTGCATCACTTTAAAGTGTATAGTAGTTCTCCGGTTATTGTATTCAGTGATTACAATCCCCTTACATTCTTTAGGAAGACGAGAAATATATATCAAAGATTACGGTAGATTTTGATGCTGGGTGATTACAAAGTATGAATAATCTGAACCAGAAACTTTAACATTTGCAGCAACAACGAATGAATGAACTAAAACGTTAAGGAAAACGACAATTTAATAGCAGTTGTACATTCACGCCTTAAAATGTATGCATATGTGGAGTTTATTATAATCATATACAATTTTGCTGTAAAATCTTAACATTATTTAATTAATTAAAGATATTCTACCATTAATAAGGCTGGCGTCTCTCGCTGCTGCGCTATCAGCAAGTTTATTAATGTTAACTGTCAATATAAAACAAGCAATACGCCAGTCACAATAGCTTTTACTATTATTATTTGTAAATTGATAACTGCATTTTCTGTTGTCTTATATTCATACATATTGTTACAAATGAAGTGCCTAGTTGGATTGGAGTATATTTACATATTGAACAATATCACTGAGTTCTGAATAGTACTCTATAATTATAGTTAGATAACATATAATTAAATCCTTTTGTATTATTTAACCAAGATGATTCTTTTCGCTTTGCCAGTGAAATTAATTTATCAGCGGAGATTTTCTCCAGCACTTTTGCCTGTATTATTTTTTTTTTTTTTGCTACTGCTTTCTAAAGCTGTTGATGCCAATTTTTTTGGCAGCAGGAAGTAATAGAGGGACAAGTTTAAATAGGGCATATTTGTATAAAGCAGTATTTGGATTGTACAATGGTCTTACTGTATTATATAAATAGACAACGTTATTTCCTTGAGAATAAATTTGAATAGCAAATGTATCGATACCATTAGGAGATACAGCTTTTATTGCGAATATCAGTGACAATCTTGATTTTTGCTCATCCTTCTAACTGTAAAGTCACACATACCGGCAATTTGTTAACTAGAAAGCTTCTTAAAATGTTTAGTTTGTCCTTAAGTGAAAATTGGACCCATCAGAGATCTATTATGGGGGGTACTTTACAGATATTATAACTTCTAAGAGAGTGACAGGTGTACAGTGAAGTTTTCATCATGTACAGCATGGAGAATGGGGGTAATGTTGGTTTACCTCTATGTTACTTTCATGTACTTAGGCTGAAAGTTCAGTGGATATTGTACTTATGGAAATTGTACATGATTTAAACACACGGATGACCACATTGACGGTTTCCTTGTGCTCAAAACATCTGACTGAATTAGTCTAAAATACATATCTTCGGTCTGTATTAAAACGGAGAAAACGAAATTTGTCAGACTAGACAATACCAGTTTCTGAAATTGCAATGAATGAATTATGAGATATATAAAATGTAAAAATGTTGTCAGCTATTTTGTTTTACAATTTAACTCCGACGTACAGGAAGTGAAAATGACCAAGTAGAGCTATCAGCATTTTGATTGGTGCACATCCGAAATAAGGTCAAACTGTATATTCTATAACTCAAATTACACCCATCAAACATACACCAAAAATAATTAAAAGTTCATTTAACAATACCTAAGATATGCAATGTCTTTAAATAGCCATTATAACCAGTGAAGAAAACCTGGAAAATTGTTTCTCTTTAATAATTTCATTTTATGCAAAATATGAAACACCTATGGTGGCCACAGTGGCCGTTTGAAAATATTTTTTGTCAGTACTTTTTCTGAATGGTTGGTCTGCACAAGTTTTTCACTAAATGACTGGTGATATCTTGTTGTTGTTAAATGACTGGTACTGATCAGACGTGAATTATGGCCTCCTTCGATGCAATCTTGAAAACTTATCACACCTGCTCATCCTCAGTGAAAAATTATATTGCAATGGGGTTTCCCGAGAAGGCTGCTTATAATGTTGAGTTGGTTCTAAACAAAGAGGGGGCTGCTTTTCCCTCTTTTATGGCTGCCACAATGACCATCTTAAAAATATTGTTATTGTTACTCATTCCAAACTGAAGGCTAGATCAGTGTGGGGTTTTCACTAAATGACTTATTATGCTCTCTAGTTGATGACAAATAACGAGTGCCGCACGCACATCCAATATGACCTCCTCAGCGGCCATCTTTAAATTCTTGCCGTCTCTACTCCTACTGAATGAAATTTCCTATCACCAAAGTGTTTTTAACTGAAATACATAATAATTTTAATTCAGAATCTCCCTATCTCCCATAATTCTTTCGGAGAAGGATGGGGAATGACGGCTTGACTTTTATCACTATCAAAATCTGGATTTTAACAGGTTGTCTCAACACTATCGCACTTGCTTTTCTTTCCATTGAATTGGTAACTGCTGTTTTTTTTTACTTCGTTTCGGGATATAATGATTGCTTTTTGTGGAGTCAAACTTCTGTTAGTTTTGCTTGATGCCCGTTATTGTATATTCTTTCTTTTTCTTCTAATTTCTTCTCTGGTACCTCTTACCATGTCTTCAGTTTTCTTGTTACTTTGCAAGCACCATTCTTTTACTTGACATTTTAATGGACAAGTATTTTTTTCCAAAATTTTCGCTGATTTGTATATTTCTTCTACGTTTTCTTTTATTCGTATATTTTGTTACATGTTACATACTTTGTATCTCCGCTCCGATGGCCTAGTGGTTAGAGCGTCCGCCTCGGATGCGGGAGGTCGCAGGTTGAAACCCCCGGCCAAAGACTTATAAAAATGATACTAACAGCTGCCTTGCTTGACGCTCAGGATTAAGAGATTAGTGTTAGGGCTGGTCGGTCTGGTGTCAGGATAATGTGACTGGGTGGGACATCATACTACATGACACTATAAACTGCCACACTGCAAACATCGTAGCGATATGACTGAACAATTGTTAAAGCTACGTTAAACATCCAAATCACACACATACATACATACATACTTTGTTAATATTTTAGGCCTATTTTAACTTTGTATACCACATTTTTATGATATTGCTACGATATCAATACTATATTTTGACATTTATTGCCGTAATTTTAGCCATTGTTACAATATTTTACACCTTATTTTCTTATGCTTTGCCAACTTTCACAATATCTATAACTAAACTTTGTGTTGATTCCGAGGAAGCTCAAAATTATCAATAAAATCAAGACACCTGTGCTAAAAGATGTTGGAGATACATTTATGGACTAATAATTATAACTTTATTAAAAATATTAAAGATCCTGCTGATGTTAATGATAAAGTATACAACCTTTCTGTGGTCAATTTGGTAGTTAACATAGAAAAAGTTGATATAACCAGTGAATATAAATTTTTATTCAACAAGGAATATTAAAAACAACTAAAGACGATGATATGTACCATTGGATATCAAATCTTAAACAAAAAAAAATGACGAATAGTCATACAAAGTAATAATAGTCTGTAACTAGTTTTTCAATTCATGAACTTATGTAAGATGTAAAAAAAATGCTATTATTAGCAATAACAGAAAAATACATTGTGAAATTGATAATACAAGTCATACAGTTATGTTTGGTGTTGTGAAAGCGGGAAATTTTGAAAGAAATTGACCTAAAATTCAATCAATATTGGTAAGGGAGGGCAATCCATAGTATTAAATGCTAAGAGTAATATTGACGGTGCAGCTCTTTCATCCTGAAACACCAATAAAGCAAACCACCTGCTTTGTGTAAAGATAACATTTGGAAAATTCACTAATGGAAATACAAACTTCAGCAAAAACAATGCAAGTTAATACAATCGTCATCTTTTTATTCAAAAGATTTTTCTATTAAACACATTTTATTTACGTCATACTTAGAACAAAGATTATTAAATGTAATTTTTCCATTGAAATGTACCAACATTTAGATATGGTTAAAATATTGTCTGCCCACGCACATAATGGATATAGCGCACATTTCAGTGTTGTACTTTTTGTTTTTATAGAAGCATGTTATAACATAATGTCTAGGGTACGTGATACTTGACGTAAAGTGTCTACCCACGGTCATGATGGAAATAGCACACATTTCACTCTTGTACTTTTGTTTTAGAAATGTATAACATAATGCCTAGGGTAAAGGATACTTTACCTCTAAGTGTTTAAAAATATTCTCCCATAGAGAAAACCCCACACACGACTTGTAAAAGTAACAAAAGCATATATAACATGATAGTATGAATTATTATCAAGGTCATAAGGTCTGGAGCGGTTATTGATTAGCTGAAACAAATAATATTCGTGTGTTAATAAATGTACAATACATGAAATAGATGTTTTCATATTTATATTTGGTTTTAAATTTTAATAAAATATAATCATGTAAACATGATACAAAATATTAACGATAAACAGAAATAACATGACTGTTTACATAGATTAGGTTCTGCATATAGAAAAGTATATAAGTAATGTGGTAATATTCTCAACAATATTTTATTTATATCAATATTGTCGGTAGTTGTGCAACCATAGCATTTATAACAGAAAAACCATTTGCTTTAATTGTTGCTTGAGTTGTATTAAAATTTGAGCGGGAATAAATTCTTTAAAATTAGAAGAAAAAAAAGAAATAAACATAAATTTAACACCCCTTTTTAAAAACGATTATTAATACAGGCATAAAGCATTTCTAACTCTCATAACGCCAGTAAGTTTATCAAAGAAATATTTCCTAAATTAAGAAAAGTTGAACAAAAAGAAAATTTTGTTAAATTAAAGAAATTATACCTAAAGATAAATTGCATTTTTATCAGGAAGATTGCACAGAATAAATGTATTGTTTATTAATCAAAGATCAAATTTCAAAAAAATGTTATGTTCCTTTTGCTTTGATTTCCTTGATTTTTAAGGTCTCATATCTGATAAATCATATATCTCTTTTGAATGCGGATGACAATTTAATGTTCGTTCGTCTTCCGTTAAAACGATGGAGTGAAGCTTATTATTTAATATAAATATTTAAAAAATAACTGGGTTTTTTTGGTTTGTTAATCTACATAAATATCCTCCTATGAGACATTTATCTTATTAATGACGTTTAAACTGGCCAATCAGAAAATTATATAATGATGCTTTCTACATCACAGTAGATTGTTTTTATATCTTTCATTTTACTTTATTATTCCTGATTTCTCACAAGTAGTTTTGTGATAAAACATTTCATGTTGTCATTTTCAAATATTAAATGTTCGTTAAAACCATTTGTTCCTAAAGATATATATCAGACCAACCCATCCTAACAGGCTTTTTCTGTAAAAGTTGTCCAAGTCATAATTGTCTATATTTTATTTATTACAACTTAAATCTAAATATACTAAAAACAATTAAGGAACCAATTTTGGGCGCAATTTGTTCTAGTATATTAAAATCCAATATATTCGTTCTAGCTTGTATGTTTTTTCAATGTCTTTATTCTCTTACTCTGTAAAAAATATTTGTAAATTAATTATTCTCCCAATTTCAGATGGAATTTTATGTAATTGATAATTAGATGAACTAAATATTTAAATTAGTTAATCACACATATTTGGCATTGTTTTCTTTTATAAAAAAAGTGCTTAACATTCAAAACTGATCATTTAAAATGATTAATTTGCCAATACCTTGTGTTATGTTTTAAAACTAATTATCGCCCAATGATAATTTTTTCATTTAGAAAATTGATGTATATCTTGATATATCGATTCTATTATGAAACGTTTTAAATGAAGTGCCAGTAATTCGGTCATTATGCATATTTCAAATGGTGTAGATTTCAAATCCTAAAAGGATTATTTTTAACTTTATATTATTATATCTTTTCATATATACTTTGTTCTCTTCCGTTATTTCTGATTTTTTAAAACGTTAGGTTTCTTTGTTACAATATATTTATTTTTATATTATGTACTATATATATATTGAAGTATAATTTTTGCACGCAGGTAAATATCTTTTTAACATATAAAAAGTTCTCACAACATAAACAGCAAAACTATTTTTTTAAATTATTGTTTTTGTTTGTTTTTACGTAAAATTTATTTTCAACTATATATGGACTAATTTTACTTTAAAAAAAATTCCACTTCATTTTCTTACTTTTTTCCATGACTCTTAACATGTTATTTTTGATGTCTTCTTTAGTTTTATTTTCCCAGAAATAATTATATAGTTATATTATTCACCAATTTACATGTACTTACAAAACTTGTTCCGCCAAAATTAATATTGTTTTAATTATTGTTTTAGGATCCGCATGAAGAACATTCTATTATATTGACCTCATGTTGTAAATAAACATTCATGGTCATCAGGTTCTTTTGCCACTCTAGAAATTACTGTTTCAATCGAACTTGTGACCTTATTGTTATGGTAAATACCTATCATTTTTTTCTAGTTTATCTAGTGCATATGTTTGCAGTTTAGTTCTTCATGTTCTCAAAAACGTTTTCGACCTTTTTTATTTAATAATCCTCTGCCTATGGTGTTTTTATGACTCACGATCTACTCTTCAAATCGTTCTCCACAATACCGTATTTATATGATTAATACCCTTTACACATCCATCTGTGTTATTTGCGAATTTCTCAGCATATATATATATATATATATATATATATATATATATATATATATATATATATATATATATATATATATATATATATATATATATATATATAATTTCTGATGTCATATTTTCATCTTTTCAAAAGTGGATCATTAGCAATTTAATTAAAACTCATATCAAATTGATTATCAATGAATGTTTTTATGCTCGGCCTTTTTGTGGTTCTTCATCTAAAGAACAAATCTCCCTATAGTTTGCAATGTCGTCAATTTTCATAATCTCATTAGGATATTTTGAACCATTTCTTTCCTTCAAACCATTTTGTTCAATCCCTTCTTGAAATAGTATCTTTGAGTGGCTTTATAATTAAAATAATGCAGCTATTCGGAATTTTGTATTTATTCCTTTGTTGTGTTTCACTCTTTGAAACATTAAGATTTTTTCTAAAAAAGATTCAGAAACTTCTTTAGCTTCCTGCTCTCATTTAGATTTCTCTTTATTTTTATTTTACAAATTTAGAAACTTTCTTCATGTTCCTTTCTTTCACAGAATTTCTCAGTTGTCAGTTTCCAACTTTCGCCTTTAATTCATTAAATTTGTTTCCGTAATATATCCCTAAAATACATTCTCTAATCTATTCTGTTTAATTAATGTAATACTAAATTTATTAGTTAATTACGCGGTCCATGTTTGAATTTGTTTTTGTGGTAAAGACTCCACAAGTAATTAAATTTATTCCCCTAAAATTTGAATCACACAACGCAATATTCCTATATACTTTACTTATTTTTCCTCTCACTTTACACTCACTCATTTTATTATTTTATTATTATCCAACGTTTTCTCTTTAAACCCTGTTTTATCTGGTACATTTTTTCTTTGATTGTATTATTAGCTAAAATTTGTATTCAAACACATTTCCTCTGATAATTGTATCTTTATTTTTCCGGTAATATAAATTTATTTATTAAACAATTATGTAATATTTAGTTTTGCATGTTTTCCTAAACAATTTTAAATTTTAATTTTATATTTTATTTGTTTAAATTTTGTTTAATTGTCCGAAGCTTTTATATATTTTCATCTTAAGATGCGCATAAATCGCAAATGTACACAACTATAAGATAATCGTATAGGAACGATACATTTCCGAAATCGTGGTAGAAATCGTGAAGTAATTGAAAGCAATGACAAGAAAGGTACACATATTGATTTTCTTGGGTATTCTGTGATTCCTTTCATCGTTGGATTATTCTAAAGTTTCTGGCATAAGAAAGCCTCCGTTTGATTATTCCTTACCTTGTTCTTGTTTTAACGTTTTTAATATTGAGGAACAAATGAAAAATTCTTACGTTGGTAAAACAAAACAGGTCAAAAATTAACTAAATGTCATCAGATATAAAGACAGAGCTAGATAAGATTCAAACAGATGAATTTGAAGAGTTTGGAAATACTAATATTTCATTACATTAAAGTCTAATCTAAATAAAAGTTTATACCTTTGTTTTTTTTTTCTTTCATTCCATTTTTGTTCAAGTGCATTTCATCTTGCGACTCATCTGGAATTGTATGAAGATATTTCTCTTTCATCTTTTAAATAAAACACAATAATCTTCATTCTCTCCTAGATCTGTGGCGAGAAAATTATAAATTGTTCATGATCAGCAACGTGTATATTTCAGATTATATGTCAGTTTAGTATCATTAGGGTTCTTTATTTCTTTATTAAGAGGGGAAAGATGCTAGGTGGGACTGGTTCTAGAATCCGGAACATCCCGATCTCTACCACTTGAGCTATCTGAACTGAGGCGCCAAATCGTACCTGTTAAACTTTATCTCAGCCTTTCTGAGACGTATTATGTGTCTCAATGTGCACATTCCACTGAACTGCACCCACAATGGTCGGTTGGAGGTGAAGATGTGGAATCCTGCTCGCAACGCGAAGAAGAGAAAAAGAAATGAGCTTGAAAATGAACTAAGGTTTCCAAAAGGGAGATTGGCCGCGAATCGAGTATTCAAGTGTGGTCATATCACAAAACATTCCAGTGCGAACTTTTTGTCAAAGGCATCGAGTGTCCGTCCGCCTAGGCCAGAGAGATCTTCAGTGACCTGGTGATTCCGGATGTTGACATGTGCTTCCAATATGTCCGACCGCTGATGACGCAATCACAAATACATGGTGGGAATTACCGGAGTTTCGATCGGGTGTAGAGCAAATCACAAGAAGTAACGGATGTTCATAGGAGACAGAAACAAGTCGTAGAGTATATGAATTTAAAATGACCTGTAGCAATATACAAATTCTCATGGTACAAGAACAGGGAAAGACGTACAGAGCTTAACATATACAATATTAAAGATGAATAGGAATTGTGAAAATGTTAGCGTGCAGTTTAGAATTAATAATAATAAAATTTAAACAAGGTGACATACCTATAAAATTATGAAAATCTTTAATTTTCATGGCACATATCAACAAACGACAAACAGCGGTGCAAATACATTTTGCGCATGCTATTTGAGCGACGATAGTACCTCTTTGGTAGGTTTTGCATTGCAGTAACTACAGCTCTGAATGAATGAATGAATGAATCAATCAATCAATCAGTCAATCAATCAACCAATCAATCAATCAATTTACTAACGTAGACGACTATAACACAGACTAACACGACTTTTACATTGCAATGCAACACGTAAGTGCAATAATTTTCTACAATAACGTTTTAAAAAAACCCCGATGAAATGGATATTCTGCCTGTGAAAAGTAGAAACTAACTTGAGCAAGATGTCGAATCACAATCCATATGGAATGAGCACCTGCTGCACTTGAATCTCTGAGATTTGCATAGTCATCAAGGAAGAGAAGAGTGTTAGTTCCCTGGTCAATGCTAACAATTATCATTAACCATTGATTTAATTTATCTCCAGAAATTGTCACAACTACATACTTTGAACTACAATGATACTGTTGCAAATACTATCTACACAATAATAGTTCACGCTTTTGACAAATGAGGATGACATTCGGTCTAGCTGGAAATCATGCTTCGAGAAACTGCTTATAGTAGCAAATGCCAGGGAACCATCTGAGAACGTTGATCCAGAGAATGAAATCACTCGCAGAGGGATTGAGTTGGCTATATAACTGATGAAGAAAAATAAAGCACCTGGTCAACTGGAATCACAGCAGAGGGATTGAGTTGGTTGTATAACTGATGAAGAAAATAAAGCACCGGGTCAACTGGAATCACAGCAGATGCTTATAATTCTTGGTCAAGATGGTACAGATTGGTTGTACATCATCCTGAATGACATCCTTAGGTAAGAAAAATTGCCAGATTAAATAAAAGAGAGAGGGAGATATTTACTATGTACAAGCAAAACGGAGATCCACTCGAATGTGAAAACTACAGAGGGATCAAACATTTGGAAATTTGGTTGAAGGTGTATGAAAGAGTGGTTGAAGGAATATCAGAGGACGGGAAAGTATTCATGACAGTCGGTTTAACTTCGTGTCTTGCGGGGCACAGTTAATACAATGTTTATTATCATGCAGGTGCAAGAAAAGATTCTAGAACTAACAATATCAGATACTGGTATTCCGTGAATTTGGAAAAGGCGTTTGAAAAGTTGTTCATTACTTTTAAGGAAAAGGAGTTGCATAAAAGTTATTAAATCAATGTATAAAAGAGCATGAACGAAAGTGAGATGCATTGTGGGGTGTATAGTGCGATTTGAAATAAGAGTTTAGTGTTCATCAAGGCTCGTGCCTGAGTCCAAATATAACGATATGGAGTTTTGAATATTTTCGTCAAACTCGGGAATGGATATCAAATTAAAACTGCAGACACAACCAATGAAATTCCGAGTTGTTAAATAATTCATTTGTAGTAATTTCGGTATTAAATAAATGTCTAGAAGGTCAAAAGGTCAAAAGGGACTTAATGAAGTCAAATATAAATAAATAATAAATAATGCTAAAGAGTTTGAAGTTAGAAATCAAACCATTATTTCTAACATGGTTGTACATAAACAAGAAATTATACATGTAATAACTAGTCATGAACTAAACAGTCATCATAATATTCTATATAAACTTAGACATTCGCGTAGTCGCCCAAAACCTGATCTTTATAGAGTGAATTTAGTTAACCCTTCAGTGTGTGTCCTTAGTAATAAAGATACTGAGCATTGTTTGTTCTTTTGTTCCCTATTTAATACATAAAGATTATTCTCTACATCTTTCAACATAGAATTTGGGTGACTCTGGATTAAATATTTAAAGACGTGGAAGTTAGAAAAGAAACAAATTTTGTCCTCCTCCTGAATGTTGAGCAATATATCCGCAAAACTGTGATGCTCAACATTATATTTCAAGTAACACACTTGCAAATAAATTAAATGGAGAACTGTGACTCTAACCAGTGCAATGTCTTCTCTCTCTCTCTCTCTCTCTCTCTCTCTCTCTCTCTCTCATTAATTGCGCGTTTAATTAACTACATACATATTTGTTTCCTTTGAACTTTTGTGTCTTTTAATATAAAAAAATATATTACAATGTCTCTCGGATGTACTTGATCTTTTGTAAATTGAATATCGTCTTTGGATCATTTTGTATACTCTGGAACAGGGCCTGGTTACATTAGACATCTGGTGTCCAATCCCATATTGTGTTTTTAAAGAGACAATACAATATGTCACAGTCGCTCAGCAAATACAGATAATAATAATAATAATAATAATAACAATAATGAGGACTTTCTATAACGCCTAATCTTTAGAAGCTCTAAGCGCTTTACAACATTAGACAACACCTATAAGATAAAAAGCATATATAATGATATGATTACAAACACAAACACCATGAAATTAGAAAACATAGGGGAAAAACATGATGAGAATATTTAAGGTAGGAAACATTATTAGGTTTTTAAGTTTGTTCGTGCAGTCGAAATAAGTGAGTTTTAAGAGCACTCTTGAATGGGATCACTGTGTCTTTGTGTCTAAGTTCAGTGGGCAATTCATTCCACGTTGCTGGGCCCTGGTATGCAAAAGAACGCTGTTCATATGACTTTGTTTTCATAGTGGGAATACTGAGTATACGATTGTCAGAAGAGGAGCGTAAGTATCTTGCTGGTGTGTACACATGGGTGAGGTCGGAAAGGTATGTTGGACTGGAGTCCGTCAGTGAAACGTAACACAGAGAACAAAAACTGTTGTGTTTGATTCTGGATCGAATGGACAGCCAGTGTAGGGTACAGAGCAGCGGAGAGGTGTGCTCTTACTTTATTCCACGCCACTAATGTACACAACTGTTTATAGTTCTGTAGTGTACGTATAAGTGTTTGGCGACTTTTGGTAAGTCTTGATTAGTCAAGGGAGGTGTTTACTGAGTCCCACCATGTTTATCTTTCATAGAAACCACATAGCATATGATAAGACTTAGTGTTAAATTTCCTGTGATACCATACGGTCATGCTTAATGCTAAATTCAAACACATTCCCATAGGGTCATATTTAATGCTAGTTCCCTGAGATCACTACAGTGCGCTCTCTAACCCATAACATCTTCAAAACTACTTACTTACTTACTTACTTACGTGTTGGGGCCCCGAGTGGCCGAGTGGTCTAAAGCGCTCTTCGTTACGGATCACTGCCATCTCACCTCTGTCTGCGGCGGTTCGAGTCTAAGATTCAGCCAATGTGGGCATGTGAGAAAGCTTGCCAGTAGCTTCTCGTGGGTCGGTGGTTCTTTCCGGGGTTTTCCGGGTTCTTCCTCCACCATTAATACTGGCCGCCATGTATAGCCTATCGTGCTGAAAAATGGCGTTAAACCCCACAACAACAACAACAACTTACGTGTTTCTGTTAGTAATCCAAATTGTATGCAAAACATTCGTAGTGTTTACTTGACAAAATGAATTCGAAAAAGAAAACTTCTTTGAACCAAAACATTATTTCAAAATATAATTAATAGGAAAGTTTACAACTTTTGATCAGCATTGTTTTAATTTAGAAAGGTAAGGTTATGAGATGCAAATATCACGCTTTATATCATGTTCATAGGATTGGAAAAGAAGACATTACCTTTATAATTCAACTTACCAGTTTATTGATGCTATATTTTCATTACATTAATTGAATCATTTATTATATTATATCTTTAGTAAATATGATATCAATTTATGACAACTGTGGTGCATAGAATTAAAAGCTCTACATCATTTTCAAAACGTCTCGTGGTATAACAATGATACAGCGTACATACTATACATATATTATACATATATTCTACATAACGCCATGAATATATATATATATATATATATATATATATATATATATATATATATATATATATATATATATATATATATATATACCAATTCTCCTTCTTAACTCTTTACGTCGTCATCGTTCTGATGAACAACGCTGGGCTACCTAGTATTTATATCGCAGCGCGTGGTCTTGCTTTTTCTCGAGAAAGAGTACTAACAGACCGGCATTCGAAGACAAGGCCTACTCCAAGTTTTTGTCCGACATAAACACTAAATTCGAATTGTCCACATTATGTAGGCTTGTGTTGTTCCATATCCATTTGCGACTTATCAAACATAGGATTTGTTCCCGAAATATTCTATATATGTTGCTGAAAAGACCCACCAATCACTAACGGAATTCAAGAGCCGCAAGAAATGCCGGTATGTATCTGAAATGCACACCGATGTGGGCAGACAAAAGTGCATGCACTCAATTGCACATTTTAAGAATACCCGAGGTTAGCCCCCGATACATCAGTCAATATCATTACAGGCTTGGAGATGATTTATCGGATTATTTGGGGAGATACTGTCAATCTGGCAGATCTATTGAGGCACTTGATAACTATACCGTTTTTTTGCCTTAGAGAATGAAAGGGTTGAATTGTAAACATGTTTAATTTCTAACTTGGTTTGGTATATCAAGATTTACTTAGAAAAATGGACTCTCGGGAATATAGACTGCAAGGTAATTGCATTGTATTTATAAAATATCATAATTGCTGGTACGAAAATATTATTTCAAGCCTGTTAATGGCGACTGTTATTAATAAGGTGCGGTACTCTTGAGACATATATCATGACGTCAATCCGTTCAACAGATATCGTTATCTGTAATGATCAAAACAAAATTCGATCCTACGGTCAAAATATTTACTCGATGTTATTAATAACCTGTTTTTCATCATTCAAAAGCATAATTAATGTGAGAGCCGTGAAACCCTATTGATGCTTTATTATGTGGATCGTTCTAAACCCAGATACCGTGTTAAAATAATTGCTGTCTAACACACGGTATACTAATCTCTAAATCAAAGTCTATTCTCTATATTTATACTCTACTTTATTCTGTTTAAATCTTTAAACATTATCATTTATGTATAATTACCGAATCCTTAATAGAGTGCCCTGAAATACTTTTCTGAGCGAGCGTGACCTTAAATTGATATTTATGGTGTCTGACTATAAAATGGCATTATACAACTTAACATCTAATAGTTTACATCCTCTTCACCGTATTAAAAAACATTGTGAGCTAATTTCATTTCCTATCCTTCATAAAAACTCATATATTCTATATTTTATTTTATTTTTAATCGATACGTATTTGACAGGAAATGCAAATTATCGATTAAGCCAAAGCAGAGAAACAAAGTTTACAAACTACTGTCCAATACACGCAAGGTAAAAACTTTAGAACAGTTCAGATCGGTACAGAACGGCTTGAAATGATATAGGGAAGAACGACAAAAATGTAATAAAAGAGAAAGGTAGGATAGGTAAATGAAACGGTGAGTTAGAAAAGACACAGGACCAGTACAGTATTACAAACGGTGCTCACAAATACTTGCCAATGACGTAAGTAATAGGGACATTGCATTTTGATTTTCTAAATTACATCAGAATTGGTTGCAGCATGTGAAGCATCAACATACTCTGACAGACACAAAGCATACTCAGATGCAAAGCATACTCTGACAGATACAAAGCATACTCTGACAGATACAAAACAAACTCTGATACAAAGCATACTCTGACAGATACAAAGCATACTCTGACTGATGCAAAGCATACTCTGACTGATACAAACTATTATGAACCTGATATATTAATCTTTGGTTCACTTAATTGTGTAGTTTATATTTCTCTAGTTGTGAAACATTTTTTTACGAAGGTCGTTCTTGACTTCATTGTGTCTTATCCTTTCATCATTAGCACCAGCTGGATCCCATAAATGACAAGTATGGTTTTATAAAAGTACTAAATTCAATAATGTTTATTATTATATGCTCATTTGACTCTCTGTTAACTTTACATTGTCAGAATCGTTCAATATTTTACGATATTGCACACCACCTTCATATTGCATTCACGTGCATAAAGGAACTACTTTCTATTGTAAATAAACAAAAGACGCAGACGCCAGCACTTTTGATTTGTAAACAAATCACGTACACTCGCGTACTAGGCGCTTTACGTTTTGGTTGATTAAATTTGTTTCTGAATGAAGTAAAGCAGATGTTTCGTGGACTGCCACATTCCAGCTGCTTTGGCACATTCCGCGTTAACTTTTGTGATACAATGTTTCAGATTTAGATTAGCTATACAGCTGATGCCAGAAAGGGTCCTTACAAATAACATACAAGTGAGAATGGATAAACTGTCTTCTTTAGCTGGTAATAAGAATGGCATAAAACATACTTACAGTTTTATATCATGAATTTCCTCAAAATGTACTTTCTTAGTTCTGCAAATACGAATTACATGAGCCATGTCATAGGTTCTCAATCTTGATTACACATTTCGAAATTGTACTGTAATTTCGAATATAAATACAATTACATCCTCCTTGTTGCACTCAAAATGAAATAAGCATTAAATTTCATAGCGTCTTTTGATAATTGCAATTGAAAAACTTCGTTGATTTCCCACATTATGATTTCAAACATTCAGTGAAAGAAACAGAAACATATTTGCATATGTAAACACGCTTCACCCTCGCTTCTTCAATCCAATGTATTTCATGTGGAATTGTCACATATAAATCCAGTCCATAATCACGAAATTTCGTAGAATCGAAAAAAATACCAATATCTATTCATTCCAGATCAAATGGAAACGTTGTTGCAATGCGCATTCATTCACAATATGACCCCAAATTTCAATTTTGACTAGACACGCCATTATCTTTCGAAAGTTATGTCGAGCGCGCGACTAAGTTCAAATTTATCTGTGCGGAGTTATGTGCGCAGTAAAAATGTTGTTGTTGTGTAATGATGAATCTGCCTTTGTGTATTTAGCTTGGAATACGGCATACATTCAGTTACTTTGTTTCTTGTAGTGTATTTTGTTAATATAATTGAGCATTAGGCAGAATAAGAAAATGAGCATATAATAAAAAGGTTACTGCATTTGTATGGAAATATATGAACTCGTTTTGTCGGATGGATATACTGCACTCCCAAGGTCGTGCAGTATTTACATCCAAAAAACTCGTTCATATTTTCCCATACAAATGCAGTAACCTATAAATATTGTATACTGAGACTTAATATATCAATTAGACGATTTTTAACATTATTACTGAAATACAATTTCGGGTGACCATTGAATATTATGTGCGTTATGTCTAACTTTCACTGGTTATGAAGGTTATTTTTGCATGGATTCAAGTAACTATTACTACCTTCGTGAATCAATTTTTTCCACAAAGTACATTGTCATTATGAACCTAATTCCTGTCTAAATAATTCCATGTAAAAAGAAACATTAGAGCTGCAATTTCTTTGTTTCTGAAAGGATTATAGCTGATTAAAATATACGTATTCTATGAATGAGTATTTTTCATAAATTCCAGCAAACATTTTCAGCAGATTCATTCTTACAGAATTTTAAGATTTCTCAAATATCTCAGTCTTTTCACTTTTCAGAATTTATTATACGAAAATAGTCGAAGCAGCTGTGTAGAACAAGCAACAATAACAAATATATATATATATATATATATATATATATATATATATATATATATATATATATATATATATATATATATATATATATATATATATATATATATATAATTGGCTTAAATTATAAATTGTTTTTCAGATATTTTAATTAGTGATGCACACATATGAACGCAATTGGTTAAAGTGAAAACATACATTATCTTTACTAATCGGGCACTCCCTTCCTCATTGTCACTAATTTGCCTTAATATCTATATTACGTGCATGGTTACCTCTAAACTATTTATGGAATTAAGAGATTGTGTGAAATTCAGCTATAAATAAAAGATCTACTTTTGCAGCTTAAACTAGCATCAATGTTAACATTATAAATTATTATCGTTTATAATCTTGATAGTATTTAAGTGAGCAAGGGATAAATAGTCGGTGACTCTAATGCTTGAAATCATGCAATTCGTCGATCGATATTTTGTGTGAATTATCTTTGGTCTTTTCTAGTCATCTCGTTCGAATCATGTTCCTGTCGCAACTCTTAAAGTGCAATTGTGTTAATATTTATTGTGTGTACTATCCTAATACTCAAATCCGTCATTAGTCTTTGGATCTTTCCTGGAATCACCTTACAGAATTTTTCCATTTGAAACTGGATATCTACTTCGTCATTTTCGTTTAAGCATATTTTATTGCAATACGTGTTGATCAATCTGGTCGGGCGACAAGTTCTCACAACTCAGAATAAGCCAGTCGCCTATAATCGATAAGAAAAGTACATGGATAACGGTACTAATATGATCTGATAAAAGCATATGTAAACATGCAGGCTATTTTCCAGACATCTTAAAAATTCTGTCTTTCATGTAACTGTCTACATGTAGAAGGTCTTGTTCAATTTGTCTGAATACGCTGTGCAATGTTTTCTACGTTAGATACACGAGCTTAATTTCTCAATGTATGTAGATCTTGTAAGGCAGTATAGATCATATTTAATCTACATTTAAGCAAGTTTTGCGCATCTAACCGTTTGTGCGATTCGCAGCAATGTTTATTTGCGATTTTTTATTACTACTCTCTTAAACATTTGTTATCTTGTGAACCATTCTTATTTTCCTTGTATATTCTATTTCTTCCACCTTATAACAAGATGCATCCTAAAACTGGTCCAGCAAATCGATCATCATAAAAGAGCAGCACCTTTAAAGAAGATCTCCATTAGCATGGTTAGAAATACTCATTGTTGAACCAGCAATATTTCTTTTGACTGATTGGCCATCTTCCCCCCATTTGGTTAAGAACGTTCTGATGTTTTCTTAATCGTTGTTTATTTATCCTGTACAAAGGCATCGTTCCTTTCACAACATTAAAACACTATTAACGCACAGAATTCATGATTTCTTTTGGTGGTTTTTGAAAGATTTGTTTTCGCGTAAGAGAAATGGATTCAGTGAGTGCTAACAACACACCGAGGCTAACGTGGAAGGTGTCTCTTTCTTTTCCATTTATTTCAGGAAAGTTTATCTTTGGACGAAGAGGAGGGTGGTACGGGCTTCTTTCTGGTAAATCTTTAGTGTTAGGCGCAAAAGCAACGAACGAAGTTAATCGTATCTCAAACTTCATCTCATAGAAGAATTCGTATCCAGTCGTTGTCAGCACTCGACGATTAGGTATTTCCAACGGCTTATATTGTGATGGTTCTTGCTGGCATATATCTAGTAACGACTGTAATATTCCTGTTCTGTCTTGGGCTTTTATGATGTCATTATTTTCGCTGCAAATGCAGTGGATAAAGAAAACGAAGACATCGTCGCTGCAGCCGGAGTAGGAGAAGGTCTTTAAGAAATGGTTGCCATTTCTCATCAAATGAGGAAACACGGATGTGTTAAATTATGCTTGACAGACATTATCGTGAACGGCAAAGAAGACGTGGTAAGAGGAGGAGGAGACACTGTTGTTGTTTTTTTTGGATTACGTACTCATCCTATTAGCAGTACGTCTCTATCTTGTAGAAGATATATTCTCTTGCGACTTTTCTTCCTGGGGCCTTACGTTTTCTTGTGTTAACTTGTAGCACCATTCTTTTTTTCTTTTGCGGCTGCTCCCAGCTTTTGGGGGATTCCCATTTGTGGTTTAGCATTTTAAAAATAACCGACCTTACCTAAATAGCCACTTCCGACAGGTCTCAAACTGACTTTTGTATTTGTTTGAATATCTATTCTTGGATCTGCCAGCTGTGACAAGACTATTCTATGTTGTTGTTTGGTTTAAGAAAAGGCTTGGTTTGAAGAAATATTTTAATATACCTTTAAAGTAACTTACAGCGGTCAAGCTAAACCATCGTAATACTTATTTGAGACTGCCTTCTAACAAATTTGTGCAGACTTCGAGCATTTGTTTCGCGACAGATACCATACAGTGCACAAATCAATTTGGTATGATGGTGAGATAGAAAGTAAGTCGTGTTGAATACTGTTTGAAAGAAAAGAAGTGTAGGATATTTTTATAATTTTTTTCTCTTCAAATTGAAAACAGATGGGACTTGACAGGACTTCTTTCATTTTCAATAACAGGAGAAACAAATGCGTACAAAATCTTAATTAATCGTTTTCGTGATGGGTTTTAAATCGATGAACAAATACGCATGAGGTATTTGAGTGATATTGTCGTATGCATAATTCAGTCAATGTGTTCCTGACTGTTTGACTAATAATTACAGCTGAAATTTATCCCTTGGACTTTTAACAATACTTAATAATTGACACTGTGACTGATGATGTGATGTGCTTTACTGTGTTTAAATACATTTGGGTAAATTATATTAGACTTACGATGATGTTCTCTTCGTGCAAACCAAAGTTTAATTTCTTCCTCGTCCTCTCCTAACATGTCACTGAAAATAACAATGTGTTAGACACCAGTCGGACACGATCCCAACATCTTCGCGAGGAATGCCTTCTACGAACGATATGGATTCTCTTTACTTTCTTGAAGACCGCTCCGGTGGCCTAGTGGTTAGAGCGTCCGCCTCGGATGCGGGAGGTCGTGTGTTCAATCCTCGGCCGAATCATACCAATGACTTGCAAAAATGTTACTAACAGCTACCTCGCTTGGCGCTCAGCATTAAGTGGTTACTGTTAGGACTGGTCGGCCTGGTGTCAGGATAATGTGACTGGGTGGAACAGCATGCTACATCCCTGCGGTATGATGCCCCAGTTCTAGACATCACTTTAAACTGTCACACTGCAGACATCGTAGCGATATGACTGAAACATTGTTAAAGCTACGTTTAAAATCCAAATCACACACACACACACTTTCTTGAAGTAATGCGTAAGCAGATTTCCATTTTTTGTAACACCACCCGATACTTTGAGGTGGACGATCGAAAAAGTGTGATTTGTGTTCGATCAAATGTTTGACAAATATGTCAAATTAATCGCTAAGATAAAGCGCGTCCCACATACATGAACCTTTTTTGACCAAGTGACATCATATGGCATGAAAATGTTTATTACATGACTTATCGTTTGAAATATTTCTTATTTACAAGACACTAGGTTTCTCTTTTCAAGTCTGAGTCTGAAATGATTTCAGTAGAAAAGCCTCCA
Source organism: Sinohyriopsis cumingii (assembly GCA_028554795.2). NCBI lineage: Eukaryota > Metazoa > Mollusca > Bivalvia > Unionida > Unionidae > Sinohyriopsis > Sinohyriopsis cumingii. Next base: position 63,002,147 of record CM068827.1, read on the forward strand.
GTGGTTTTGTATTTGTATACATATACCTGAATGAAACAAGATAAGAAATAAATAACAAAAAAAAACCAACTATATTTTTACATTTATTTCAGCTGCGATGATATCCCCTTTTTTGTTTCATGAATTCAGTGCGATCTCTTTAATATCGTGGATTTTCTATCTTATTTTGACACATTTTCTTAAGAGAAAGTATTATGTTACTTGGAAGAGAATAATTCTGATGGATAAAGAATCAAGTTTGATTGAAAAATATAATCATTGTCTACATTCTACTAATACACAATGAAGAAACAGTTTCTTGTCAATAAGAAGTGAACAGCACACCCATATAAAACCTATTAGTTGTGCTCAAATTATGCCTATCTATGTATTAGTGAGAGTGGAAATCAGCTAAATTATTTCATAATATTGTGTACACCAATTCCTACCATTCTCCTTAGGTTCAATGATTTTGGATCTAAATATTCACAATATCATATTTACATCCACTCCATTCAGTCAAAATCCAAAGAATGGTCTTATAGGCTGCAAAATTTGTACCCTCGATATTTAGCATGCTGTGTTGTGTCCTCCTCTAGTGAAAACAGTCTAAATTGCTGCCAAAGAAGATAATTAGTGGCCGTTATAAATAAGTGAAAATAGAGTTACTGTACTGAGGTTGTATTGTGTCTCTCATCTCTATTCATGTCAAGCTGTAATTACATTTAATTTAGTGATTTGTTACTTCTGACAGCGAGTATAAAGGTATGACTGGTTCTATAATTGAATGATCATCACCTGGCATTAGACCGAATGTATAAGTTGACATATATTGTAAAGTGAAAAAAGAAAGATTGAAGATATATACCAAAGAGTACAAGTCCAAAGTACTGATTAAATTAAAATGTGTTGATTAGTAAACACCGTTGTTTGCCTTCAGAATGAAACAGTGCAAGATATGGGGAGGTGCTCTCGACAGAAACATCAATACAATAAGAACACAAGTCGTGAGATCACATGTATGAATTGTAGTTAGGATGAATACACACAAATTGTACGTATTAATACTAAAAAAAACAGGTGAAAAAGAACATATAAGCTTGCTTATTAAGTCCTGATTGTTTCCTAGATTACGTCCACTAACAAGAGGCATTGATTTATACGACGCATGGTTCTGTGTACAGAATCGTATCATTATATGGTGAAAAATACAATCTTTCATTGTGATTGGCAAAATGGAATTCATGAATGATCGTAAATATTTCTCAACAGTTAAGTCATATTTAGCTCTTGATGAGGGTCTCTGGAGTTTATTTTATTATGAAAAGATACAAACTTGATTATTAATGTTACAAAATGGCCAAAGTTCCTGTAGTAATTTTGTTTTAAAGTACATTCTATTGGAAATTGTTAGTACCTTTGTCTATGAAACAGTTTTCGAAGCACATTTTTAAAACGAATATAAAAATATGCATGATAAAGCTATCAATATATAGTCGTTTGATTTCTGTTGTTTTTATACGCGTGCATCTTCCTGTTTTATACTACAATGAGGAAAAAAGGATTAAAATATGTTGGTTAATTAAATAAACTTTAATATATGAAATATTTTAATGGCAATTTAGATGATGGGTGCATGTTACAATGTGCTTGGGAACTATAAATCAGCATAGTGGAGCAGGAGTGTTCTTTAATTCCTAGGGAAAAAAATTAGCATGGACAAACTTTGGTAAATAGGTCAAAGGTTAAAGGTTAAAATTGTAAAGATTATAATGCTGATATATTTTTACCACAATATTTGTTAAATATATGAATTTATGTCAGTTAAATAAATCAAACGGAACAATTCAGTAATCAATATACTTGTTACCACCCCAGTGAACAAAACATTACAGCTCTATTTAAAACGCAGGAATGTACCGAATTTAAGTGGAATCAAAAGGAGAGTTGTTTAAAAGAAATGCTGTGTGTACATACCGTAATGTAATGTGCTAACAATATTTGATTGAATTTATGAATGTCATTGAGCCTTATTTTAAGTTCATCAATAGAAAAATTAGACAACTTGATTATGTGAAAGTTCAGTTAGACTCAGTGATTAGACTTATAATGTTACGAGTTTTGGCTCCTACAATAAGTAACAGGAAAAAAAAATGAAGACAACAAGCTTTGGAAAGTTAAGCAAATAATTTATTTCCCTAGAATATCAGATGAAAAATGATAAAAATAATATTACCGTTTTACGAATCAAATCCAAAAATAATCCAAGAATTGAAAAATAGAAGTTCTAGTAATAAAAGTCCTGAATGAAACTGAGTTCGAATCCCGATGAAATCCAAAATGGAATATGATGACGTCATAAAATGTCAGAGAAGTGCTGCAGTGTCAACAGTCTCTTGTAGAATCACAGAATATTATTCCAGTTTTTAATTGTGTACAAAGTTTGACATATGTCCTTGTCCAAGAATTAATTAACAGCACTAGTATTTCCAGGGAAAACAACCACTTGAAATTGAATGAGGTGAAGAAAATAAAATAATTAGCCAAAAACTGGTCACAACATAAGTCAACTTGACTTCTAAATTGTTATGGCACTACTCAAAATTCTTTCTCAATTCATCAGTGATAAGTCTAGCTGAGACGCAATACAGATTCCTGAATGTGGGTTGACCTCCAAGAAAATTTAAAAGTTTGTAACAATAAACACGTGTTTGATATCACGTACTCTAGGTATGGCCTTGACTTAATTTAATATTTCTTACTCTGAGAAAGAATTTAACCTATTTTTTTTTTAAAAAAAAGTTGTTTACTAAAAACTATCGCCGGTTGTGAATCAAGGTCAGAAACTAGATTCACTGTTTTTGTTATTTGTTATTTATTAAAGAAACAATCAAGGCAAACAGAACTGAACTGAAATTCAGGAAAATGTCATATCAATTAAATAAAGTTACATTACAATAGCATGTAATAGAATAAAAAATTAAAACTAACAAACAAACAATTGAATTAAATCAAATATAAATTAAATCAATTATACATAACAATAAAAAAGCACAATTTAAGTTGTGATCAAGGCGTGTTCATAAACCATTATACCGCTGAGCCAAAAATATGAACAGAACAAACAGGAATGAAATAGACAGTATTATTGATCGTTTTTTCGACACATTACATTCTAAATTTTATAACGGAAAATATGCAAAATTAGAAGATGGATGCTTGACAGGATTGAAGAATCAACATTTCACATAGATATAAACCGTTTCGAGGAGGCACACAAATAGGTTTGCATGAAAATGTTAACAGCAAAATTTACGTAACAAATATGAAAATTAAATGAGTTGTGTTCTATTCTGCAGAATCATCGTTACAACAATAGCAGCAGAGGAGGCGAACAGACCATTTTGTGGAAGCGTCCAAAAACCGAAATAAGCCTTCCTAAAAAAAGGATTAATAACCTTATAAATGAAAATAACTAACTACAGAGGACTCACAAAGAGTCCCTCAAAGAGTCCCTCTTGGGGTTAGTCCACGTTATTTCACGACCGTAAACTTGTCGATAGCGAGTACATTACAAAAACGAACCAACTTGAGGTCCCGCCCTCTCTGCTGCTATTAATTTATCCAAATATTTTATCAAGACCTACACGATATCTTGTTCTGGGATCATGTAGTGCTATTGTTATAAATCCATACGGAGTAGCTTGCGTTCGTGAAAAAAAAGTTTTTAAATTTAATTATATCCATGTCACCGCTGCACCAAGTTTGATGAATATTTCTCATCGTGTGTGTATCAACTCCATTAAACACAACTAAAATATTACAGTTATCTCTGATCACTTTTGGTATTTGTGTGTATCGTTGAGTAACATAAATGACATCAGTATTTTTATGCCTACCTCGAGAAAAAATCCTAGCTGGATTTGATTGTTTGTCCAGCATCACATCATCATATACAACTAAATTATTAATAAATCCGTCTATGGAATCTACTGATGGTGCTTCATCAATATCGGTTATAAACTCGATAACATCGTTATCTTTATCCAGTAATCGCGCGTTTTCATTAAAATCTTTAAGCACATCATAACATCGTTGATCATCTACAGACCGGGCTACCAAATACAATTTATCCCACTTTAACCATCTCATTATAAGATTAAGTAACAACTGTGTCTTTCCACTTCCAGAAGGTCCTATTATTATCATCCTAATCGAGTTCGGTAACGCAGGATGGTGTTTGACAGGTTCTCGTTTTCGAGTCGCTGAAAAATCAATTATATCCATATTATATATACATATGAATCTATATTGTTTACGCTGTAGAACTAAAACCCCAACTAATGATCTATCCACGGTTACAACAAAAAATGAGAGAATAGCATATGGTGGAAAATGTGCAGTATGTAACAGAAAAAAGTTTTCTTTTTTACCTAAAAAAGATGGTGGTGATATTGCTAAATTAATGTCAAAGTTCCCAGGCACTCCGTGGGCTAAATACTCTGGAGAAAAACATCTACCAGGATATAATTATTGCTGTCCTGGAACCCGACTTGATATCAGGCTTGATAATCAGGATCAACCAAAACCAGGCGAGGAACCAATAAACGCTATTGATAAAGCATGTCATGCTCATGATGTTGCGTATAAAAACAATGATCTACAACATAGGCATATTGCAGATAAGAAATTAATTCATGAGCTAAATTCTATAAAAATAAAAATATCAAAGAAAAATTAGCTAATTGGTTAGTAAGATCCGCGATGAAAAGTAAATTAGCGCTAGCGGCTGGTAATCTATAAAATGGAATCGATTTATTATTCTCCAAGAGGATACTGGAGGGGTAAAGCAGCAATTAATAAACTTGTAGATGCAGCAGCGGTCAAACATTCTACTGCTAAAGCGTGGTTATTCAAACAAGCAATATGGCAAATTTATTTACCGCCACCTAAGCAAATTCACTTTGCACATTTCAATGTCAGTGTTCCTAATGAAGTTCATCAAGCTGATATTCTGTTTTTACCACATGATACCGTTAAAATTGGTCGACGTCAAATAACATACAAGTACGTGCTAACTGTTGTTGATGTTGCAAGTAGATACAAAGAGTCCAGGACGATTCTCCGCAGTTGAGATATTTTTCTAACTCTAGACACTGCAAGATAAAACTAAGTTCGACCATTCGATACGATCATCGACGATCCAAACAACTGTATCAGTAATAGTTAATCCCTGAGATGAATGAATCGTCATCACGTATCCAAGCGTCCACGGGGATTTATCAGCGTGTAGCGCATCTTCAACAACATCAACATCAACTGCGACAATATCATTCAGCACAAGATTCTGTTCCCTTGACTCTGTCAAGTGTCCTGGTATATCAACGTCAATATTCTGCCGCCGTGTATCAGCTGGTCGATAACATAACGGAACTGGCAACGTTGGAAACTTTTCTCGTAACTGAAACAACTCCCGTTGAAGTGTGTCACGAACTATCTTTCTACTTGCAACTATCAAATCGTTTGGTCTCCACGCGCGCAAAAAGTCTTTCATGGGTGTTTCTGAAATTATCTCGCGCATTACTTCACACTGAATTTTATTCGGTTGGAGTCTGATTAATTTTTTTAATTCCTATAATTCTGCATCAAGTGCTCTATGATCATCAGTTATTTCTTCATAGTAATCAACGAAATTTTTCAGCCAATCATGTGGAGATGGTCCAACTACGGGTGGTGGTTGGCCGTGATCGCCGCACATTATCACAGCAGTATTTCTTGTTAATAACCAATCAAGAAATGTTTTTAATACTTCCAACGACACAGTACATATTTCATCCCAGATTATAATCCTTGGATTATATTTTTCACCCATCCTCGAAGAAGTCCATGTATCACCCTTCCATCGGAAGAAGCTGTGATAAGTACATGATTGTACTCCTCGTTGTTTCATTTCTCGCGCGAGTCTGTGTGTAGGTGTTAGCACAATCATATCTGAATTCTGAAATAGTTTGATGGCTTGAGTGGTTTTACCAGAATCGTCAGGTCCGTTTAGATAAACTGTTTTGTGTCTGGTTATTGGATCATATACCTATGGTGCAGACGATAGTTTTAATGTTTGATATTTTTTACAGTAAATATCTTTAACCGCAACATCAGCGGATTCGGAATAATTAAGTATATTTTCCTTTTTTATTCTCCACGAACCCCGTGATGCACAAGTGTCTATGTTTAATTTTTCTAACACTATTGAATATTTTTTTATTGATATAAAACGAATCCGTAGCGACTCTGACAGCAAATTCAGAAACCTTATTTATCATCGATAATAAATTTATCGAAACGTATGTGAGCATTGAAGATCTTAAATGAGTTAACTGCGGTGATTCATCGTCCATGTAGCTCACAATTGTACCTAGTTTATTTCCATTTGGCAAGAAAGCTATATCTCGACTTATAAATGTGTTCTTATTCGTTGTATCACTGATTATAAAATCTAACTCAGCATCGTCCATGATCAATCTTGTACAATGTCGTTCATGATCATATGATCCTTCTTGGGTGAACTTGCCAATTATATTTCTGCCAAGATCCTTCGTAATTTTATTTTCATGATCAATTTTGTCCGGGTTTTCATCATCAGAATATTCCTTTTGTCGTGGTAACCAAACTTTGGTTTGTTTTCGATATGATATAATTGCTTCACTGATCGTCAGCGATATTAATATCGCACAATCAAGCATATATCGTAACAATACTATTGTTACCCACATTTTTTCTGAAAAATGTTTTCCAAACCAAACATAACAAATTCGATGAAGTCCTTTAGCAAACTCGAATGACTCGATACAAGCGAATCCAGTCAGGTCAAAATCTGGTAATGGTCCATTTATCGATACTCGCGTCATTTCGTGTGTTTTAAAATACAGAACAATCTCCCATCCCGAGAAAACTTCCCGGATAACATGCAACCATATCAACTGAAATAACATCTCTGTGATCGTATTTAGTATTCCATAATCCACCGTGCCCGTATTCGACACAATTCGATATTATATCATTGAGAAAATCAAATCTAGTTGGTTTCCACGAATTTTTCTTTCTAGCAAAATGAGCCGCAACTGACGGAACAGTAAAACAGTTCCTTAATAGCTTGTCAGTATCATTAGTATATTGCAGTGCAAGATTTTTCATTTTCTCGTGGAGAAGATCTGTTCGATAAATAACACCATTTGGTCTTACAAATTGATCAAATTTATTTTTTCTTCCATATCTGATTCGTCGTTAGAACTCTGAAATAACCATACTGACACAGGATCGTTTTTACTCATTTCGTTAATAAAATTAAACATGTGCGTTATAATCAATAATTTCGATCGAAGCTCCTTTTGATTTATATTTTGATTCATACAAAATCTCTCCTGTTATCGTCGATACGGTTATTGGAAATTTTAATTTTTTTCCTAACTCAGCGACATCTTTGATAGACGCTTCGGTATCTTTAACCATGTCTCCCCACGTGTTTATTATTTTACGTCTTTTATATGTTAGACCGTTTCCACGAGTCGAAACGGTAAAATGTTCTGTTACTCGTTCGGCTACACAGTTTATTTTTAAAAATTTCATCGGCGCCAGTTTATCAACGCTAGGTTTTTCATTTATCAGATAGATTTCATAAATAACTGCTGTTACAGGATATGCTCGTTCATAATACGGTTTGTCAATACCTGTTAATAGACCTGGTTTGGAATATTTACTTACTACAACAGTTTTTTTATCATTGTGGACAGGATCATATTTGTCGCGGATAATCCAATCATCTGTTTCTGCAAGTATGACAAATTTTATTCTGAAAAGATATTTTCGATTGCTTTGATGTTCAAAGAGGTAGTTAATGATAATTGCTGCTCGTTTGTCGTTCATCGTAGCGTCGATGATATCTTTGTTGCGTATAATCTTGAACGTTGACCAAACATGAGATGCACCATCTGCGTGAAATTCTTTCTTGGTGTCGGGAATTTTATTAATCATACTTTTGCTTTTCGGATCAACCAGATCTTGCATCGGCACGTCAGGAGATATTCTGTCGAGATTAAATTTATCTGCTTTCCAAGGCTTGATTTGGGATAATCTATCAAACTCACTCATATTATATTTCAAACAAGTATTTAAATTAAAATATTATGTATACAATGTCTCGATGCAAATGGTTGATGATTGGTTCATTAAATGTCTCGATGCAAATGGTTGATGATTGGTTCATTACCTCGTTGTAATAAATCCTGTAAAAAGGAATTCTGCGGACAACACATGCTAAATGTTCACCGTGGAAGCTTAGGACCAATACCATGTCATGCGATGTGGTGCTGGAGTACGAGAAAAAAAACAGTTGTGTGCAAGTTGTGGTGGAAAAAATATCGCGAGCTTAAAAGATATTATGATTTTAAAAAATAATGACCCTGACAGAATCAATAACAACGCTTTAAAATCCGTGGAGGATTATCTAACTACGTTTTCAGACAAATTATGATTTAAACAAATGATATTATTATATAAATGAGCCAAGAATTTATGAAGCATCCTATAATAACAAACTACGAATCAAATCGTGATGGTATGATAAGACACTGTTGATTGAAAAAACCAGTTGGTTCTGTTAGTAATGTTGGTTACCTATTGTTTACTGCTGGGAAGAAACCTTATCTCTGTCATCGATTCGTGTATGAATGTCACGAGGGGTAGATCAAAGATGGTCTTGTGATCGATCATATTGACGGGAATCCTCAAAATAATAATTTATCCAACCTTCAAGCTGTTACACAGAGCGAGAATAATACACGTGGTAATACTGGGAGATGTAAAACAACCAGAAAAAGGGCGGTAAAATCTACAAACATAGAAACTAGCGAAGAAATTATATCTCAATCAATCAATTCAGCTGAGAGATATTTTGATATCTGCCGGCGTTCGGTACAATTTGTCGGGGAAAATATATATAAATTCGCCTTCTCTAAAAAACATAAACAAAGAATCATTATCAATCATGGAGATAAATTATCATCTTTAGCAAGTAATTACCTCAAATTATATTTAATTAATATTTATTTTATGGACCCAGCATTCTCCACTCGTATACTACTGATTTTGCGACTTGAGCGAAAGGGAGATAATTCTGTAAATATATTTCTCCGTAGATTTCTCATTTTTACGGTCGTAATTAGTCAATTAACCATCTACTTCGCTATTAATATCAATAATGTGACGAGTAAAAGGATATTTATGGTTTTTTAGCTTACAAAATACAAGAATAAACGTATTTTACATCGTACAATGTAGCGAGTTATTTTTAAATCTGTTATGAGAAATCGAGGCAGAACACGCTGTTAGTGCAGATATTTACAATCTGTTTAGAAACCGCTGTTATAATGCAGAAATATATATAGTTGACAGTGTGTTCAGAAACCGATCTGTAAGTAATAAAACGTTTGTTGCAGTGGGTGAAAATAATTCTATTTTAGAATACTTTCGCTATTATGATAAAAGACTATTTTTTCAAGGCAGAAACCACTGTTTTAATGCAGAAATATTCACAATCTATTCAGAAACCGCTGTTTTAATGGAGAAATATTTACAATCTATTTAGAAACCAATCTGTAGATATATAATAATTTCAGGAACGTATAATTGTTAGATGATTCGATTGCTCAGTTGATAACGTATCGGACCGTGATACTTGGGGTCCCAGGATCGAATCCCATGACTGACAACTGTCGGTTGTTATGCTTAATTGCGATTTTTATAATTAATTGGGGCCCCGCCAGCCCTCGAAACTCAACAGAACCCCGTCCCACCACGTCACCTTTGGTGGATACATGTTTTGTATCACACACGGGCTGATTATTGGGGGGTGTCCTGTTAGAGAATGGCTCCGTACATGTTGTGCTGTCCTTGTAAATATGTAAATATGTAAAATTATAAATACTACGTGCTGTGCCGTCCTTAATTAAGATTTATATGTTGTGCTGTCCTCTAAACTTGCTAGAATACGGTGGTAAGCTAGGAGTTTATAGGGATTGTGCTGTCCTTAACTAAGATTTATATGTTGTGTTTCGTGTATTCTCTAAACGTGCTAGAATACCGTGGTAAGCTAGCAGTTTATGGGGGTTGTGCTGTCCTTAATTAAGATTTATATGTTGTGTTGTCCTCTAAACTTGCTAGAATACGGTGGTAAGCTAGGAGTTTATGGGGGTTGTGCTGTCCTTAAAACACCCTCTTGAGCCTCTAGACCGTTGTTTGATTGGTTAGGGGCTCTCATAGGGGTTGTGTTTCGTGTATCCTCTAAACTTGCTAGAATACGGTGGTAAGCTAGGAGTTTATGGGGGTTGTGCTGTCCTTGAAACATCCTCCTGCACATGGGGATATCTTTTTTACTTTAAAGATATATATATATATATATATATATATATATATATATATATATATATATATATATATATATATATATATATATATATATATATATATATATATATATATATATATATATACTAAATAATGAACCATGAAAATATCAATGATGTAATAGTTGCTATTACAAAATTAGAAAAAGACAGTATTAATATATCTGATGAAATGAATCCTGAAAAGATTATTTCTGATTTTGAAATTTTAGAAGAACGTAAAAATGATGGCGGTTATGTGCTTCCATCTGAATACAATTTCATAAAACGAATTCAGGCGGCGATGTTCCAGTCACTAGCTGCGGTGAAGGATTATCAAGTCAAGGAATTCGTTCCTCTCTCTCTCTGCCGCAGTAAAAAAAATTAGATCGGAGTTATCCCACGAATACATGGCAAAGAAAACGATTAGTACTCGTATAAGACAATAAAGAAAAATTATGTCAGCGAGTAACTTCCGTACTGGTGAAACGATCCAGAGTAACTTCATTACTGGTGAAACGACCGAACACATGTAATATTTAATTTCTTCTGAAATATTTATATTATTCTGAAATATTTTATATCATTCTGAAATATTTATATTATTCTGAAATATTTTATATTTTATTATTCTGAAATATGTTATATTTTATTATTCTGAAATATTTATATTATTCTGAAATATTTATATTATTCTGAAATATTTTATATTTTATTATTCTGAAATATTTTATTATTCTGAAATATTTTATTTTCCATAAAACCTGATCGATTTGTATAATTTTGAGTACCAACCACCATATCAATTTCAGAACAATAATAAGATATTTCTGATAAATAAAATATTTTTGATAAAATAAAATATTTCTGATAAAAGAAAAAAAATATTTCAAAACAATAATAAGATATTTTTTGTAGTATTTTTTGCAAAACTGATCGATTTTTTTAATTTTGAGTACCTAACTACAGATCAGGATTACAAAATTGATTGATTTTATTAATTTTGAGTATCATTTACCCATTCAAAATTAACAAACTGATTGATTTACACGATTTTGAGTACCATTTACCCCGTCAATTTCTGAATAAATAAAATATTTCACAATAAAATATTTCAGATTATAATAATTATTTCAGAATAAAATATTTCAGATTCTAATAATTATTTAAGACTATTTGCAAAAGTGATTGATTTACACGATTTTGAGTAACATTTACCCTATCAAAATTAACACACTGATTGCTTTAGACGATTTTGAGCATCATTTACTCCATCAATTTAAGATATTTCCGAGAAAACAAAATATTTCTGATAATATAAAAAAGTATTTCAGAATAATGTAAGATATTTTTTGTAGTATTTTTTGCAAAACTGATCGATTTACATGATTACCTAAATACCCATCAGAATTAACAAACTGATCGATTTGTATAATTTTGAGTACCTAACTACATATCAGAATTAACAAACTGATCGATTTACATGATTTTGAGTATCAACCACCATATCAGTTTCAGAATAAATAAAATATTTCTGATAAAAATAAAATATTTCAGTATAATAATAAAATATTTCTGATAAAATAAAATATTTCAGAATAAATAAAATATTTCTGATAAAATAAAATATTTCAGAATAAACAAAATATTTCAGAATAATAATAAAATATTTCAGAAAAAAAAATTCTGATAAAATAAAATATTTCTGACTTTACGTAAAGATTCACAATTAATTTCTCTCCCCGAAGGTCAATTAAGTGTCCAAGGTGGTCAGTTAGTTTAAAATTTATTCGTGTTAACATATTATTATGACACCGCAGATAAACAGGATTAGTTCGTTCTTGCACGATCAAATCCCCAGGGGGTACTTGTGGTGTGAACGTGTATAAAATGTATCCTTTTTGAGCCTGATTTGATTTTCCGAGATCTATTTGATAGCTGCCATCGATCACATTACAAACTAGATTAACCGCGATTGTCGATGTTATATTAACGATTCCCGGAGATACATGTCTACCGCCTCCGTGTCGATCATTATTGTATCTAAGAACAGTTGCTGGTGGGGCTATGCCTCAACAATTTTAGGAAAGTTTTTATTGATAAGATCATTGAGTGATCTTATCAATTCGCCGGTTTCAAATCCTGGTAGTGTAAAATTTAATAAATTTGCTTCAGTTATTTTATAATGATCAATATATGTTTGTTTGATACTTTTTCTTCCTGAATCTATGTAATTAGTAGCATTTATTACCTCAATAATAGTCTGATTAGCGATTTAAGATCTAATACAATTTGATTTAGATGCTGTATCGTTGCAATGATCTGATGTTTTAGATTGATATTGGGATACTCCAGGATATAGTTTTTAAATAAACGTGCTAATGTCGTTAATGTAGTTGTGTATTCAGTTTTAATATCTGTAGCTTGTTCTCTGAAATATCTTTCATAAACAATATTAGTTGAAGTTTCTTTTATCATAATCAATGATAGAAAACGGTGTTATAGGATATCTTTTTCCATCATGAATAATATGAGTATCCTTACCAGTCCATGGATACAAATTTCGGTATTTTGGAGTTATTATAAACTTTTTTTGTCCATGAAAAATTCAATTAACTTCGGTTCCGGTGGTCCTTGATACTCTGGCGCAATATCAGGCCATCCTAACACCGTTCTGATCGAACTCTGATAAATATCTGAGGCATAATCAGGAGAATGTATCTCAACCGTAGAAGATAGCGTCGGCTCATGAACGTTAATCGATATTTTTGCTTCTTTTTCGGTTATTGATTTTATTCTACGCGCAAATCCATCGTTGATTTGTTCGATCTCATAACTACCAGTTGGCATCCCAACATCGTTCCAGTCAGGTGTTCCATCCGGTTTATTTTTATTAACAAATACAAGTGAATTATTTGCTGGTATACCATTAAATGATTTCGATCTGATATTTGGCCAACTATGGTATACTTGTAATTGCGCTAGTGCAATTTTTTTTACTGGAATTGCTGCCAAAAAATTGATGCTAAATTCAGGATTAATCGAGCTTACTGAGATCATCGATGTTTTTCGTGGAGTTGTGTTTGTCACGATCTGCTGGAGTAATTCTGTCATTATTAATACTCGTACCTTTAATACTAGCGCAGTTGAATATTTTAATCATCTCTGAAAACTCGAAATCAGATATAATTCCATCACTGAGACTTGCTGATAACAACGAAGATAACTTCGAGTAAGCGACCGTCGCTGTGTGTAATTTTATCATGTAATCGGATAATTTTTCATTCGTGCAGGTACATATTTATTTTGGCAATGATTTTGAGCACACATGCAATCGTTGTTGTAGCCGAAATACAAATAGTCACGGCTACTGGTACCATCATTGTCATTGTTGATAATATCACACCGGTTCCAGCAACAACAGCGGAGACTGAATAAACGATTACGTCGACGATAACTAGTCGTCATCGATATTTCTTTACTTTTACCGTGTATTGTTCGACTCGATCTTTCAACGCTGCTTGCCATTCACGCGCTTGATTGTACCTGTAATGTTGCGATGCATCGTCGATTGAGGTACTCATTATTTATTTTATTTACGTAAATAATTGAGGTTTTTCAGCTACAAATTCCAAACACCGCCAGTAAGATGCTGCGGTTAATTTCTTATCAGCTACTTCCAGAATAAATATTTCTTCGTTTCCTTTATTTAATATGATAGACACAACCCCGGAAAACTTATCAGTTGAATGATGCCATGGATATGTTGTAAATATTTGAAATTTTGCAGCACTGAAAACAGACAGCCTGTACACGCCAGTAACTGTTGGGGTATATTTTGCTGCGACCATGTTGCGAATCCTGATGATACTGTGTATACGATGTTGGTAACATGCCCGGGAGATATCTCGGGTGGAATTTTAATCAAACTGGTTTTATTAAAGATCTCAGGAATCTCCGCTACGATGTCTTGCTGTGTTTGTTTGATCGTGTCGATGTTCGTCTTGATATCAACGAGTTTTACGTCAACGGTCAACGGATTACCAAAATATTCCTCTGCGGTTTCATTAATTTTTCTAAAGTTTCTGCGAAGATTTGTGAACGCGTTTGCGTGAACGTCATACTCGGCCCGCAACGTGGATAATTTGCCATGTACTGTGTTGTAGTTGACGTCAACGTATTTTTTTATAGCTGCATCTTCGTCGGATGTTGGATCTCTTAAAACCACTATCTTATTCCAATTCATACTGAGTTCTCCCGTCATTGTGTCACCGGTATTTTTCACGCGATTAGCAACACTTGCTGTAATTTGATCTCTGATGGTTGTAAACGATACACTTGAATCCCTGATTTTTCCGCTGTCAGTCAACACAGGAATATTATCCTTGACCGCACCGAGTACTCATCGAACTATATCATTCCATTTGATATTGCTGGTTTTTAGTTTACCATATCGATCCTGAAAAATAACAATCTCATCTGGGTCAACTCCAGCCAGGTTCATAATATCAGCGAGTTCATCTTTAGTCGCGTACTTCGACAGATCAATGTCATCGGACTTTTTCTTAACTATAGAAGAAGATCTTCTTCCGTAAATATCAACTATTATAATTTAAGATCTGTTTGAAACGTATCGGTTGCTTGTATAATCATGCACGACTTTATGTGGTGGTTTGGATGATTTTGATATAGCGTTAAGTACATTAATTACTTCACGGCCACATATTGGCGGATCTGTCATTGTTTGTGTGGGTAGCGTTGAATACCAAACTTGCGCGTGAAGTGGCGCGACATACTTGATAAACTCACGCGGTGGAGCTAACCCGTATGAATCAAAATAATCTATTCCAGGTGGATCAACCGCGTATGATACCAAATGAATACCGGGTCCTGAATTCGAGTCAAGATTAATAATACCTGTTTCGAATTCATTCGGTTGTTTCGGTAATTGATCTCGCATAAAAGCACCTCTGAAGTTTTTATTTTTAATCGTTTAGCAGCATCGAGTAAATCAAAATTTGATGCTGGGGCATCTAACGAAGTGATCCTGGAAGCCTCAGACCTCTTGCCCAACGAGATCCCGACAATCTTAGACCGGATCCCTTTTTTTGTATCCTTTTCCTGTTGCTTTCTTTAGAGCCATTCCAGCAGCTGTTCCAACAGCATAAAATGCGGCTGCTTTTGCTATGGCTGGAGTGGCAACAGCTATTAACGCTGAAATATCCTCGAGAAGTGGAAAAATACCACCTGTTTTAACTGAGTCTTTAATCGCACCCGCAGAGAGATTAAGTTTGATGCCTGTTTTTGACTGTTTAGCGCCGTTGAAATGTTTAAGTTGACGTTCTGATAATGATAATTTATTTTGACCACCCGTGATATGATCTCGCTTAAGTGATATTTTCATTCCGCAGTTTTTTGCTAAATTTGATTGAAGGTTTTTAATCTGACCAGGAGTCAGACTGACACTAACTTGATGATATGGCATTTTATGATAAATACTTCCCACGCTCCAAATAATGATTATAGATTTTCCACTGGGGCACCAACGACTCTCATTCGACCACTACCATCTTCAAGTAATATCGCTTTGTCACTGAGTATAACCGCGATTGCTCTGTAGGCGGCACCACCATCTGGCGGGTTATTAACACGAGCTCGAAAGTGTATATCAACGACAGATTGCTTGGATAAATCAAGATGCTCCAGTGAAAAATAATAAATTGGATACAGATTTGTAAAATCTAACTGTGATATTTGCAACCCAGTATCTACATTTTGATCACGTCCCATTAATGACGTCAAACGATGATATGCACGCGCTACGTGATTCTGATCAAAGTTTAACAATATATATTCAGTTGGTTCTTGATGTCCATTTATCCGCAAAGAAACTTCATCAACTCCAAGTTTGTCAAATATCATATGCGAACGTTCCTGACTACCCGTCCGATTACTATTTTGCAGCGCAATAAAAATATGTCGTGGCGCAGAAACACCCTGCTGTGATGCTATATGCCATGTAAATATACCTCGAACAGTACTTTGAATAGCATCTGTGGTTACTGTTAACCATGATAGCAATGATTTACCGCCTTGATCCGTAAAAGAGAGTAATTTGTGTTATTCAGCAATAGATGCAATCATTACAGGCATCCACAGTGAAAGTTTCGTTATAACTACTTTACCATCAGCAACACCTTCACCTCGCCAGATTGCATCATTATCATTACCTTTTCTTACCAGCACAACTGTGTGTTTAGGTCCATAGATGACCTTTCTAACATTTCTACAAAATCCAAAGATGTGAGACAGTGGAATTGCACATGAAAAATTTCTATTATTTCCCGACAACGCTGCTCGGCGTGTTGCAAATCCTAAGTTGTAAGTTTCATTAACACTTTTTATAATATCAAACGCAGCACCTGGTCTATCTGCATGTTCAGGATCAACTGGTTGTGCAACTGCAGTATTTTGTGCTGCCAGTATTTTACTATATTGAACATGATCAGCGTTGTTGGTAATATATTTAGAAAACATCATTGTTGGACCTGCTGATCTTGTGTAATCATCAGAATATCTCGCTAGACCAATTATTGTTGTTGCAACATCGACATCCTTATGAAATGATTCAATATTTTTCCATCAATCATGTATATGGCGCTATCAAACAGCGCCATAATCCCGTTGTTGACAAAACCAACTCGCAAATTGGCATCATATGCCGTATTAGCCGCAACATTCGTTACAAGTCTACCTTCTAATTCAATAAATGCCTCAGAGGTTAAAAATTTCTACTTGCATTCTGAGCCTGTAATTCGATTCTTCCCCGCTGATCTGGTTGTCTTGCGTCATAGGAATAAAATTGATAATCACGTACTGATTCATCCTTGAGGACCGGTGCGTCCATGTCAAATGCTGGATCGGATATACGCTTGAACATTTTATTATAATTACCCATATTTTCAAATGGTGATCTAAATTATCATCGTCTGACACGAAGACCACTTCCTGCTATTAAATTTGCAGTTATATTTCTTTCGGCTTCTTCAGATAATTCCGCTAGTTTTTGATTTGCGACTTGATTTGTTATTTTACTGACATTTGCTGGCATAACTTCAGTGCTGGCCAGTTTCACCGAATGCTGCTGTTTTCTTCGTACTAATCGAGCTAGTCTGTCCTTGACTGTCGAGAACGCTTTGCTGGCAAGATTATCAATAGTGCCAGGAATTTTATCACGAACAGCCTCTATAGCCTTCATCCCTAATTGTTTTGCAATCGGTATTGCTTTTGGAGCCATCCTTCTAAATAGACCCTGAACAACACCACCAAGTCCATCTCCGTAAATTGGTTTGTAATTTGGCAGTCGTGAGTTTACTACTATGACCATGATCGGTCCACGTTGAGCAGTGTGTATAATCATTTTTATATACTGATTCATTAATTGTTTAGTCGCTGTGATAATCATCAGCAATTTCATCAATAAGGGAACGATAAATGCTGCGATCCATAATACCGCCAGTAAATAATTTTCGATAAATATCAGATATTTCATTAACAATTTCTGGAGAATTATTTAAAGCCCGTTTTCCTCCAGTTAGTATTTCTAGTCGTTCTACGTTAGAAAGAACATTGTTAGGACAATCAATGAGACCACTTCCTTGAGTAACCAAAGGAAAACCACTTCCAGTTGCTCCTTCTTCCTTACTTGTTGTTTCCGCTTTTTTCGTAAATAATTTTAATTCTTCTTCTGATTTTTTAGTAGCTCTTTCGACCTTTCAGCTTCCGACATCATTCTTCGCTCTGGTAAAGAAAATTGTTGTTTTCCTGCTTTTTCTTTAGGTTGCTGCCTTATTTCTTTTTCTTTTAATGTTCTTTCTGCTTTTGATTTTTCAAGTTGTTGTTTTATTTCTTCTTCTCTTAATATTCTTCCTTGCTTTACTTGTTCAATGTGCTCGTATACTGCACCATCAAAGAGGCCAAAACTATTAATATCTTGCTCGGATCTGATTTGCGGAGTATCAGTAGCGATGTGATACATATTCCTAATCCAATTGGTAGATTTCATCGTTTTAACATATTCGGGTTTTACATACTTATCTCTTTTATGATATCCAAACGCGGCAATGTCAAGTAATTGGTCTGGGTCTTTGATAGCGGCAATACATTCGGGCGTGAATTTATCTATGATGTCGACTCTAACTTTTGGCAGTTGTGGTTGAGGAGGTTGCTGGGATGGTGGAAGACGGCCAGCAACATCAGCGGGAAATGTCTCAAGAGTTTTTTGAACCGCCTCTGTTGCTGTAACAATTTTCTTGGTTGGTTCGAGGATTGGTTTAAAAAACTGTTCTGTGCCTTCTGCAAATTCAACTTGGGCTTCTTGACGTTCTTGCAATTTTTCTCTAACAGAATCACGAACAGGAAGAAATGTTTTGATTGCTTTTAGTCTCTCTCGAGCTAATCTAGCAGTTTGAGATTCCTTAGCTGGTGGAATTATTGATATGATAATGATTTAATTATAGCAGCAGAGGGGGCAGGACCTCAAGTTGGTTCGTTTTTGTAATGTACTCGCCATCGACAAGTTTACGGTCGGAGAAATAACGTGGACTACACCCCAAGAGGGACTCTTTGAGGGACTCTTTGAGAGTCCTCTGTAGTTAGTTATTTTGATTTTTAAGGTTATTAATCCTTTTTTTAGGAAGGCTTATTTCGGTTTTTGGACGCTTCCACACAATGGTCTGTTCGCCCCCTCTGCTGCTACAGTTCCCCTAAACTTAAGGCTGGAATGTTACACGTATAAATGGCTTAGTTTAGTGTGCTGCATGTAATGGTTACAAAATCAGTAAATATGTGAGTGAATATGCATGTAGCTACCATTGACACAGAAACTACCCTTTCTAATTAAATTCTACATTTCCACATCTATGCTTAAGATGATTGTTTAGTAGGATGCTTCTTTTAATTCTTTCCTAAAATTATGTACCTATGATTTTCACATAGAAGGTTGCATGGCTAGGAAACAGCAGAAATTGGCGAGAAAAGATATATCATACATTGCGCAACATTAAATGTGATCTTGATTTATTGATTATGCTGATAGAAATTTCTTTAAACTAGTATATTCATTCAAACAAGGTGTTTGTTAACAGAAACTTTGATTGTTACAATTTTAAATCCGTTTAAGGTTACATAGTTTCTTATTCATTGTAGATCGTACACTATCATTACATGCACGTGTCCAGGAAGTATATCCGATCCAGTATCGATTTTCGCAGCACACATAAATAGATACATACATACATACATACACACATACATACATACATACATACATACATACATACATGCATGCATGCATGCATGCATGCATACATACATACATACATACATACATACATACATACATACATACATACATACATACATACATACATACATGCATGCATATATACATACATACAATAATACGACGTCAATCCTACTGATGCTTTACTAACAATGTCATTTGTGTTCAACAAACGATACGTCTTTCAAAATTGAATTGAATCATGTCATAAAAATGTCAAAGAAATATAGTAAAAGAAGCAATTGCAAGACGAGCGAGGTATTACGTGCACATGATAATAGTTTTCAGCTATTCATTCAAGCCTAAAAGATTTCGAGAGACCTTCAAATACAATTTGAATAAAAATAGCCACTAGTTCAAAGCGTGCGTGCTACAAGAAGACATGCAAAATCTGAAAATAAAGTCAACATATCTTTAAATAATTATGAAACAGTTGAACCAGCTTACATCAAACCAGTTATAATAACTTCAGTGAAAAGACGAAGTCACCTTGATACGTGTTTCAATTCTTCGGATTGATGACTATAGACTGAGGTGAAAGGTATAACGTTGCTAGAATATAATAATTTTCGAGAAAATTGTCATCATAGATAATAAACGCCCTGGATCGAAATCATATCTTTATTAACAAAATGGTGTGAATTCTTTTTATACGCTATAAACAATATTCAAATAAAAGAGATTATCTTAACATACGTATACATCATACGAGACATAATCTTTTCTCCATACTTTGGGTGACAAAGCAGTAGAATAACTTTAAAACTGACTTCTAAAGAATTATCATGCCACATTATTTGCTGATCTTCCTGAGAAGACCTATTAAAATTGTAAATAACACTATGGTATCTGGATGGAGCTATCAACTGATGATAATTCTTAGTGATAACAATTATTATTATTGCCGTGGACACAGACTGTAACGTATATGTATCCGGGATAATTCCTGCTTATAGAATTTGACATTGTCTTGCCACATGTGTCAGATATAATGAAATCTATAAGGAAAAACAAAGAATGAAATCCATCAAACACCACTGTAAAATACCCTTGCTAAACTGGAATACGCACAAGCCTATTCTAAGCAAAATTCTAAATTTAGGGTACAGGAGGTCATGGAAAAAAGTGAGATCGCAAAGCACGAGAAGTTATGCTCGGATCAAGTGGAATTATACCTTGTGGGAAATTAAAATATAGAGAAAAGACACGTGTATGCCAAATGTTATCGAATGCAAAATGTTATCAAATACAAACGACTACAGGACCCTAAAGGAAATTAGATATTGATATACGGATGTAAAACAGGAACTGAATTTTGACTATGAGTAAAAGACCAGATGGAAAAGTAAAACCTCAAATGGAGGCCCAAGGAATGAGACATCTAATTGTGACCATGTCTGAGAAGATTGTAATGATAAATTTAGGCATTTGTGAATATAATAGTACAACTGCCAATGTCACGAAACACAAAATTATTGCCAAAGGATAAAATACTGTGAGAGAGAGAGAGAGAGAGAGAGAGAGACAGAGACAGAGAGAGAGAGAGAAAGAGCAATGTTTAAATGTTTTAATTCATTCAATAATAAATCCCGCACAGTTACTAACGGTACCTGTTTTCTAGACCGCTTAATTTGTAGGTAGTGGTGAAAAGTGTTGATAAATGTCACTCTCATGGTTGCGAGATTCCAGACGAAATAGAAATGATGTCTTACCGTAACAGCTAAGCCTTAGGTTTGTCATATCTCGCTTGTCAGTTGTTGTACATACTATACCTCCTAGTTCGAATTCCATTTTTAAAAGAAGCAACAACAAAAATACCATCTAAATTAATCTTTTATATTCTATGCTTAATTGAAACGAATATACAAAGGCATCGATTCAATTAATTTAAATTTATTGAATTAATTGAAATTTAATTAAAGCACGACAACAAAATTCAGCAACCTTAGTCAAGAGGAAGCCATTTTTGAAAGCTACGAGGACAACTGGACGATCGAGGAAAAGGTTAGAAAACGAAACTTCACTATAATTCATTGACACGATCAGAAACGGTAGTTTCGTTACTGTATTCCAATTCAGAGGTTTGTCATTTAAGAAGTAAACTTTATTCATTTAGAACTGATAGAGAAAAGTAAGTAAAGAAATCATGTGACAAAAAATGCGTTATAAAAAACTGTTCTAAAGTTAAATATGCACAAGACAGGAAATAAATTTCCATAGTTTATGTAAACATATAATTTATAAAATTCACGTAAAGTATTATTTTTTTCCTTCAGTGAGATTATATATATTGTTCATGAAAATTAAACAATACTATGGAGACACTCAGCTATAACAATAGTATATAAATGAATGAATGAATGAATAAAACGCAAAATAAATTTTACTAGCAAAATAAAATTAAGGAATGAAACAAGTGAAAAGATTAAAAGAGAGAACGACTGAAAACGATACATTAAATCATAAAGAGTGTTACGATAAATAGAAAACAACTTAAGATAAAATCGATGTCATAAAGAATACCTTGACAATAATAAGGTATCGTTTTAATCAGCGTAAAAGACAAAAGTATAAACAATTCAATGAAAGAAATATAGAATATATTAAGAACTCTGGATTTCAAAAGTTCGAAGAGATTGAAATCAATTACATGACTGGTACAAGTTTTAATCGTTTTAGAAAGGCCTAAGTTTCATTATTCATTAACTTGTTGTTCTCTTGGTGTTTCAGATCCTGGGAAACATACAAAAAATGTTGTAATTGGAGAATCTTAAGACTCGTCGAAGTAAAACACACCAAGTCTAAAAGTAACCAAAAGACATCAGATACAGGATAGAGATTCAACCAATTTTAGTAAATGAATATGAGTTCTGAAATAAATAATATTTAATTTATTATAGTCTAATCTAATTAACGTTTATATTTTGTATCATTAAAGGGCGTTTCATCTTGCTACTCATCAGCAATCAAATGATTTTCCGTCAAGATATTTCCTTTTTTACTTAAAAAACAATACAGAAGAACCTTACATTCTGTTCGAGATCTTTGACGACAAAATTTACATTTTTGAATGATTAGCAAAGTTTCTGTCGCTAAAGATTAGTTTAGCTTGATTAGTTTCTTTTTTCATTTGATTGCCGAGACTTGCACAGTCATTATTCATTTCCCAATATGCACTATTAATTATTTTTAACCATTTTTAATTAATCCCAATTAATGTAATGGAAACTTACAATTAAAATAACAAAATTACAATTATAACAGTGATAACATTAGATACAAATTAAACGTTCACGCCCTCGTGTACAAACGTTAATATAACCCAATGAAAACGAGCAGCTGCTAACGTGTTCCGGAACATTTTACTGTTTCATCATCAGGCTCAATTATAAAACTACACGGTCGGTTTAGCAAACACCCACCCCCAACAAAAATTACAAACTTTGTCTTGATTCAATTTTTTTTCTATTCCATTATTTCCTAAGAAATTTTTTAATCCTTTGACATTAGCAAAATTAATTAGGATGCCTGATTACGCAGATTCAGAAATAATCCAATTACGCAGATACAGAAAGAATCCAATAGAGATTCCAAAATCAGCAGCTATAAATACCCAGAAGAGTACAGAATTCATTTTGTTGAGATTCATCCAAAGACACTTTTTCTGTGCCTCTGCAGAAGAGTTGTTGTTAACATGCTTTTCATCATTATGATTAGTGTAAGAAATCTTAGCAACAGCATCTGATGCTTGTTCCTTGATGGAAAAGAAATATCTTGTTTCAAGTGCTACAAAGAAGGTCGCAATCACGCTCATACCTAGCATGCAAATCAAATACACAGTGAGCGCAGAGATGTGCAGGGAATTATGGGGCAATGAACTGCTTATATTTGATAAGTACAACCCATACGCCACATACACGGTCACCGAAAAAGATATTTTTTCACCAGAGTGATATGGTAAAAGAAAAACAAAAGTATTTAAAAGAGACAAGAGCACTATCGGTACAAGAGATTCGAGTACGAAAAATGTGGGTCGTCTCTGGGCCTTCAAAGAGATAATAATATTTGATCGAGAGTATGTTTCATCTGTTCTCATCCAAGCCTCAAGAAGTCGCCACTCTCCATTTTCCTGAAAATCTGACTTGACAATGTCCGGAAAAATGGGTTTCATTTTTACTTTATCCGTTCCATGGGACCAGATCAAAAAATGAAGTTCACATACTTGTGTATCATATGGGTAATAAGTGATATCAATAAAACAAGTCGATTCAAACACGTCACCTGGATTCCATGTTGCTGTGCCGTTGTTCTGCACTGTTACCTTTACAAACTTCTCGCCCAAAACATTAAACCCTCCATATCCATTAGATAAAACAATGTCAGGTCTCCAAACTTCTTCTTCTGGGAACTCGACCGAATAAAGTTCTCCATACTTGCTTGCATTCCAGACTAGGAACTCGTCTTTCCATGAAAGTATGAAATACCCAGATATGGATAGTTTTTGAATACTTTCCTCAAGCTCGAGAATCGATATCAAATTAAAGGCTGCAGACAGAGTCAGTACTTGGTCTTGATTCTGAACGGGTCTAACACGTTTGTTGTATGACGCCGTTAGGTCTGTGTATAGCATATTTGCCTGGTATCCAGTTACAGCAAAACATGGTTGAAGTTGGAAGAATAGCTGAAAAAAGTTAAATCCCAATGCAGTCAAAAGCATGTTCACAGTTGTCATTCCTTCTTCGGAGTGTGTATTGCTTTGTAATTCTGATAACCGTGTCTTTCCTGCGTCTTGTGTGTTATTTCATGGCCAGTCAGTCAAAACATAAACTGCTCACCAATGTGGCAACATTTTGTCTGGTCAATACAATCGTACTTTAAAGGCAGTTAATGAACGTACTTTTTCCATCCACTTAAGTCGATAGATTCTTTACCGATGCCTGCTATATCAGTTAATTTCATCAGTTTGAGACAAATTCCACATTAATAAAGTTTACATATTAGCAATATTTGTTATACACTTTGATTTGTATCAAGTGCTATGACGTCAGTCAAATAATTGTAACAGAATCTGAAACGCTTTTTTCACTTTGATCACAGTGCGACGTTTTTCAGACTTGTTTCAGCAGTATGAAGAAAACGTTGGATACAAGTCTTCTGGAAATTTGGGGAGTTCTTGAAGGTCGGGCAGCCCTTTTGGGGACCCTTAATATTTGGGTCGTTATTCTCAGCAATAGTGTTAGACAATGAAAGGGTTCATTTAAAAATATGTTTTATTTTTGCTAGAGTCTGGTACATAAAAATGTATTTAGAAAAATGGACTCTTGGGAATATATCCTTCCAGTTAATTGCACTGTACCTTGTAAACTGTCATAATTGCTGATGCCAGAAAATGATATCTAGTCTGTTAATGGCACCTGAAGTAGTAAAGTACATCTCTTTTGAGACGTATATCCTAATCGAATTCAAGCCGTTGAATGGAAATCGATATCTGGTATGATCAAACAGAATGAAATCCTTGGCCAAACTTGTGTACAACTTTTTATTCTTCATATTTTTAAACCATTTTATCAAATATTCGTGTTTTAGCAATAATTGTGTTTTAAATCACAGTATACAAATGATGTCCATTGATGTACTTTAATACTCAACTTTAAAAAAATAATATGTTTCAGTCTTTAATTATTTCTACTTATATGTAATTTGCCAATTCTATAATGCTCCCGATATATCTTTGTACGCCAGCATAAAAGTAAAGGTGAGTTAATGGAGTTTCACTATAAACTGACATAAGTGATAGGCGATTAAAACGATAAAGTAGAAAAGGTACAAACAAATTCAGTATAAAGGGTACACAAATATGCTTTACAAAAAGCCCAATAAGGTAAATATTGCTTTTTGGAGGCCACAGTAAAATACTTCTACAATAATCATTATAAATTTTTCATGATTTTAAGTTTACGCCCAATCTTCATGGAGTAGCTATACATGTATGATGTTTGTCACATTTCTACATAAATACAATTTTATTTTATGCTAAGCAGTGAATTACTTGATTTTCTAATTAAATAATATTGATATTTCACTGTAATGAAAAAATAGCAATATTTTTTCACTACATTAACTACTTTTTGGGGTCAGAATATACTTACCTCCCTTTGATTTTGCACCTTAGCAAATTAATGATTAATAATTAATTACTAGCAGATTAATAATCCATGTATGTTATCCTTGAAACTTGTAGTTTGATATTCTATGAATATCAGTTATTTTTTATCAATCTGATGTGGAACTAATTTTGTGCGCAGGTAGACATAGCACAGCAGAACATGTACGGTAAACACCTGACATTACCGTAAGAAATCTGATAATTCTCTGTGTCACAAACTTTAGGTAGGCAAGGTATGTGAGCATAAAAT
Source organism: Sinohyriopsis cumingii (assembly GCA_028554795.2). NCBI lineage: Eukaryota > Metazoa > Mollusca > Bivalvia > Unionida > Unionidae > Sinohyriopsis > Sinohyriopsis cumingii. The sequence continues at coordinate 63,028,321 of CM068827.1, forward strand.
AAAAAGAATATTTGCTTGAAACGGGTGAATAACAGATACATTTCATCTCGTGGGTGAAAAACTTTGTATTTTCACTAGTGGCTTCGGCCACTCTTGAAACTATTGAGTTTTTCATCATCTTGATGAAATATATCCGTTATTCACTCGTTTCGAGCAAATATCCTCTATATAATTTGCAGAGAACAATGATCATCAAGAACATTGTGAAAATAATCAACTATTGGAAATACCACTTCAGAAGAAAAACAACCCATGACAGTATTATTTGCTTCCTAGATGACAATCATTGCAAGTTTCACATTGAAAATTAAAGAGACACATAATAAGAGTTAGAGTCTTTAAAAAGGAGCTGGACCGTTGCATGTGACAACCTAAATGACCTTCGTGACGCGATTAAATATTTCACAGACAGAAGTAACGACAGACCTAGACAGGCCCAACTGTCAGTATAATTCTGAAATAACAACACAACGCAAATAGCGATTAATTAATCTGGTCACACCTTGAAGAAACCTAATAGATGAATACTGTAGATTACATGAGACGAAGTAACACAAGCTGTTATTGTCCCTTTGGCGATAAAGATGACCAAGTCCGCCTAGGTTCTTAAGTCGGAGAGGATCTGATACAGATTCTGCAAGTGATTACTCACTCCCGCCTCCTCGGTTACTTTGTCTTGAGATTTACGTAGGTAGGGCAAACAACTCTCCGGTAAAAATGGTCGAATGACGAAGCCAACTCCTTTCTTCATAATGCAAACTAGGTTGCATGCAATAGCAAGGCAAAATTAAGTTATAAATAATCCATAGTCCTCACCGTATATGACACCAATAAAGTGGATTTGCATCCTTCAAAATCCGAGCCCCCACTCAATGATCAGCGACAAATTATTTATTAACAGAAGTAAAAACAAGACATTAGGAATTAAACCACAGAATGTACTCTCTGCTAACTGCCCTGACTGCAAAATTCTTGAAGTAAGCAATAAGGAGTAGGATCAACGTTTAATATGATGTGTAAATGTTACATTACGATCAGATAAAACCAAATTTGTATGAGAACTTAAAAAAACAAATCTGAGATTCAGATATATGCTGCAGAAAAGGGGTAAATTTTCCATTTTTATTTTTGCCCAACTGCACCATACCATTCTGTAGCTCCAAACTTTAGTATCTACCTCACCTTAGGCTGAGCGGCAGAATAGTAAGTATAAAACAAAAGCGGACAGGGATGAAGAGAAGCAGAGACATTTCAATTTATACTAGAATGGATAGTTGTGTGGGTGAGAAACGTATCAGTTCAAACAGTCATGTTCGCCTCCTCGGTTACATTTTCTTGAGATTTACTTAGGCACACTCCCCTCTGGCAAAAGAGGTAGAAAGAATTAGTGTTAATTATTTAGTGCATACTAAACACTTAATGAAATTAATGAAATATGGTTGAACAATATTCCAGTTACCATGTGTACATGATACATAGTGGCAGTCAGGTAGGTGACGGAGATTAGTCCGAATAATCTGCCAAACTGCCAATGTCCTTGTAAATCACGAGATGCTCAAAATGTCGCCAGCTAATGGATTAGTCTGTAATCAAGAGGCATCGGTACGCATTAATTTCTACTGCTGAATCTCCAGCAAACCCATTAAGCCACACTGACATTGTCAAATCTAACTTGTTTACTTTTGTTCTGGTTACCTATATGAACAAACATGGTGAATTCGAGCATTTGGTTTCAACCTGAAGGAACCAGTCTATTTTCAATGAATCTCATCATTTAAAATACAGTAGGCTAAATCTTTCTAATTTGGAAGCGCTAAACAGTTATAACCTTCTTTCCATGACATTTTTTAAAATGACAAGCATCATATTCCTACGCTTATTGTGTGCATGTTACCTAATGACGTCCTATTAAATTGCAATGAATATACTCTTATGCTTATATTACAAGCCAATGATAAAGTATATACACAAGTGAATACACTATCCTGTTTCAATTTCAAGATAAGAGTGCTACACTATTAAAGAAACTGCCTGTAAGCCAGTCCCGAGGCTCAGAAAGAGAAACATTCATTTATCTCGTTAATCAGAAAAGATGCAGACTTTGTAAGCATTAATCACATGAAAACAAAACTTCTCCATTGCGTTGCACCTGAGACAACACAACAAACTGAGCTTATTGTCATGTGAATATCTTGCATCTGCAACAAACGCAAACCAGCTTTTCATTTTAAGGGCATTTTAAAATTATCATTAGGCCTCCACTGACGCTGTTCTAAAAACGTATAAAACTGCAAAGGAAGGGGAATAGTCCAAACGCAATCCAAGCTGTGTTAAATTTATGGAAAAATTATTTGTGATTGTGCATAAGACCATTTATCGAAGTCCGCTCCAGAACATCTCAATTTGTACGTTAGTAATGTTGGACCCGTTTGTACTATATAAATCACCTATATAATACCATATGTGATTTATCAGTCGACAAATATTTGGTCTATACTTTTTTAATCACAGGCTGTCATATTTATTAAAGTGATCGGATAATCAAGTGTTATGCGCTTTATAAGGACTATAAAAGTTGTTTATTTACATCCAAATTTTCAAGCCCAAATATTTGTTATCATTAACTTCCAGCATAAATAGGATCATATTTGTGCAGCTTTGTATATAATTCAAATGTATGATTTAAGTTTGGCTATGACCTTTATTTGTATGCTCGTGTCTATTTGTTATCATTAGCATTACCTTGACATTGTAGTTTCTGTTTATTCTCATAAATTAGTTTACAAAAATAATCATATACTGTGTATTTTATTATTTAATTTATCAAAGAATTATCAAGCAGGATATCATCAATGGTTTATGTAAATCAATACAATCTGTATGTCACATACAACCTTATGAAAAAAACACGAAAATTTTGACTTTTCATTTGTAGCAAACACGGTTTGTTACAAAGCTCAGAAAAATGTTAACTTCATTTCCTCCAGCAAATAAGAGCTGACACTCATTTTCAGATAAATTAATACCTTATGTCTTTTTTTCATAAAAATGTAATGACGTTTCGTGCTAGCAAATTTGATTTGAAACATAACGGGAGAGAAAAATTAGGTCAGCTTGGTAAACAGAAGTTGAGAATAATTTTCACAAAATACGGTCTGGCGCTAAACCATGCATGTATTTCATTTTCCTGGGTCATGGATTCAGAAATTAAAACCAATACGTATTTACAAATATTTTTGCAGACTTAAAAATGAAATTTAATAATGAGTCTAAGAGAATGAGGGCACAGTACAAGATCGATTATGCATTCATACAGTCAAGATACTATCACCGAGGCTCAAGAGAAATTATTTGGACCAGAGTGAAAAACAGGACATCATCGATGAAAAAATGTCCATACAACAAGAAAGTCAGGAATCGACCATAATAATATTTACTGGACTTAGTGGTGACAGAAATGAACAGAAAAGAAAATAAGATGATGAATATTAACAGACAATTATGAAATGTAGCTGGCGATATAAATGTAAATGCAGCCGGTGTTGTAAATGTTGCTTGTTCTTCTTTTGCCAAAATAATATTCAAATATAGAAACATTATGGCATGCTCATTGATAGCGATACAAGAGCATTAGCTGGAATAACATAATAAAAGGTCACGTGATATTTCATCTCAGAAAAATGTGTTAGAACATGAAAAGATGTAAGTGAAGAACACAAATGTATTAATGACACGTTACCAAACATATTCTTTAAAAGGAGTTTTTAATTTATAAACGAAATTCACGAGTTTTGTGTGTGATGATGGGAGGGGAGGTGCCTCTGAGCGTGTGTTTTTTGCTTTGGTTTGTTTTCTTGTTATTGCCAGCAATCTTGAGATACTTTAATATCTGGCAAGCAGCAGTTATGAATTACAGAGGTTTGAAGAGGTTGATGCATGTCGATCATTAACGAACTATGGCTGGAATTGCGATTATAAACACGTGAAAAAAAAACATCCCTTTGAATCTATAGAAATCCGATGCTAGAACAAAACTATTTTTCTTGTCAGTATTAGACAAATCAAAACTAGAGCAGGAAACTCGATAAATAGGAAAATTTTATAAGCAAGAAAATTTAACATCCTCTAATATTCATACAACAGTATAATAAATGTAGTCAGAAAAGATAAAATACTCTTACCTGACTTACGATTATTTTAATTGTTTGACGAATTCTACCATCACTTTTAACATTCGTTAATTTAAACATAATCATCACTTCCGCAGACAAGGTTGAAAGCTTTCGCAATCGTTTGAAGGTTGTTTACCATCGATTGGATCACATCCGTTTTCGACCTGCACGTTGGAAAAACGAAACATAACATGGGAATAAAGTGTGTGAATGCAGGTTTCTATCAATGACTCAGACTTAATGCATTTGGATAGTACAGAATGACATAAAAGGTCTAGTTGAGGTTGGATCCTTCATGTTTGTTTTTCTTGTGAGCACTATTCTCTCGTTATTACTGGGAGACAAACAGGTCTTACATGAATACTAGCCCCTATGACCTAGATGAACACTAGCTCTTTTGACCAACATGGACAGTAACCCTATGACCTAGATGAACACTAGCTCTTTTGACCAACATGGACAGTAACCCTATGACCTAGATGAACCAACATGGACAGTAACCTATATGACCTTTCACATGATGATATCCTATCTCACATATAATTCAGATTTGCTCCCCAGTGGACATCAGAACGGGTTGCAGTATGTAAATCAGCAAATTCTTACTTTAATTGACCCCAATAATGAGTATCAGGATCTTTGCTCCATTAATCTACTTGCAATACAGATTGCATGAAATTCCTTCATGACCTCATTGTGTCTTATTCTTTTATGAGTAGCTCCAGCTGGATCCCATATTTGACAAGTGTGATTTTAAAGAGTTCAAGCTTCAATACCTTTGATATTAATATTTAGACGTAAGTAGTATAAGGGGAGAGATTAGCGTCAATGGGAATTAGCATTAAAAACACCCCCTGGGCGAGATTAGCGTCAATGGAAATTTAACATTAACCACCCTGGGCGAGATTAGCGTCAATGGAAATTTAACATGGGCCAAAAACTCTGGGTAAGATTAGCGTCAATGGAATTTAACATTGGAGAAAGGAAAAAAAAGGAAATATTTAGATTAGCGTCAAAGGCATTCGAACAATGGAAAAAAAAATATCGATTCTAGGGACAAAGGCAATTGAACATGGGGAATAGAGTTTGGGTCTGTCTAGGTACAAGGGGAATTGAACATGGGAATAAAGTGTGGGTTTGTCTAGGGACAAAGGGGAATTGAACATGTTAGAAAAAAAAAACTACTTTAGGGACAAGGGGAATTGAACATGGGATTTTTTTTTAAAAAACAAAATTTATAAAGGGGTAGGCAATTGAAAAATCATTCTCTTTTCGAGAAATATGGCCGGCCCTGAAAAGGGCCCTTGAGTTTATGTTAATATTAATATTAACATAGACGGCATCTGTCACATCTTCTTCTTCTTAAACTCCTTCTAACTGCAGGTCCATACACAAGTACCCTCTTGAGGCATTCTTGTCTTTCTATGTAAACTCTTCTCATCCATAGACTAGTATCTGTCCTATCAACAACAGTCCACTTGGACCTGACATACATCATGGAAGACACAAGGGTGGATGATTCAACTGTGGTCCACATCGTGAGGCGACGAGAACAGGTGAATCAATGCAGTGAACTGCGCTTATTTATAGGTAGAGGGAGGATTGAAACGGATTGAGTTCATTCACCAATCCGAACACGCGTTACAAAATTCAGTCAGTCCGCATCCAATCCGAAGAGAGCAGTCTGTGACGTCATGTGGTCTATATAGATTCGCTAGCGCCTGTGTGCTGTCAATCTATGCGACAGTGATTCAACATGACGGAAACTCAGAAAATGATCCATTCGGGTGCACCAGCAGTGGAGACCGCCCAAGGGAACCCGGACTTACTTTCAGAAGAGGTACATTGGGATTTTGTGGATTTTCTTACCTCGCAAGAATTTGTTCCGGAACCTTCGTCTCATTCTTCATTACCGCAAGTGGAGAATTTTAGACAGAGACAGAAAGAAGAATTGGAGAAATTTATGCAACGACAAAAGGAAGCGGAACAAGCTTTTCTCCTACAGCAACAGCAACAGCAACAAGAAGAGGTAAGAAAAAAACAACAAGAAGAAGTAGCAGCAAAGAAACAAGAGGGTGAAAATCAAACGGCTACGGTACTGTTGGACATTTAAGCGGAGTTAAGAAGTCTGAAACAAATGTATCAGACTTCTTTATCACGACCGAAGAGAATACGACCTTCCCGAGCTAAACACGCCAACCCTGTGACTAAGCCTATCGTACCACCCTTAGTGATTTCAACCCAATCATCATCATCAGAAGTAGGCCTCGGCCGTGGCAAAGGCAGTTAAAGTTGATTGCTTAAACTCACACCTACACCAAAGAAAGGCCCTTTTCAGGGCCACCCACTTCTCTCGAAAAGAGAAACCTTTCAATTTGCCAATAACTCAAAAATCAACAAAAAAAAACCATTTTACCCTTATAGTACATGTCTGTGTATGAGTGCGTGAGTGTAGCTTCTTATTTTAAAATCAAAACTCAAAGACACTTACCTTATATAATTAATGTATTCTTTTCTCCATAGTTACAATCCAATTCACAATTCACAACAGAACACTTTATAAATTACATTCACTTCTTCTGTTTCTTTTTTTACTCTCTCTTTTTTTTCAATTTCTTCACCGTCACAGTCTTTTCCTCCTCTTCCTCCTCACTTTCTTCCCTTCTTCTTTTCTTCTCCTGTTTCTTTTTCTTCACCTGGCTGCTTTCTTCCTCTGAAGAATCTCTCTCTTCTTCTGAAGAATCCCTCTTTTCTTCCGACTCCTCTTGTTTCTTTTTTGGGCAATCTGGAGACCATTGTCCTTTTTCTTGACAATAATAACAGGTATCTTGACTTTTGTCTTTTCTAGCCCCGGTTTTTGTTCTTTTTTGACGGTCTGGACACTCTGAAGACCAATGCCCTTTCTTCTGACAGATATGGCAAGTATCTTGACTTTTATCTCGAAAGGAAGGAGAGTAGTCCGTCGGCTGGTCTGAAGAGAATTTTCTAATGACACCTCGCAAATCTCTGATGAAACGTTCCATCTGGGTAGTCTCTTCCATCGTTGTGCTCGGTTTGAGAGTGAAATGAATAGTGAAAGGACAAGACACACACCCTTTTATATACGCTGGTTTGTCATGACTATAAATTAGTCTATGGTGTTTAAACTTGAGTCATTTGACGTTCTGCACTCAAGATGAAACGATCCTATTCATTCGAGAAGAAAGAAGAAGAAGAAAGTAAGAGGCAGAAACGTGATCTATCGCCTCGTACCAGAGCTGAAGTCTTGGCACAAATTCATGCCAGTGATTTTGAAGAGGACATGAGTGAACCAGAATCCGAACCCTCTAAACAAAGTTCACCAGCCTTAGTTAACCCTGAAAAGTACTATTCCATTCGAGAGACGGAAAAGCGCTCCTCTAGAAAATTTAGAACCACGGCTTACACCTACACAGTGAAGTTTAAAGATTTCAAGTCCGACGTACCATTGGAGAAAGCAGAAGGGTTTATCACCGAGATGTTGGATTCTTTGCTCACCGCACTCAAGCGACAATGTCAACCCAAAGAAGACGATCGCTTGACACTATCCATACAACACGACAGCTTGAAATCCCCTGTTTGGATCGAGTTTAGCAGACGCGCAGAACTAACCCCTTCCAAAGTCATGGACAAGATTCAACACGTACAACAATCTAATGACCAGTTTGACATCACCGATGGTAAAGTCACACTGAAAATGGCCCACGTCTCTCCTCCTCAAGGGACCGGACAACGCAATAAGGTGTTATTGGTGAACGACCTTCGCAGCACCAAAAAGAGTCTCGTCCAAATTAACAACCCTCAAGACCAGATGTGCTTAGCCCGAGCCATCGTGGTGGGACGAACCTATGCCAACAAGAACGACACGGCAGAATGGAAAAGAACCTGGAAAACTATTCAACAATCGGACCGAGCCAAACAACGAAACGAAGCAGAACTCCTGTTGAAACAAGCTGGCCTGTCCAAAGACACACCCTGTGGCATTCCTGACATGCAAAAATTGCAAGATGTCCTAGCTCCACGCTACACCTTGAAAGTGCACCCTCAAGAAGTGCGTGGGCCTCTGTTGTTTCGAGGGAAAGACTTTAAGGACGGAAAATACATTCATGTATATTATCACGATGACCATTTCGATACCATTACCACTATCACTGGATTCCTGGGATACAGTTATTACTGTGAGAAATGTGACTTTGGCTATAACAATCGTGACCAACACAAACATTGCGGATGGAAATGCCCAGGATGTTTGGCCTCTCCACCCTGTCTGAGCGAAGGACAAGAAAGAGTATATTGTCCTGCTTGTCTGTGCACGTTTGTCAGCCCTGCCTGTTACCAACAACACCTGAAGACGCAAGGTTCACAGCAGAAATGTGCTTGTCAACTGCTCAGACTGTGCCCTACGTGTCGACAAGGCCTACGTACCAATAATGCCAAGGCACACGTATTTTCAGGAAAGGAAAAATGTCACATTTGTCACCACATCGTGGACTTGAAACACGAATGCTACGTGCAAAAATACCAACCCCCACCAGAGAAAGAGGACGGTCACAAGAAGAAAGGCAATTTCATCTTTTTCGATTTCGAATGCATGCAAGAGACTGGCACTCACATTCCTAATTTCTGCGTGGCTCATCGAGCGTGCGAGAAGTGCATTCAAGAACCTATCTTCAGTCATTGCCCTCACTGCAGCAAGATTCCCGGAGGGCGTGAAAAAATCTTTCGAGGACCGAACACGTTAGCCGATTTTGCCCAATGGGTCTTAGATCCCATCGACAAGACGTGGAGCCAAGAGGACATCGAACGTTACGGAGATTGTCATCGTCATCCCACAGTGATGGCTCACAATTTCTCCGGATACGATGGTCAGTTTCTTCTCAGATACTATACGGAACAAGGCACTGAACGTCCTAAAGTCACTTTGAACGGAGCCAAAATCATTTTCATGCAAGTGGGACAAGTGCAGTTTAAAGATTCGATGAGCTATTTGGCCATGCCTTTGAGTCGAATGCCTAAAACGTTTGGAATGACAGAAATGGCTAAAGGGTACTTTCCACACTTTTTCAATACGGAAGCCAATCAACACGCCGTTCTACCCCATTTGCCTGAGGCTCACTATTACGACCCCGACAACATGTGTAGCGAACAACGAGAAGCTTTCTACGCTTGGTACCAGACTCACGCCTCCGACCCTTTCGACTTTCAGGAAGAAATGCTAAAGTATTGTCGTTCCGACGTGGACATTTTACGGCGTTGCCGTGGAAAATTTCGAGAACTGTTCATGGAACACGGAGGGGTCGATCCTTTGAAAGAAGCTTGCACCATTGCCAAAGCGTGTTCCTTAGTGTATCGACAACGATTCATGCCTGAAAACACCGCGGCTGTCATCAGTCCTCAAACGACCCACTATGTCAAACGTCAATACTCGGTCAAAGCCCTACGTTGGTTACATTACTTGTGCGACAAGGAAGACAAATGGATTCAGCATGCCCGCAACGGAGGAGGAGAAAAGACCATCGGAACGTATTCGGTCGATGGCTGGGACTTAGAAAACCCGAAGATCGTGTACGAGTTTAACGGTTGCTTATTTCACGGATGTCCCGTCTGTTACCCTGATCGTAGCACTAAAAACCAGTTTTTACAACGAACCATGGAAGACTTGTACGAGGACACTTGTCAGCGACGCCTAAAGTTAGAACAGCAAGGATACCAAGTGGTGGAAATGTGGGAACACGAGTACGATCACCGTATGAAAACCGATCCCGAGTTTAAACGTGCCGTGGAAAGTTACAAGCTGATGGACCCCCTAAACCCGAGGGATAGTTTGTACGGAGGAAGAACCAATGCCACCTGTTTGCTGTACCAAGCCGACGAAGAGAAAGGAGAAGAAATCAAATACTTGGACGTGTGTTCGTTGTATCCTTACGTGTGCAAATATTGTCCCTTTCCTGCAGGGCACCCACAATTGTTCACGGAACACATCGACCTGAAAAACATTCGACAATACGAAGGCTTGATCAAGTGTAAAGTTTTGCCTCCCACGAACCTATACCATCCCGTCTTACCTCACCATTGTCAAGGCAAACTGATGTTTCCATTGTGCCGTACTTGTGCCGAAACGTGCAACCAAGAGCAACCTTGTCAGCACACCCAGGAAGAACGGGCCTTGACGGGAACCTGGGTCAGCGTAGAATTGTTCAAAACTCTGGACATGGGATACCAACTGTTAGAAGTGTACGAAATTTGCCACTTTCCCAAGACACAACAATACCACAAGGGTGACCCCAGTCAGAAAGGCATTTTCGCCGACTACGTGGATGCCTTTTTGAAACTGAAGCAAGAAGTCAGCGGCTATCCTTCCTGGTGTCACACTTCCGAAGACGAAAAGACATTCAAAGAGAAATACTATGAACAAGAAGGCATCTCTTTAGACCACATCGAGAAAAACGAAGGCAGGCGGTCGTTTGCCAAAGTGATGTTAAATTGCTTGTGGGGTAAAATGGCACAACGACCGTGTTTACCCAAGACGGAATATTTGACAGAACCTTCCCGCTACTTTCAGATGATTCACGACAAAACCAAATACATGAAACACGTGGACGTCGTTCGCGAGGATTTGATCTTGGTCAATTACGAAGAAGATCTGGACTTTGTACAAGACGACCCTTTTGGAAATCTCATCATTGCGGCTTACGTGACAGCTCATGCTCGCTTAAAATTGTACGAAGCTTTAGAACTGTTAGGGGAACGTGTCCTGTACTTTGACACGGACAGTTGCATTTACATCCATCACCCGAGTCAACAGCACCCTGACATCGAAGGAGACCGTTTAGGAGCCTGGACAGACGGACATCCAGACGACAAGATTCTAAGTTTCGTCAGTGGCGATCCCAAAAATTACGGCTACGAATACCGGGACCCACAAGGAGAATTGCACACGACGTGCAAAGTGAAAGGATTGACTCTGAATTATCGTACCAGTCGTGTGGTGAACTTTGGGGTATTGAAAGAAGCCTTGCAATCGGGAGAGGATGCAAACTTTAAAGTGACCACCTATCAACCCAACAAAATTGTACGTTTACCCACTCACCACATCGTCAGTCGACCCTTGGAAAAAGTCTATCAAATCGTGTACCAGAAGCGAGTGCGACTTCCCAATCATTTCACCCTACCGTATGGACACGTCGGTATTGGTCTGTATATAAAAAGGAACCCTAGGCAAGATCGATAGTTCATTGTGACTACCAAGACCGAGCGAACAAGATGAATACTTTCAGAGAGACACAAAACAAGTTTAGACAGGCACAATTCAAGTGTGGGGCTTCTGAAGTGGAATGCGATTGTGAGCCTTGCGACTTTTCAACCTGTGTTAGTGACGGTGCCAGAAGAACCCGTCACCCAGGACGGGACTGTCGTGGACAGGCCTGAAAGACCCTTTCAGGAGGACACTTGTGTGACCTTACCCCCTACTATAGAACTGGCTAGAACATTACCCAAAACATGTTGTACAGACACTTGTGTTTATTCCACGTTAATGGTTATCATGTGCCTTTTATCCTTATACTTAAGCCTTTGACTTTTATGTATTTTTGTCTTTCGTATTCATGTTTGAAACATTCAATAAACGTGTTCTGAAAAAAAAGTATATAAACTCTTGTCTTGTTTGTTTTCGTGTCACAAGTGACATTTCTCACACTATGGCTACCTCTGCTGTCTCTGCTCCCTCTTCCTCCACTGTCAAAGTCATCGACGAACACTTAGATCGTACCAGTTGGGAGGCTTTGTATCTTCGTCATCCCTTTAACATGCTCATTGCTGGACCTAGCGGTTCAGGCAAAACCGAATTTGTCAAACGTTTGATCGAACATAAACGTCATTTGATCGATCGACCACCTCAACGCATCGTGTGGTGTTACAAAGAGTGGCAATCGGCGTACAGCCTCTTGCGAGAAAGTCAAGGCGATTCCATCGTGTTTGTGGAAGGCATTCCTAAAGAAGACGATGTCATCGTCTCTGACTCCCGTCAAACCCATTTGGTCATTTTTGACGACATGTTAGGAGAAGACGAAGAAGAAATTAAACTGTGGTTCACGCGCAAAGGGCACCACCGTAATGCCAGTGTCGTTTACATCACTCAAAATTTGTTTCAACAAAGTAAAGCCCATCGCACCATCAGTCTCAATGCGCATTACGTGGTCTTGTTTAAAAGCCCTCGAGATAAATCGCAAGTGCAAGTCTTAGCCAAACAGTTAGGAACGCCTTGGCTGACTCGGGCGTACGACGATGCCACTCACACTCCACACGCCTATTTACTCGTCGATTTGAAACCTACGACCCCCGAGGATTTGCGATTTCGTACCCACTTGTTTCACCACTGGTGCCAAGATGGAGGGCCTGTCCTGTACACGTCTCCGTCCTCGACTTAACTTCATTCCACAAAAAATCTATAAAAACCTCAGACCCTTTTCGTCTGTCTCACACACACAGTGTGAACATGACGTCCCCTCAGTCGCATCTTCCCGTCAAATTGATTCGTGCCTTGTACGGCATCAGTCGAGAAAAAAATCCACAAATACGAGCTCGTGTCTTAGAAGCTAGTCTCAAAGAAGTCTTACGATGGTTCACGGTGACGGCACGTCAATTACTCCAAGGGATCATTCAGATTCCTCATCAAACCAAACGCTTTTTCGATCGAAACAAAGTCGCTTTAACCCAACTGGCCGATCCCCGCATTGACACTCAAACCAAAAAACAAATCATTTTGAAACCTGGATGGAGCGGTACTCTTGGAGGGGTCATCATTCGCTCTCTCTTAAGATGGGATCCTAATGCTTCCAAAATTTTCCCCAAGACAAAAAAAGCAGTCAAACGAAGCTCCAAGAAGGAAAAGAAAAAGACCAGGTCCCCAAAAAGACCCGTGTCTGCAAGAACTTTTCCAGTGGCGGGACCCTCCTCTTACCAGACACCACCCCGGAAAAAGAAAAGAAGCCCTCAGAAAAAGAAACAGAGAAAAAGTCCCCAGAAAAAGAAAAGCCCACAGAAGAAAACTAGTCGCAAGAGAGGCACTTCGACCAGGACGCAACCTTACACTCGCAAACCACGACCTGCCACGGCGGTGACCACATCTCCGGTAGCCTCAGGTTCCATCACTTCTCCGTTGATGTCACCAAGAACCGAACAGTACTTGGAGACGTTGATCACACCAAGAACTTCTCCGTTGATGACCCCAAGAACTTCCCCAGTGGCAGGACCCTCCAGTTTCGCAACAGTGGCTGCGGCTCACAAAGTACCTGCTCCCAAAGTCAAAGTCCAAGAAAGATCGGGCATGTTACAAAGTTTACTGGATTTGTCCAAGCAAGAACTGGCTCGATTTAGTCCGTTGCGTACCCCTCCACGACGTGTCATGCCTGTCCTCAAGTTGATACGACGTCAAGACAATCAGTGGCGACGCGTTCCAGTATAAAAAAGGTCTGTGACTAAGTAGGGGTATCAGTGTTTTTGGTGCTGAAGACTCAAAGATGTCACCCTCCAGAAAGCATCCCTCTTCTGAACCCCAAGGAAAGAAAAGGAAAGGACTGCCTCCTCGTTTAGTCAAACATGGGGACATGTTATCTGTCCTGTCCAAAGCTTCTCCACCCCTACGAAAAAAACTCATTCAAACAGCCTCCAAAGAGGTCATCGATACCGTGTGCGATTGTTGTTTGAACGTCTTGAAAGGCACGATCACTTTGTCCAAACGCCAGAGACAATGCTTAGGTAAACATCGTCACGTTCTTCGCCAAATGGTTCAAAAGAAAATTCCCATTCGTCAAAAGAAGAAGATGTTGGTCCAACGTGGAGGTATTTTACCCCTCTTGTTAGGTCCCTTGCTGAAAGGAGTCTTGGGAACCATGTTGGGAGGACTGGTGGGAGCAAGATAAAAAGGCCCTCGGAAGTCCCAAGATCTCAGAATTGACCCCTGACAACCCCATGGAAGGACGAAAACTAGCTTTAGTGCCTTACAAACGATGGATGGAATACCATCGGTGGCAAGAACAACGCACTCCGCATTTACCTCCCAATCCCCATTTGAGCGAGATGTCACAGTTGCAACACGAATTGCAGTCCTTGATGGATCGCCAAGATTTGTCCGAAACAGAAAAATCGCAAAAGTACGGTCAACTCTTGCAACGACTGAAACTCTTTCACCAGAAAGCTTTAGACGAAACAGCTCTACCCACTCTGAAAGATTTTAAGACCTTGATGAAAAGTCCAGCACCATCACCAGTACCAGTACCAGTACCACCACTACCAGTGACCAAGACAGAAAAAGGAGAAGAAGAAGAAGAAGGGTTTCAAACTCCACCAGAAAAAGTACGCAAGTTAACAACACCACCTACCTCCAGAATTGGATGGATTAAAAAGATGATGACCACCCCTTCTTCATCACAAGAGAAAAAGAAAGTGAAGACAGAAGTGAAGACAGAAGTGAAACAAGAACCGATATCCCCCGCTCAGACATCCTCCTCTTCAACACCTATTGCCGGTCGCACACGCAAAGCATTGCAAACCAAGAAAGTACCCCAAGAGAAAAAGAGTAGCATCCTCCAAGAGTGGGTGTCTTATTAACACACAAACACAAAAAAAATGGAAAAAGTCTTAGCCAGCATTTACTACGATCCCTCTCATCCTGCAGGTTACGCAGGAGTTCAAAAATTGTATCGTGCTGCCAAAACTCGATTGAAAAGTCTCCGTTTACCTCAAGTGCAACGATGGTTACAAGAACAAGCTACCTACACTTTACACAAACCCATTCGACGCAAGTTTACCAGAAGTCGCACCCGAGTGGAAGGCATCGATCATCAATGGCAAGCCGATTTAGCCGATGTCTCTCATTTGGCCAGCTACAATCGTGGCTACAAATATTTGTTTTGTGTCATCGACGTCTTTTCCTAATTTGCCTGGGTCGTGCCCTTGACTTCCAAATCGAGCAGCGAGTTAGTGCGAGCCCTGCAACGAGTGTTGAAACAAAGTGGTCGTCACCCTCTTCGATGGCAAACGGACAAAGGTACCGAATTTCTGAACCAAGCTTTCCAAAAAGAATTAAAGAAACGTGACATTCATTTTTTTACCACCGAGAATCCCGAAACCAAAGCCAGCATCGTGGAACGTTTTCAACGCACTTTGAAAGAACGCATGTGGAAATATTTTACGCATAACCACACTCTGAAGTACATCGACATCTTACCGCACCTGGTGCAAGCGTACAACCAATCTTACCATCGAAGCATCGGACGTGCCACGCAAGAAGTGACTCCCGACAACGAAGTGTTGGTGTTTGAGCGCCTGTTTGGTACGTCCCCGACGAGGGCTGTCCCCAAGAAAAGTGGAGAGTTGACCGTAGGAGATTGGGTGCGCATTGGCAAAACCAAACGCACTTTCGACAAAGGTTACTTACCTAACTGGACGACCGAATTGTTTCGTGTCACTGGACGAGTGCATGGTCGTCATCCTGCCGTCTATAAATTGGAAGACATGAACGGAGAAGTGCTCAAAGGAACGTTTTATTTGCCCGAGTTACAACGTGTGACCAAAAAAGAAGACGACGTGTACGACATCGAAAGCATTCTCGAACGCAGAACCCGTAAAGTGGGCAAACGACGTGTCAACGAAGTCAAAGTACGTTGGAAAGGATATCCACCCAGTTTTGATTCTTAGATCGACGCTTCGCAAGTCATCGACTATGAAAAGAAGTGACCATCATGCCCTTTCACACAGACGCAGCTATTTCGACCACTCCTCCTTCACCTAGTTCTTCTGTGCAAGATTTACAAAAACAACCCTTGTGGGTGTGGTGTGGAGAACGAGTGCCTAAAACGCAAATCGTCTTTTTCTGCCAAATCTTCGTGGTGTATTGTGTCATCGGGGCAGCCATCGCCAATTTGAGTTTGCAACAAGGAGACAAACAATTGTGGACCATTTTATTGAGCAGTTGCATCGGTTACCTGCTTCCTAATCCAGTGCCAGCCACTACTCCAACAACAACCCCATTTTGAGCGGAGACACGCCTCTGACGTCCAGCAACCCCTCGGACAGCCACAGAACTCTGGAATTATGAGTCACCAAAACCAGTTTTACTTAACCTTACCCAGTGACAGTTCCATGGAGGTGTTTCCCAACAACACGTTGTGCTGTTACACGGCCAAATTACCTCAGACCATCCCCTTAGATCACGAAGCCCATTGGGAAGTGGCTTTAGTAGAAATCATTCACCCGACCCAAGTCCTCAATGTCCTTCCCAATCAAAATTTTTTTGATGTAGAAGTTCATGACGAACAATTGCAACAGTACTTGGATACCTATGGCAAATATGACAAGAAAACGCCTGGAACAAAAAATCAAAAGTACACCACCTATCATTTGTTCATTCCTCCAGGCTATTATTTTAGTGGTCAACATTTGGTGAGCACCATAACCTCCAGATTTAATGTCGTGTTTCTGAAAGCTTTGGAGAGTGTCAAAAAAAGTGTCACCATGGAATACCACAAAGCAGCTCGTCGCTTTTTGATGAAATTTGACGGGAGTAAAATCCTGTCCATTTTATTTTGTCCTGAATTGTTTGACATGTTGGGCGGAGACATGGACATGAGAATGGCCATGCTCAAGAAAAACGAATTACCCATCGTTTACGACAACAAGTCTTTTAGCAAGTTATTTCGTGCCCCGGTAGAACTGAACCAAGGACTGAATTTGATGTTTGTGTACTCCGATGTGGTGGAGTACAACGTGGTGGGACACACCTCCGCACCGTTACTACGTGTCATTCCTTTCAAAGTGGATTCTGCCACGAACGCTGACGAGGAAGATGGAAACACTTACCACGTCCACCGCGAATTTGTACATCCTCACTATTTGCCTGTCAGCAAGTCGTATTTGGACACGGTCAACATTGCTATAAAAGGAGATTTGGGACAAAATATTCCATTCACCAAAGGAAAAGTCACGGTGAAACTCCATTTTCGAAAACGGTTCTCTCACGACTCGTAAGTCATGTATCCAGTGTACCGAGGGGTTGCTCGACAGCGAGGACACGGTTTAGGAGATATGTTGAAATCAGCCTTTCGTTCGGTGGCCCCGGTGTTCAAACCGATGGTGACACGCGGATTGCACGCCATGAAAGATGCGGCACTGACACAAGGCAAAGAATTTCTCCAAAATGTCATCATCGACAAATAATACCCAAAAGAAGCTTTCTTGAGGGCAGGCAAAAATGTCTTGCTGCAAACGGGCAAAGACCTTTTGGACCGACGAGACACACCTATAAATGCCCTGCACGCTACCGAGTCAGGCATTCAGCAAGGACAAGGCAGAAAGAGACGAAGAAGAAAACAATCTTTCACCAGACTTCAAGCTAGAAAGGCAAAGAAAAGAAGAACCGTTCGAGACTTAGACGTTTTCGATTATTGAGAAACAGACAAAAAAATGATGCACCAAAGGTCTTGCGCTTGTTCCAAGTCGGAACTGGATTTCTTTGCCATGCCCCCTACCATCATGACGATGCAAGAATCCCAATGGGTGGAATTTCATCCCGTCTCCTCTTTGACGGATTCCGCTCCCATCGAGTTTGAAATCAAAGGACAACCCGAAGATTACATCGATCTGAATAGCAGTTACCTGTATTTGAAAGTGAAAGTGATCAAAACGGACAACATCAATCCAGGAGGCGATGCTAGAGTAGCTCCTGTCAACAATTTCATGCATTCCTTGTTCAGCGAAGTGGACTTGTACTTGAATAACAAACTGGTCAGCAGCAGCATGGATACTTACCCATATCGTGCCTACTTGGAAAATCTCTTGACGTACGGAAAAGAAGCCAAGAATACTCATCTGGATGCTTGCGTGGTATGGAAACCTGACACGGCAGGTGTAGGCACGTTTAGCGACACAGTCCTGACAGAAGATGACAATCCTCACAATGTGGGGTTTAACGACCGTCGTAAGAAAATTCTGCAATGGCGAAGTTTAGAACTGATGGATCGTTTGCATTTGGACATGTGGTTACAAGAAAAGTATTTGCTGAACGGGGTGGATATCCGTCTGAGTCTGAATCGTAGCAGTGCCGCTTTCCATTTGATGGCCCATGCCAACGAATACAAAACTATCATTCAAGAAGCCCGACTTTACGTGCGTCGTGTGGAAGTGTTACCTAAAGTCGGAAACGACGTCAGTCAGACGTTGAGCAGAACGACCGCCAAGTATCCGATACGACGCGTAGAAGTGAAAACGTTCACCATTCCCGCTGGACAGCGATCTATGATCGAAGATCATCTGTTCCAAGGACAGTAACCCAAGCGTTTGATTGTTGGTATCGTCAGGAATTCAGCCTTCAACGGAACCCACGATCAAAATCCTTTTGAGTTTCAACATTACAATGTGTCCAAGATCGAAGTCAGTCGCGATGGCAAGACCTTGTGTACCCGACCCTTTGAGCCCAACTTTGGTGTCGCAAAGAATTATCTGAGATCGTACTTGTCCCTGTACGAAGCCACGGGACAGTTAGGAACCAACACCAGTCACGGTATTTCGTACGACGATTATGCAGGAGGCTATGCTTTGTGGGGTTTTGATTTCACTCCAGACCAAGGCAGCGACGAGGGACATTTCCACCCTATAAAATCGGGCCAGATTCGTGTGGAACTTCAGTTTGCAAATCCACCTCCAGATCACACAGTGAACGTCCTCCTGTATGCAGAATTCGACAATACCATAGAAATCAACAGTTTGAGAGAAGTCATTCTAGACTATTAGAAGCCATGGAAGACTGTTATCCCTCTTTGCCTAGTGGAGAAACTTTAGAAGGAGAATCCCAAGACAAAGACGAAAAGGACATCATGATCAAGTCGAGATGTCCAGAACAAGAACAGCAATTGGTCTCCTACTGTGCTACATACCTGGCAGACACAGTTACGATATGGATGAAGCATGATTACTATGAATGTCAAAACATCAGTCAAAAAGAAAAAATTCAAAGAATATCTGGACGAAGCTTGGAGTCTGTTTAAAAAAGACGTGTTACGTTGGTGGTATAAAGACTTGCGTGAACATTTCTGTCCTCCATTAACGACTCAAGAAATCCATTACATCAAAGCCCTCTTTGACAAATTCAAAGAGAAAGTTGAGATCGAAATTGATCACTTATTATCAGCAAAAGAACATTTAGTGACTTATTTTGATCATGGTTTTTCTAGAAACGATGAGAAAGTAAATCGTTGATTTTGTGACTAGTATGCTTATTTTGTTGTCTTCAGCTAGGAAACGTAGTGTCCATCCATGACTCAATGACTTGCAACAGTGGAAATCACAATTTCATTCACAACGTTGCCAACCCTGTTTAAAGTAGAGTGTAAATTGAAAAAAATGTTTGTCATTTGAAAAAAATGTTTGATGTTATATTGTTGGATTATTGTTAAAAAATGTTAGAAATGTTGGTTAGTGTTAAGTGATTTTGAATAAAAAATGTTGTGTTTTGAAAAAAAATGCCTTTGTCTTTTGTTTGACTATAAGAATGTTGATTCATGCACTTTGACTTCTCTCTATCTTTCTCATGACACTCATTAAACGTTGCGAATCGAAAACCGTGGAGGGATGTTTTCCTTCACGTCCGCACTTTGACTTTAAGAACCGGGGTAGCCTCCAGTCTAACCATCCATTGTTGACTCATCCTCCTACGAAGATGTGCTCCAAACTAGCTAAGCTAAACGAAGCCTACGTGAATTTGCATAGGGTCAGACACAGTCTAATACCGAAGCCAGAAGAAATAGAGAACGTGAGAATGCTAAAAGTCACTGAAGACCTGATCGAAGAGCTCTTCAGAGAAGAAGTGAACAGGGAGAAAGAAGAATGGACAGAGAAGTACAGACTTCAGAGACAGCAGCAATAGCAGCAGCAGCAACCTGAACCTGACAAAGGCTTTGTCGATTGTCGTATCAACACCAAAGAGTTCTTCTTCTCTTTCCGAAGATGCAGACCTATCGCCAGAAAGTCCATCCTGAGAGGACGTAGCATTCTTAGAAACTAAAAGTTTGCCGTAGCAAACAAAAAAAACAGCCCTTTTCAGGGCTACCCAATACTCTAGAAAAGAAATAACAATCCAATTGCCAATATGTGTAGGTAGAGTAGTGTGTATATAAACACTGACTCTTTTTCATAGTGTGAGGGTATGTGTTTGTGTATAAGAATGTGTATTTGTAAGTGCTCACGTACGTTGGTGTGGATAATAGATTAAGATGATATTTGTTTTTTTGGCCTGTTGGAGGTGTGGGGAGAGTAGATTTGGGGGTTTGATTTTATTGCTTTGCGTATGTGAATAGTATATTGGAGTGATTAATGAAAAAATTTTTTAGAATAGTGATGAGCAGTATAAAAAAGTGAATGAGTGTTTCTTTTAGGTCCGCGCGTTGTTTTTTTTTGGTCATGATCTAGGTAAGATCAATGTTATGTTTTTCAGGGGATGTTTTCCTTCACGTCCGCAGTTTTAGTATAAATTGAAACTCGTTCGGCAGTCCAGCTACCCTTGTTGATTGATCAACACCAGAATGAACACGAGACTGGCGAAACTGTTGGAACTTCATGTGCATCTGGAATATGCCAGGCGCCTGTTGAACGAACTGGCCGCGGAGGCCATTGTGGAAGAAGGAAGGATGAGAGAGGAGGAGGAAAGAAGAAATAAAGAAGAGGAGGAGAGAAGATACAAAGAAGAGGAGGAAAGAAGATACAAAGAAGAGGAGAGAAGATACAAAGAAGAGGAGGAGAGAAGATATAAAGAAGAGGAGGAGGAAAAGGAGAAAAGAAGAAGAAATTTCAGAATCCCAGCAACCGAAAATTGGGATTCTGAAGCCACATATCCTGCCTCTGCACTCTCCCCCAAAAAAGTAAAAAGCAACTGGGGAACAAGATGTGTATGTGGCGCCAGGCCTGGAAGTTGCCACCATTAACCAGGTGTCCATGAAGTTCCAAAAAAAAACAGCCCTTTTCAGGGCTACCCAATACTCTAGAAAAGAAATAACCATCCATCTGCCAATGTGTGTGTGTGTGTGTGTGTGTAGGTAGAGTAGTGTGAATATAAACACTAACTCTTTTTTCATAGTGCGAGTGTATGTGTTTGTGTGTTTGTGTTTGTAACTGCTCACGTAAGTTTGTGTGAATGGTAGATTATAGGTTTCTTTATTGTTTCTTAGCGTATGTGGAGAGTATAGTTTGGGTTTTGTAACCGCTCACGTACGATTGTGTGGATAGTAGATTATGGATTTTGTTTATTGTTTCTTAGCGTATGTGGAAAGTATAGTTTGGATTTTGTAACCGCTCACGTAGGATTGTGTGGATAGTAAATTATGGATTTTGTTTATTGTTTCTTAGCGTATGTGGAGAGTATAGTTTGGGTTTTGTAACAGCTCACGTACGATTGTGTGGATAGTAGATTTGGGTTTGTTTTAATGATTTGCGTGTGTAAATAGTAGATTTGGGGTTAGTTTATTGTTGCTTCACTTATATGGATAGTATATTACATGAAATGAGAAAAGTAGGGGATGTTTTCTTTCACGTCCGCACGATGTTAGGTCATGATCTAGGTAATATCAATTTTATGTTTTAGGGGGATGTTTTCCTTCACGTCCACGCTTTTCGTATAAGAACCCACAGTATTCGTCGTTCAAATCATTCTACAGAGAAGATGGCTTCGAACCACCTCGATAAATTTCAAACATTGCAAGACGTCCTTGACAATTTGGGCATGATAGAACAAATGCTAGTACGACTCAGTGAAGACCACTATTCTTATAGTCCGCATAGAGTAAAAATGGAGATTAACAACGTAAGAAAAGCAAAGGACATGATAAGTGGTGTGATGAAGGAAATAAAGGAGGAGAAGGAGGATGAAGAGGAAAGGATAAGAATAAGAAAATGGAATGAAAAAATTGAAAAAGAAGAAGAAAATGAGAAGAGGAAGAAAGAAGAGGAGGAGGAAGAGAAGAAAGAAGAGGAGGAGAAAAAAAAGAAGAAAAAGAGTGTAGGTGAGAAAATAAGAAGTTGGTGGAGAAAAAGAAGAAATTAGAAGCAGAAGAAGAAGAAGAAGAAGAAGAAGAAGAAGAAACCAAAGGCCCTTTTCAGGGCCAGCCATATTTCTCGAAAAGAGAATGACTTTTCAATTGCCTACCCCTTTATAAAAAAATTTTTTAAAAAAGAATCCCATGTTCAATTCCCCTTGTCCCTAAAGTAGTTTTTTTTCTAACATGTTCAATTCCCCTTTGTCCCTAGACAAACCCACACTTTATTTCCATGTTCAATTCCCCTTGTCCCTAGACAGACCCAAACTCTATTCCCCATGTTCAATTGCCTTTGTCCCTAGAATCGATATTTTTTTTTCCATTGTTCGAATGCCTTTGATGCTAATCTCAATATTTCCTTTTTTTCCTTTCTCCAATGTTAAATTCCATTGACGCTAATCTTACCCAGGGTTTTTTGCCCATGTTAAATTTCCATTGACGCTAATCTCGCCCAGGGTGGTTAATGTTAAATTTCCATTGACGCTAATCTCGCCCAGGGGGTGTTTTTAATGCTAATTCCCATTGACGCTAATCTCACCCCTTATACTACTGACGTAAAATATCAATTAAATGGTTTTGATCATTATTATCGAAATTATATTTTGCCTTACCATTCAGTTGTATGTGTGTCTATTAATTTTCACTGTTTATGAACTTAATTTTTGTATGGATGCAATTCAGTATTGCTACCTATGTGGACTTATTTATGTAAATCGTTACAAATGATAAGAAAGAAAACACTAAACTTGCAAATTCCTTTATTATTTTTAATGTATTACTTCCTGAAATCTACATATTGTATTTCACTCGAATATATTAGGGATTTTTTCCGTACGTTTTAATAGTATTTGTCAACAATTGCTGAGTTTGCAGCCGATTTATTCAAACGGAATTGTAAGAATTCTAAATTATTTCAGTCAACTCCTATGAAAATAGTAGACGAAACTGCGGAAAACATGTCTACATTTGCAACAACCATGCGATATCTGTTTTAATAAAGACACAATGTTCTCTCAGTATGATCGTTTTAAGGTATAATTTGTTTTCAAGATAGATTAGGTAGTGATGCTCATATTCGAACGTATCTATTTTAGGCAAAAGCAAACATCGGGTTTTCTAATCGTTCCCTTCCTTCCTCATTAGCACTAATTTGCCTTAACATCAATGTTGCGTGCATGTTCATCACTAAACATTTAAGTAAGGTTCCTTTAACGGAATTCAAAGTGATTACGTCCATTTCAGCAAGACATTAAGAAAACCTAATGCAGACATTGTAGCTTTAATGCAAGCTACAATGTAATATCATAAATGAAAGCGACTGATTGGGACAGGTCTTTTCTTTAATCAGTCGATGTCATTTATCTGTTTCTGACTTTCATTTTATTTTCTTTCTTTCTATATGTTCCTATATCTTACTTTGTCATTAATCTAATGATTTTACCTTTAAATGTATGTTATCTCAAATGCATTTAATTGTCTTTCGATATTTGAACACTTTTTATGATTATTTATTCGTATTCCATCCCTACTCTCCTTGCAAAGTTAAAATTCTTCTAATTTCGTTATTCAAGCTATTTCGGTCGGTTTTGTTAAAAGGGGAGACAACGTCTGACCGTGTATCCTTTGGACTATATTTAAATGAGAAACGGATGAATGTTAGGTGGATTTAATTACAGCAATCATACATTTAGTTGATTGCAATTTTGTTTTAATGTTTTTGGTCTGTTTTTGGTCATCGTCTTCAAATCACATTAACGTTAATTTCTGAAAGCATTGATTATGTTGTTTAAGTTAAATACTAATGCTCAAATGTCTCATCGAAGTTTTGTTAACATATATTACCTTAAATCTTTCATCGTTGTTCCAATTGAGATTGGATATCTTTGAAATTTCTTTCTTTCGTTTTAATCTCTACATGTAGCCGGTCTTGTTCCTTTCATGTTTGAACGGATTGTAAAATGTTTTCAATGTCAGATAGGTCTGTTTATTTTCTTTCAATGTATGTAAGGCTGTGGTGATCACATTTAATTTCCGTTTAGATTATTTAAAAGAAACAGAGAGGGTGGCGGAGGAGCGGTGGCAGCAATATTGCGGCACGACGTGCTGACCACTGCATTTTCGGCCTGTCCCCAACCCCACATAAAAAAACCTAAAACACTTGACGCCATTTGACAAACGCCCCGCATCAGCTCTCCACGATAAAACAAATTCAGACATATTCGATAAAAGTGTTTATCTCAACTAACCTCACCAGAACGCATAGGGGCAGCCAGCTGCTCCCTCCTCCCCTCCCCAATGGTCAACTTGATGCTATACTTTTAATTTTGTTTAGAGACGCAGTTTGTGTGAACATTTCGTTCTGACTGGAAGCAGCTGAAATGCAAGCTTCGGATAGTTAAAGAACGAAGAAAAAGAACACAGAAAGCTTATAATGAAAGACATAAAAGCTTTTCTCTGAGCGACTTACGGGCTTCGGTTCTTCTGTGACCTATGAGCTCCTCTTCTAGCTTCATTGATAGTGACAGAAGTATGCGCAATATAAGCACAAGACACTATAGGACTCTTCATATTTGTGTATGTGTCGAGTTCTTGTAATATAGGGGTCTTAAACTCTAATTACCCTGAGGGCCGCATGAGGACATTTTTAATGGCCCAAGGACCACACCACCTTTAGTATCTCTCGTGACACCTTGTGACGCCAATCATTTTGCTGGCCGCATTATACGGCTTGGCAGGCCGGGTGCTGCCCGCGGGTCTCCTGTTTGAGACCCCTGTTCTAATATAAGCTTGAACTCTTCAGCGGATATGGCGTTGTCGTGTGATGCTCTAGATACGTGCTCGGTGATAGTTTCCTGCTAAAGAATTCATTTGTACAGTTTTTAATATTGCAATATTGTAATGAACAAAGTCCATATTGTTGTATTTTTGGACAAAAGTGTGAAATTTCAATAAGAGAAACGAATAGTGAACATAATAAAAGAATAAAACATAAAGTATTTTTTGTTTATTTATAATACCATGAAGACCATATTTTCGTCTCTTTATATGTGACCCCTTCTGTCGTTCTAGACTTTATAATACAGAAATATTATAAATAACACAGAATATTTCTACACTCTTTTCATCACAAGTTGGTATCAGGGCGAACCGAGGATGTGTCATGGCTCGAAGAACCCGGGCAAATGGTCGTAATAGTATATTAATTGCTGAATCTACATACATCACTCTTAATAATGTTGCGCGAAATACGTGTAAATTTGTGTGTGTGTGTGTGTGTGTGTGAGGAAAAGAGAGACAGAGAGAGAGTCTTAATGTAAAACTAATTCGCTAATGCTTAACTAAAGAGTGAATTTTTTGTTTTAATAAAAGTAATCCAATATTAATGGAAAATACATTATAACGTATTTATGAAAGCTATCAAATTATATTGGTCAGAAATTACTTGTGGTATAAGGAAGGGTTTTCATCAGTCCTGTTTAGCAGAGTGACTTGGATCGTTTGTAAACATCTGAGAGAGACTATAGTCATTTATCATCTATACCATCCACTTTACAATATACATGTGACTTTAATATACAGAAATATTATCACCAACACACCTTGCATATTTCTCCACCCTTTGTATCAGAACTAGGCAAAACAAGAATGTGTGATGACACGCAAAACCCTGACAAACGGTCTTAGCTGTATATTAATCGCTGTAGTGACTTTGATTACTATGCTTGATATCGCTTCTGATCTTTAAAAAAAAAAAATGACATTATTTGTAAATGTACCGAATCCTTATTAATGTTGTATGTCTGAAAGCTGTCAAATTATATTGAGTATAAATTACATTGTTGTGTAAGGAATATGTTTCATGGGTCTTGACTGAAGACATGTGCCTGAGTGCATGGGATTGTTTGTAAACATCTAACAGGACTACAGAGTTATTTACCCATCCAGCTTTAGAATATATGAATGGTTTCATTCATAGTGATATGTCCCTTATTTTAGACGAAGCTGTTAAAATCGTACAGGCTCTAGACCACTGTGTCTTCCTAGCAACTCACAATAAATCATTTCTATGTGATATATTAGGCTCTCACATGAAGGGTGCATATCACGTCGACAAATGTCTATGTATGAGAGCATCTCTCAGCTAAGACATATGCAACCTTCTCACAATGGACTGTGGGAGTGTGACGTACTTATTACAATGTTCAACACTTTCTAATGTTGGGACGCAATTCTTGCTTCTCATGACACGTGTGAAGAAAAAGGTTTCATCGAGGCTCCTGAATAAACAATACGGCTCTTGCCCAGACGTGCTAGTTTTAGGTGTAGAAATTGATATAATTAGCATTGTCACACGGCTTCGAGGGGAAAGGTTTATAAAATTAAAAGATGAAACAGATGCTGTGTTGAGGAGGAACACTTCACACCTGGTACTGTAAGGAAATGTTAGAGACAGTGCAAGCTAGGACGTCTTTAGGTTTTGAAATGAAGTTTTCATAGAAATAGGACCACTTTGGTGACCCAAGGACATCCTTGTCGGAAAATCATGTAATTATTCAAACCATTACCTGTTGTAGCAGCCATAGATTTTGAGGTGACAATTTTAAAATGGGAATGTACTCCATTACATTGATAATCAAGTACTTGTTCCATTATGACTACAATATTATGAAAATCAATATATATATATATATATATATATATATATATATATATATATATATATATATATATATATATATATATATATATATATATATATATATATATATGCATATTATCATCACCATCATCATCATCATGATGAGGGCAAGTTGCCTAGCTTTGCCAGTGGCAACCGAGTAGGCAAGAAATTAAGAGATATCAGGAAGCAATTGAGGAATCTGGTGTAATTCTGCATCTACTCTGGGAATTGTAACCCTAAGAGATATTTGAATTTCCGTTATTACCGAAGCACATTTTAGAGTCCACTTTTAAGCTGGCTCTATGCATTACAATCGTTCTTTTCATTGAACTTTATGTTTGATCTCGCAACTGATCTGAATTAATATATGTCTATTTTTCTATCTATCTCAAGATGTGGTTCAAATCAGAATTCAGTATCAGACGAGCTTACTTGCATACTAAATCTCCTTTTCCCCAACTATAGTCAAGACGTTTTAATCTTGAATATAAATATATTTACTAAAAGATCATGAAATAGATCTAGATGTTTTCAGTATTGATCTGATCGTATGTTGCGAAATAAATATACATTTCATGAGCGTCGACATTGTTGTTGATTTATAAACGAGTAAAAACCTTAATCTGTGGAATTTATTATTGTGTGTTTTCTGACAAACCATTCAAAACAACGATTAACTGTATATGTGTTGTCCATTCAAGTGTTACTCTTTTCTATGTGTTTCTGTGTAGGGTCTGAGAAATATAATTTAACTTTACTAAATCGCTCACTTAGTTAACAATTTTGAGACTGAAGCACGTTGGCAATTACTTCTATGGGAATATAATGATTATTCATGGCTCGATAGATAAACATATTCACATTTGTTTTCCCGTATTCTTTCTTGCATAAAATATATGACACCTTTGTCTTTTCGGGAAATGCGATTTTGTACAAAATATTTGACCCTATATTTTTACAGATTTTAACTTTTTACCTTTATATTTTATTTCACATACAAATTACAGGACATTAACATAATTACGTAGTAACTTTAATCCTGTTGTAAAATTAATTTTTTTAAACATTTTAATAACTTTACTTTGAACCGGCAGCATATATCTAATATTGTGCTCAGGTAACTTCAAACTTGAATCCATATATATATATATATATATATATATATATATATATATATATATATATATATATATATATATATATATATATATATATATATATATATATATATATACTCTTGTATGAGATGAGAATACAATCTAAACTAATTCTCTGAGAACTGATGATGAAACGGTGTCAATGAATACAGTCAAAATGTTCTTTTAACTTGTTACATAATTGTTACATAATAATAAAAGCAAATTCCACTTCAGGATCAAATGCAAATGCATTGAGCGTAACATTTGCAGGTTATTATGTCTCATGCCAAACAACATTTTCCAGCACCCATGTTGGTCTAGATTTCTCCATGGCCTACTACAGCACGGGTAATAATAACTTGAACATCCCGAAGTACGGAAAAACGACACAATTGATGACGATATCGGATAATTTGAAAATCAAAAGGTATCCCAAACATTTTCCGTTCACGGTTTACTGTAAATCTTTTGCTCCTGTATTTGTTCCCTTAGTAGAAACCAATCTTAGGTTCCTAAGCTTTTCATTTAAAATTGGCATTTTAAAAAAATAAATATGTTTTGATTGTTTAAACAGGCTGTGAACTACAAAGCTTGATAATGCATCAAAAATTATTTCAAAAATAGTAATCACTTCAAAAATGATGGTCATATATTAAGGAAGATCTCTTCTTATGTTTTTTACCTCTGAGTTTTCATATACCCTAGGATGTGGAAAGGCATGGGGCACGAAACAGTTACTATCACTGAACTGGGAAGAAAGTTGAGTATACAAATTTTCAATTTTGCCTCTGGATTCTTATTAATTGAATTTCAGTAATTACATGATAAGCCGGTTTCTGATATATGACCCTTTGGCGATTATTTTCATTAAGGGCGAAACATATTTGCCATAGAAAACCATTGTTCGCCACTTACAACTGGATTAAAAATCTATGATCTAAACGCACACAAATGACATAGCGATATATTCGAATGTCGTGTGTTCCAAAGCGGTTTTGATATATAAAAAATTTATTTAATTTCGTTCCCAGCTACTCACCAGTGTGGCATAAGAATAGCTTGCAGAATGGAAATCCCATGAATCATGTGAGCCAAATATCCTGCTCCATCAGTCTTTGATTTAATTATTTCAGTGGTTTCAATTTTCTCTTTCTTCTTCTTGTCCTGAGGTCTTCTAAATTAACGTTTCTCCTTTCCTGGCTTCCATAATTCACGGGTATGGTTCCAACCAACACAAAATTTGGTAAATTTGGTCATATATATATAAATATAAATATATGCATTACCAAAATAATATATTGTTTGACTATTAAATATTATGCTTGTCTTTTCCGGACTTTATCTGTTTTGGTGCATAATATTTTTTCTCTCTTTCTGAGTTTAGTTTTGATTCGTTACATAGTTTCCACTAACTCTTTTGACTATTTTCCATCTCCCCAATGTAACGCTCAAGTTTATTTTGAAAAGCTTAAATGCATTGAATTTGCTTTTGGTACTATAAGACTTCTGAAGTTTGCATCATCCCCTCTTCTTACTCCTCTTGCGAACTTGTAACATTACCTATGTCTTTTTTTAAGCTATTTGTTTTTCCATTCAGCTCGTTTTTAAGAGTATTTCAAGTCTAACTTTTTATAATTTTGATATTTTCATCAAAATTAGAAAGAGGTAAGTAATAGTTGATTCTAATGCGTCAAATCATACATTTGTTCACCTATTTGTATTTTTGTAGCAATTCGAAAAATATAAATATTTTAGCGGTAATCGTGTTGCTCAACTCTGAGATGCTGGTACGCAACTGTGCCATGAGCCTGTTAATCTCTTGCTCATTTCTTTGAATCATCATCTGTACATTTTTCTAATGGTTATTTGTTTAAGATGCAGATCATTTAATAAATCTCGAGCAAGTATATCCTTTTGCCTCATGTACAAAAGGTCCAGGACCTCTTAAAGATCTCTTTCCCATTTACTTCGTGTAAAGGTTATATTACAGTGTGGCAGTTTATAATGATGTCTAGCACTGGACATCATGCTGCACACATGTAGCATCATGTCCCACCCAGTCACATTATCCTGACACCAGGCCGACCAAAGGATGAGAGAGAGAGAGAGAGAGAGAGAGAGAGAGAGAGAGAGGGAGGGAGGGAGAGAGAGACAGAGAGACAGAGACAGAGAGAGAGATGCGGTGGAAAGATTGGAGAGACATACAATAAAGGCATTTATAAATTGCCCATCCTATGTTTATTTATTGCTCGATTAGTCTGCTGCCTTACCAGCCTACGAAGTGATAGAGAAAGGTTGAGGGAGGGTAGAGCGGTCTTTGGATATTTTAATATTAAATAATATGTTTTAGACCATTATTAATAGGTCCTATAAACATGAGACATACATAATTAATAGGCAACGTGTCCTTACACATCAATATACCGTACAAATCTTGACAGGCTAGTGCAACTTTGTGTCATTGGTTCTGTGAACACTGCAATAAAATCTCATTGAACATTTAAACCTAATCATAAGTAAGTCCAGGTTCTTGTATGTTACTTGGTGCAAGTTCAGTTTTCTTCGTTTTCTCCAACTCCACATTCAGTCATTTCGAAATATGCATTTTACAGAACATTCAAATTCCATGCTTATCAAAATCTTCTGGTTTGCAAAAGATTCATATGTTCTCAAACCATGAAATAATGCATGTGAATATAATAATATCTTTGAAAGCAAGAGAAAACATTAAAATCTGGTATTGTATTGTATTTCTTGTTTTGTTTTACACACTAAAATACTTGCCCAATTTCCAAGAAGTTGTCTTCTATAAATAGTATAATGTCCAGTCTTGTGTACGGTTCTCCACGATTAAATTGATAGTACTACAATTATTTGATACAAAATGTCAAGTATTTACTTTACTCTGCTGCAAAATTATGCATACTAGTATCGCTATATTCCTATTCCGCTCTGAAGTATACAACTGTAGAATACATCCCCCACAAAACGAGAAATCTCTAACGTTAACGTATTTCAAGATTATTTTACAGTTGCATCCTCGTGCTAAATTTTAAAACTCATAGAGTCTGTAACAGTAAAGCATTGTTTTACCTTAGTTGAGACCTACATGGAAATGATTTTCCCATCATCAGTATTCTTCATGGAATTCGTAAGAAAACTACTTTTTCCGTTTATTCAGTCAAGAATTATGCCTCTTGTGTGCGCAAATACAAAAAGAATCCAACCGAGACTCCAACATCAGCGGCTATGAATATCCAGAAGAGCATGGTGTTCATCGTTTTCAGTTTGAACGAAAGATTTTTTTTCTGTTCCTCCTTAGAAGAGTCCTTACTTGGGAGCTTTTGATCGAGATGACTAGTATAAGTAGTCTTATCAGCATCTTCTGCAGCTTGTTCATTGGTAGTAAAGAAATATCTTAGTTCGAGTGCCACAAAAAAGGTCGCAATCACGCTCAGAGATAGCATGCAAATTAGATATATAGTGAGACAGGAAATTTGCATGGAATTATGGGGCAAAGAGCTACTTATATTGGACAAGTACACTCCATAAGCAACATAAACCGTCACCGAAAATGATATTTTTTCACCAGAATGACACGGTACAAGAAAAACAAAACTATTTAAAAGAGACAATAACATTATTGGTACAAGAAATTCGAGCATGAAAAATTTAGCTCGTCTCTGGAGCTTTAAAGACATGATAACATTTGGTGAGAGATAGGTCTCGTCTGTTCTCAGCCAAGCTTCAAGCAATTGCCACTCCCCATTTTCATGAAAACCAGAATTGGAAATGCCCGGGAAATATGGTTTTATTTCCACTTCATCGATTCTATGTGACCAGATCAAAAAATGAAGTTCACATAGTTGTGTATCAAATGGATAATATGTGGTATCAATAGAACAAGTTGAGTCAAAAACGTCACCTGGATTCCATGTTGCTGTGCCATTGTTTGTCACGGTTACCTTCACAACATTCTCGCCCAAAACGTTAAACCTTTCGTATCCATTAGATAAAACAATATCAGGTTTCCAAATTTCATCCTGTGGGAACTCCACCGAATAAAGTTCTCCATACTTGCTTGCATTCCAGACTAGGAATTCATCGCTCCACGAAAGCTTGAAATACCCAGATATGGATAGTTTTTGAATACTTTCTTCAAGTCCGAGAACGGTTATCAAATTAAAGGCTGCAGACACAGTCAATGATCTGTTTTGATTCTGAAGCGGCCTGATACGTTTGTTGTATAATGCCATTAGGTCGGTGTGTAACATATTTGCCTGGTATCCCGTAACAGCAAAACATGGTTGAGATTGAAAGAAAAGTTGGAGAAGAATAAAAACCGATACAGTCAAAATCGTCTGCATATTGGACATACTTCTTTAGAATATATATTACTATGAAGTTTTCATACGTGTGCTTTAGTAAATACCGTTAGTTGCTGGCTACGTGCTGCCTTGTGTTATTCAGTGCCCAATCAGTCAAACTGATACACTGCTGGCAAGTGTTAGATAATCTTTCATCTGGCCAACGCAATCGCTCCGTGAATTCATTTAATGCACCTTACTCCAGCCACTTATGTCAATGCCTGTTTTACCAATACTTGTAAAATAAGCTGAACTGTATCAGCTATGGCAAACTACCTGAATTGAAGGAAATTTTCATAAACGCACGATTTGGTTTCTGTGATCTCCAGTATGAAATGCCATGAAACTAGAAATCAGCCTTACAAATGCCATGGTTGCTTAAACAATATTTTTTAACTAATCACACAACGAAGTTTATCAGATTCTCTTTGGCTATCTAAGAAAATGATGATTGCAATTGTTGGGAGATGTTAAAGATCGGACATGTGTCCATCCAATTTATGGCTGGATCTTCATTTTGAACAATAATCTTATGCAGTGAAAGGATTCAATTAAACACACATATTTCTAGCTAGGGATAGGTGCATTACCATTAAAAAGAAAACGTACTCTTGGGAATATAGGTTTCCTAGTAATTGCACTGACCTTTTAAAATGTCACAATTGCTGATGCGAAAATATGATATTAATGATGTTTACGGCAGTTCTATTAATAAGGTAAATATTATCTGAGTCATATATCCTAATCGATTCAAATCAGATTGTTGGATGTCGTTATGTGTTATAAACAATCCAAATGAGATGATACAGTCAGAATAAGGTACAGATTTTCACTAATTGTTTGAAATTTTCCTGTGAAATAAATAATGTGAAAACCATTAAAAGTAACTGATACACTTTCGTACCTCTCCACATAGTGGTACCGTAATTTAAAGATAAGTGATATTTTACCTGCAGTTTTCGAAAAGATCAGGCCACGTCCACCACTCTACTTATAATTTGTGCTAATCTTTAACCATATAAATTATATGTTCTTTACCGAATTCTTGCAGCATGTAAATTATATGCACTTTACCTAATTCCTATTACAGTAACCCAAAGCAACGTTTCTAAAGCTAAAACTGATTGGGTGGTGTTTAACTAAAGAGTGGCATGCATATATTTTCACCTCTAAATACATTTTGCTTTAAGCAATAGATCACCTCTTTTATCAAGCAAATATCTTTGTCCTTATTGTCTTTCCTTGCTTTATGATTTACCTCCCTTTAACGTGCCCTTCATTTGAGCAGTCAAAATATTTTACCTGGGCTGAATACGTATGCGCCATGTCTCCAGTATAGCTGGTGACATTCAGAGGTTGTTTGAGATCAAAGAAAGGTGTTTCTTTTAGAGGTATAAATGGCTGACTGACTATGGTAACTATATAACTTAATGTCAGGCGTGGAAATTTTGTCTCTTCAATATCAATTGGTTGTACATGACACAAAACCCACCCACAACTCCCATCATATCAATATTGACTGTTAGAAATAAGATGTTTCACACATTTTTCGATGCAGGTGGATCAATAATCTTATTGTGATGGATGAAGGACTAGAAGTTGAGATGATAGACTGAGGAAAAACTATACTGAAACGGATACAAATCAAGAGTACTAAACATTTGTATCCTTTTAAGGGAAAGAAACGAATAAGAACTAAAATGTATACTGTGAATTAATTTCTTTGAAACTAACGGATAATAACGTAGGTTTGAATAAATGACAATACTGTAAGTATATTCGGGCTCAATATTAATCTATATTTATATTCTCAACTACATGTGCAATTTTATTTCATGCACGCTGACCAATACATTGTCTCTCCTTATTGAAACACTTATATAATTCAAATATATCTGCAAATTATACAATCTGGACGTAACAAATATACCAAATAGTAAATGTATCATCCATAGCGAACCCCATTTTAAATTCAGCGTAATATTCACTCGAGTGGGCCATAAAATAATGTTAGGTTTATATTTTCCTTTTGAGAGGAACTCCAGCGAATAAATTCGCCATATGTACATGCTTTCTAAAGTAGACACACCTTCCACAGAAGCTCTAAATACTCAGATGTTAAGAGTTCTGAATACATGCCTCTAGTAAAGGAACGTTTATCACATTAAATTGAAGACACATTTAAAACTTTGTGCTAAGCTAGAAATGTTCTGATAGGTTTGCTGTTTCATGTCGTGAAATATCAAATAGATGATGTTAGAAGTACAGTTTTAAAAAGATTCAAAATCGATACAGTAAAGTATATATTTCTTTATATCATGTATCGTCTTGTACTTATGATAAGGATTTGGTTTCTAAATACTGCTAATTTTAGGCTATTTTCCCCATCGTCCTCAAGAACAAAATAATGTTTATTCTGGCTATTACAATAGCGCTGTGAAGACAGTTAATGTAATTGTATTCATCTACTCAAGTCTAAAGATGCTTTAACGATTCTTGTACGATGAGCTTAATTGCGCTAGCCAACGAGAAAACCTACATCAAAAGGCATTTTTCATTTAAGCACAATTTGGTCTACATCATCTTTTGAATAAAATGCTCCAAAATCCGCAATATACATGCCGAGGAGTTGAAAAAAAAATATTCGCAAATGTATTACATTGCCAATACATATTTTTGAATTGCATTTAGTATATCAAGAAAATGTTGAACACATGTCTACTGCAATTAAAATGACATGTTCAAGGTTCTGTACATTTATTCATCGACTGTGGAAGCATCACCAGGAGCGCCATTTCAAAGTTTAATCCTTACTCTCATCGATCAGCAAATGGAAGGATTCCATTGAAAACGTATTTCACTTTTAAGTAGGATTGGATGCATCAACATATACGAAAATAAATGGACTCTCGTTAATATAAAGTTCTGTGTAATTGACAAATCCTTTTAAAAAGTCATAAATCATGGTCAGAAAATGTTACATCAATGGTGTTTGATAAAAAAAAATTGTTTCAGACATACGTCTTAATTAAAATCCGTCGGTGAATATATTTATCGATCCTAGCCAGTCTGAAAGAGATCAGAGAGATAAAATCTACGTATAATGTTTGATCAATAATTTGTTTCAGTAATTATTAATGTGAAATCCATCAAACCTAATCGACGAGTCATGCCGTATACGTTCCGACAAAAGGAAACAGTGCCTTAAAATAAGTGTTCTCATACATAAAATATACTAATGACTTAGCCACCTCGATTACACTACATGCTTAGTATCAAAATATTGAGTTCTCACCATTCTTAATGACGGTCACTTATCACATCTAGCAAACTGTTGAATCTAGTTTTTGGGTGTCGGGTTTCTTGTGTCATTATTTGCCTCCACATATCATCCACCTTTCCTTTAATCAACCAGAAGCACTTAGCTTGATCAGACAGTTAAAGTCTATGACTCAACGATAGACAAGTACAGATCTTGGTTAGACTCTTAGACTTTGTCTGAAATCAGCTGCCATCGAGGAATGTTTTCCTCCCAGTCAGAATATAAATGGCTGGTTAGATTAGCAAACGTGTGTCAGTGATTAAAAGGAAAAGCTTGGTACCTACCATCGAGTATTATATTCCTCCCAACTGGAATATAAATGGTTGGTTAAGCTTAGTAACCTTGTAAGACGGTGATTAAAAGGTAAAGCTATGCACCTGATTCATCATCTCTCAATATGAATTACTTGAACATTGAGGCAAAATATGTGCACAACCCCCTGCACAACGAGGTTTATATAAAGGTACATGCGTTGATTTTCATATCTTGTTGGATGCAGGTGGATAACTAAACTTTTTATGACGTAAAAAGGGAAATCAGACATTGAGGAGAAAATATTTTCCAAGAAATTAAACAGAGAATGCTAACTGTAAAATATTTTAAAAGATGCAAAGTTAAAAGTTATAATGAACAAAAAATATTTATGCATATCAATATAAACTAGACGAATAAATTGTGAGTATGAAAGATAATGGATAAAAATGAAATTCAGTTTGTGATAATATGGAAAGTAAATTTATTCTCACAATTATTCTAAGGTTGGATTCCCAAATACAGGTACAATTATGTCACGACAACCCAGTGATTTGAAAAGAACCTAGGCAATCACTTCTGAGATTTGTCGTTTACTCCAACCGTCCATTATTTTTGCAACCTGAGTAATTTAGCTAGAGTTTCACATTCTTTACGAATAGTGTTCAATTAAACTGTCTCGTAGGTTATAGATATTCATAAATATTGAATGTTTGCAAGTTAAAGGGATCAATCTTTCTTTGATAATTTCTATTCTTGATATTGCCATTGTGTTTTCTTATAACCCCACAATTAGAAATGTTAGCATGGCAATTTCGTACAATCAGCACAGCGTATAATATATCACAAATTTATCTTTATTTGAAATGGATAATGTTTGGAAGAATTGATTGTCAGCAAATTGATTAATTAATTACCAGTTTCATTTTTCCTTGACATAGCACGGTAAAAGTCGGCAGAGAGTTACACTTGTGGTGTTACTGGAAGTTGATATGAGACCAGTTATCTGCAATGCATGTTTTCAAGTTGTCAGGTATCCAGTATTTGACAATTTAAACGATTGTGAAAGCTGAACTAAAACGCTATATTAAAGAACCTATGGCACTTTGCATCAAATTGTACTTCTTTATGGTACATGGAACAGATTTAAGGTAAGAATTCTTGGATCAATTACTGCGTTTCTTGCGTCCCAAAATTATCTGTTCATTTTACACAGACCTTCAAGAATATCCAATCAAGATTAATTCAAAGCTATGGTTTATATTTAAACTCTCGTCGTGATCAAATTATGCATGTTGCTTAAAAGTTTTATTATAAATACCTTTATTATAACCATTTGACACTGCTTAGTATAGGCTTTGTAAAACCATGTTAAAGCATAGTCATGCTTTAGAATTTCTCACGTTTATATGTGATTCTTCATTCACAGTACTTGCATGAGAAAACTCTCTAATTATTTTATATTATATTATATTATATTATATTATATTATATTATATTATATTATATTATATTATATTATATTATGAGAGCTTTCGCATGCAAGTACTATTAATAATTTTAAATGAAAGATCACATGTAAACTTCAGAAATATGTTTTACCGCACCGGTGGTCTAGTGGTTAGAGCGTCGGCCTCAGATGCATGGGATCACGGGTTCGAACCTCGGCAGAGCCATAACAAAGATTTGTTTTTTCAAAAATGGTACTAACAGCTGCCTCGCCAGGCACTCAGTATCAAGGTGTTAGGTCTGGTCGGCCTGGTGTCGGGATAATGTGACTGAGTGGGACATAATGCTACATGTCTCCTCCATGATGTCCCAGTGCCAGTCATCACTATAAACTGCCACACTGCAGACATCGTAAGGACATAACTGATTTTTTTAAAATCAACTTCAAAACTCCAAATCAAACACATATGTTATATTATATTATATTATATTATATTATATTATATTATATTATATTATATTATATTATATTATACTGTATTATGTTATGTTATGTTATATTATATCATATCATATTATATTATATTATATTATATTATATTATATTATATTATATTATATTATATTATATTATATTATATCATATTATTATTCAAATAATAACTAATCATAATGTCCGCTAAATTTTACATTGTTAGTGTTGAAATTCAGATAACAAAAGTAGTCCATTCCAGTGACACATGTCATACATATCTAATAAAACACACAGAAGAAATCATACTCAGTAAAGCTCCATTAAATATTCTAGCATATTATATTTTTTTCAAACTATCTCAACGAAAGACTCTTTCCAAATCGATCTTCCCAATTTTATAAATTCTAAATGTCATACGAATGAGTCAATATAAACTATAATTATTTTGAGCTGTAGACCGCATCCAACTAGCTGTAGAATCCCCACAGGAACATTCCGATTGCGAGAAGGATTAGGGCGTTTATATTGACAAAATATTTCCATTTTCGTTCTTCTTTGATGGAAGTCAATGCACGCAGAGCTTCTTTTTTCTCCTTTTCAGAAATGATGTGTTCCTTTGGGGGTTCATATCCACATAACAGACTCACAATCCTCCTCCATCCTGACAACTCGTCTGAAAGATGGAATGTCGACAAATACGGTGATATTGTGATTTCAATGTAATAAAGGTTTTGCACGTCATTCAAGTTATGCCGCAATCTGTGCTAAAACCTATCTTATGAAGAAAAATAATGAAAGAGACTTTTCTCCTTTTAGTACAATTTTTCGGAACTATTCTAATAATAACATTAACTAATCGCATAGTTTTAATAGTAATCTAACTCGCTGACGTGACATCCAATTTATTTACGTTTACTACAGGATGATTGAACGTGTTCAGCAAGCTGATGCTGATAGTCAAACAAGGTAGCTGAAGCGTAAGGACGACTTCTTAGATTAAATTGTCAAATTAAATTTTAATAAATTAGTCGATCTTAGAAATATCTGATGTGGGCAGTTGTATAACTAAATGGCAAATTTAGTGCTGCTACGAAAACAAATAAAATCGTATAGAAAAAATCTAACAATGTTATTACCTATTACTTTTGCTTGTACAGGTTTCCTTTCCTGTGCTTTGCGATCGAAT
Organism: Sinohyriopsis cumingii; assembly: GCA_028554795.2. Lineage (NCBI taxonomy): Eukaryota > Metazoa > Mollusca > Bivalvia > Unionida > Unionidae > Sinohyriopsis > Sinohyriopsis cumingii. The sequence continues at coordinate 63,067,462 of CM068827.1, forward strand.
GATACTTCTTCATCGAATAACACTCTTTCAATGGTGCTGTGCCTTGTCCACCAGGTTAACCTTACAATCTGAATAATAATAATAATAATAATAATAATAATAATTATTATTATTATTATTATTATTATTATTATTATTATTATTATTAAAGTTAAAAAAATTATTTTTTACCACGCTATATGAAGACATAGATCAAAATTGTTTACCGATAGAACTATGAATTCTATAAGTAAAACATTTTTGAGACCGCATTAACTTTTTATGGTTAACCCCTTCTATACCCCATGTCTTAACCTATGCTGAAAACGTTCAATCATCCGAGGTGAATCCCCTGTAAATTCAAACAGGAATCGCAAGAAGGTTCAGATTTTTTTCAGTGTATCAGCCATTTTTTTGTTGTTGTGGTAATAAGACAAATTGATACAGGCCGACAATGCATAAGTGATTGACCATTAGAAAATTTCAGTGGAATATTATATATAATGGTCTTTGAAGTTCTTCCGTTTGACGCATACAGTAATGTGAAGGCATTTGCGTCTGTAGCTAATGCGGGAAAGAAATTGACTTAATTTGTAACGTCATGATATATCAATTCTTCAGGTAGGTCCAAAAGATGATATATGATTTTCAAATACATCTTTGAAACCTCTTGTTAAAATAATCGAGTTAGGGATCGCGTTGGAGCGAGCACGGTGTGAACTAGGCGACAAATATCATAAAAAGTGTGTAAATTCGTTGTATAATGTCGTGCAAGAAAGCTTCACGTTAACTCATTCACCGGTGTAAGTGAATTTAGCCGTTAACCATCTTGAAGACAGTGAAACGCAAAGCGAAGATAGTGAAATATTCAACGAAGATAGTGAAAACAGCGAAGATCAACGCAATGGGCAAATCAGTTCGAAAAATGACTTTGGTATATAAAATACCAATGGCATCCACACTCAACTTTCATGAGGTGTACGAAGTGATACCAAGCGCCCGAAAACGAAGCAGAGCATCCAATCGGAGAAATTTTCCGAAGATATTTCCATGTCCGATGGAAGAAAAATCATAACAAAAACATAAAAGCACACGGAGACGTCTGTTATTGTTCGATACAAACGTTCGAACAATGGCCGTGTTCGAATTGGTTTAATACTAGGTCGTGGATCATTCGAGCTCATTTGCACAGTAGACCACTCGGCCATTTGGAGCACATCCTGGTTAAGTGAAAATATTACAACAAACATTAATTTTTGAAATAAGCAATTACATGATTTATTTATTATACAGGCTCAAGCAATTCGGGCGAGACCTTGGAATAATGCTACCAAGAGATGCAGGAAGGCCGATTTTCTTGTGCTATTTGGGACTTCCTCTGGATGACTCACGATTGACTGTGAGGCAGTTATGTTCAACAGCAGACCAGTTGCAAAGAAGATAAAATCTCACTCGGGTATTTTACCTAGTGGAGTCCTTATGATCTTTAACCGCAAAGACACAGAGACCATGAAGAACGAAATCGACAAAGACTTTGTAACGATCCCCAGTTTAACGACTACGACCGAATAGGTTCAGGATGGATTCTTTTTAGATGCGTGGAAGTTCACTGTACAAGCCTTTCGTAGGTCGAGTTATATTCCAACGCCAGTGTGTATTCCACGGCGAACAATGATAAATATGGAAAACGACGACAACCAGTATTTCGAATGGGCAATTGTCAGCGCTACATCATGCGTGCAATCATACAGATTAGACAAGAACATACTAGAAGCACATGGCTGAGCTTCAGTTTGGCAGGTTTGAACGGCTCAACCCAGACATCGTCGTTAATGTGTTTGCTTGGAAACGTTGCCTTCTTCCAAACTCTGGTTATCCACCTCTTCTTGTTGTTAAGCAACAAGGACGGTCCACTGGCGCGGTACCACTATGATTGGGTTAGCATCCAAAGCTACTTGACGACCACGCGGAAGTCAGTGAGAAGCCACAGTGTAGGATTATGCAGAAACCTGTAAAGAAGATTCTGAAATACATTGCAGTGCAAATTTAAATGAAAGACTAATATGTTACTAATGCGGTCTCAGCAGTTAAGTAAATACGATGCAAGTTGCCAAACAAGATTCATAAGGGTCAAGTGTGACAGAGCTATTGAGCCGTCAATGTTATATCAAGACATATACTCGGTTCGAATGCTTATTAAATCGCTTGAAGTTACACCGAAATGGATTTGGCAATTGATATCTACGCTCGCAGATATGATAATTACAGACGATTACATAAGTGAACTTTCGAGGCGTCTCATTGCTGTATCTGCGTTGGCGCCAGGCCCCGATTTGGAACTGAAAGTTACTCCTTCAAATGATGGTCACTTAATTTTGCAGGGAATCTTAACGGCATCAAACGCAGCAAATAAGCGATATCATCAACAACATGGAAAATAGATGACATATAGGCTAGGCCATCTACGCTTCATTGCCTTGCTACAGTTTCTAAATTTCAGAATGGACAAACTCGTCAGCAACTTTGCCGTACATGTTACCTTTTAATGATCGCTTTACCATCACTCTTCGATACGATGACGCCTCCTCCAGCGGCGATGAAATGTTCAAGTTGCTCTTCCGCAAAACAATCTACTCGTACCAATACATGAGTGACTGGGACAAGTTTTCTGAAAGTCAGTTGCCACCGATTGGGCTTTTACCTTTTTCTCTGTTCTGCGTCTGTATTTCCAGCGGCTATTACGCGCACGAGAGCAACACCTTGTCTGCTTTTGGTTGCCAAAATCTGAATGATTACATGTATGTTTTTGCTGGTAATGCGAGATCACCCCTGCAACATGCAGGATCAACGCGCCTTACATATTGATCTCCAGACTTTAGCCATAGATGGTACTCTAGTCATGTCCTAGGCCCTCAGTAATTGTACTGGGTCCGGATTGATCCAATAATGCTCTTCACCAGGATGTTTATTCTACGATTTCCCCGGGTTTTTAGTCACCCCATTAACAATAATGACCGCCAAGATTTTTTAAACATTTGTTGATATTCAGCCGATGGAACTGGAAGTTCCAACAAACATAAACTCCTTTTCTCCTCAACGAGAATAAGTTCAAGCTATTTCGGTTCTGTCATTATGCGTTAGAGACCGGTTCGATTTGCGATACAAGTTTACCTGCGTCATCGCACATGATATGACGGCATACTTAAAAGCATAAAAAAAACTAATAATCAACACGTCATCAATGTGAAAGAGAAAATGCGCATTCACCATCATGGACTTATCTGTCTCGGCAAAGTCTCAACTGTTGCTGAAGATGATTATGCGAGGATTAAAGTGGGATATGTAGTCGTAACTGCACCATCCGCTGACCATCAATCACGTTCTAACGTTCTCAACAACTTCGCGCGCGCATGCCTTTGTCGGAAACTTTGTTGTTCGACATTCAGTTCTTTTCTACAGGGGATTCAGCACGAAGTGATATTTGCCCGGCAATGGCAACCAAGCGAGAATATTTTCTCTGGGACATACCAAAAACGCAAACGCCAATGCCATTGTTAGACACGTCAGTAATGGCATCATGGTGTTGTTCAAAAGCTCACGATACCTCATCGACGGCAAAATAAATCAAAGCATGTTTTGACAAGGTCGGCCTTGCCACGAGCATTCTCAGACTCGACCATTACAGCGGCAGTCATGCAATATGTGCTGCTTCAACTGTGTTTTTCAAGGATTCAGCCATGATCATATCCAGGACATCGTATGTCAACTAACACGGGATTCTTTTATCGATTCACAAACTGCTGATATGCCTGATAAACCTGGTGCTGATGGTGCCCCTATGCTAAGTTCAAATCCGAATTTCAACCTTGGATTGGTCGCAAGTAGAGAACAAGTTAGTGGAAAATCGCTGTTGTTTCCGAGTGCCATTCCTCTCAGTCATATAACCAGGTTTTGTGGAGATGTTTGCAAGGCTATTTTCGGAGTCAAACACACAGTGGTATTAACCCGAAAGGGCGACGACAGCGGTGCAATTTAGCGTGATTCTGGTGCTACCAATAGTCTAGTTGTGTTGTACAAATTGACATTATGAATCCCCGTGATAACCCTACCACTGGCCACAGAACCGACTTTGTTGACTTTTATTGAGTTCATAGGTGTGTGAATGTGGTCGCTCCTTTCGCCCATCATAGACTAGATATAAGGCGCCCTTCAGGAACAGAGTACACGCCAAATAAGAGCCAAACAAAGCATCAGTGCACCAAGACAAGTGTTGTTTTGAGTTGCAAAGTTTAAATCAATTAAACGACAGACAAGCCCGTAGCGTAATTATATTTGACTAATTAGGAGAGTTGGAAGTTTCTTGCGATTAAGCGGTCATCAAGGATCATCTAAAACATATTTTGTCTCATTGGGAAGCCAGTCAAGTCGCATGTGCATATCACATTCTATGGTCATACATGGGCCGGTGTCAAAAATTCAACACATCACCCAGCACGTCCTTTCCACATTGCATCCGATTTATTACTTTTCGTTTGTACACCTGCATCTTTTCATATAGTCAATGACAATCATTACCGCGCCTGTGGAAACCTCATGTTGTCTTCTCAAACACGTAGCCTTTTTAAAACTTGTAGCGGGTAATTAAACCTGTAACATTTCTAATAAAATATGCACTTCTTACTTTGAGTCAAGCAACTGGAAAATATCTCAGCCGCGATGATAAAGCAATCCAAGGTTTATGTTAAACTTCTCCCCGGACAAGTTATACGTAGACGCCCCATTAATGTTGACACCGACGAAGGTGCAACAATACGAAGCAGCCAAACATCAATAGAGTGGAATCACTATTAAATTATCAGCCGTTAGAGTCACCGAGATGAAATACGACATAAGAATATTCCCATTCCTCTCTGCCATACCAACTCTTTTGGCAGCCACTGTTCACGCAGTTGCAAATACAGTTGCGTTAGGGGACGTCGGGACCGCGTAGGACGGCTTTGATAATGGCGATTGGTAGAACAATTTCTACGATATTTGTTGCGGGCGGAGAGCGTCTACAGAAAAATAACAGGTCTTCAATTACGTGGACGGAGGCTCTCAATCGGAATAGGTCTTCGGCTGTTGTGTCCACGTTGGCCAGTTTTGAATTCCTCGCAATGACAAATCAGTTGAACATTTCCGAGGGCCTTCATGATGAATGAACGCGGAGCCAAAGGCTCTCAGGCCGTGTTTCCTCTCACGTGGGAACCAGAAATCGTTAATTTAGGTTCGTCAAGACGATCTGAAACTCATTGGGCAACACCGCGACATCTTTGGTATATTGACCTGTAGGGATTCGCACCGCCAAGTGAAGCCTTTCATTATCTACAAAGACTTTTCACTTCGAGAAACGAACCTCCGCCAACACGCTGAAGTACTGAATGCATTTGCTGAAAGCCCGCAACCGAGCGCTTGTTGATTCTCCGTTTAAAAGCTACTCTGGAAAGTATGTACTAAATGCAAATTTTAAATTTAAAGACACACAAAACACAGTGATTGGACTGGGAGGCACTGATGTGGATTCAACTAGCCTTGCCAACAAAACCGATTTGATCGAGTTGAGCAACTGACTTTTGTTGGCGCCGACCCAAACCTGATTATGATTATCAGGATCGAACAATAAACTGGCAACTTCCAACGATGTTGTTCTAAAGCCGCTATGAACCTAGCCGAGCTAACCCCGAATCAGAGACTCTGGCGTGTCGGTGGACGATATTATCACCCGGAATCAGCGACTTTGGCGTGTATGTGGACTGTATTATCACCCGGAATGAGAGACTCTGGCATGTCGTTGGACTGTATTCAACATAACGTCGACGATGCTGGCATTGTGACGAAACAACATAAGGATGTGAACGCTGCTCAAGTGGTATCAACCCTGACAATCCTGCAAAACTGAACAGGACGAGTTCGATTATCTGAAAGAGCGTGTCATCATCTATGACTATTCTATGCCACTTGTTGATGACTATCGGCGTCAGAACGTCGTTAACATGTCCTCATAAGGACCGAATTGTGATCTTGCCAACGGCCAGATAGAAAACAGCATGATGTACCAATAACAAGTCCAGGACAATTTACAATCATCGCATTTGCGCATGAAACTCCTGATCACTGAAAGTGGACATGTACAAGGCGAAAGATTGTTTCGGAAACAAGGAGGTCATGCTCAAAGACTAGACTAACGCCACAATATTCTCCGTCAATTATATGGAATTAACAATACTTTAGCAGGCGGAATAAAACAGACTAGTGTTCAACAAAGACTCGTTTGTCCGCGTAACAGTTCTTGGACGAAAAGGAGAAAAATCTTTGGTTGTACAAAACAAGAGCTTAATCATTGCAGTTCTAGGTGAAATTGGAAACGTGCAAATAATCCCCGGTGACATAATATTCCCCTGGAAATTATTTTATTAGATTGCATAATAATTGTAACAGTGACGAAATATAATTGGTCATAAGTACCTTTTTTATTTGCGTTCGGCCTCGATACGTCTGAACTAGGCCTGCCTGTCGACCAGTTATACATGGCGCTGACGTTTGTAATAGAACTGTAATACATCCTAACAGATACCGACGAGAAAAAAATAATTAAATCGAAAAAACAGCTGCGAGATGAAATCACCAAAAAGACCACTGAACTCAAAATACTAACGTGTGTGTGATGTCGCGGATGCTATTTGTGCATTCTCCGCGGCAACAAGCTTTAGGCCCAAGTGTGGCTGTAATAGTAACCACGGCAACTATCATAGAAACGACTATCGGATTTGCTGTAGGAGTTACTTCGATAGCCACTGGTGTGAGTCGTGGCACTGGAAAAACAATTAAGTTACTTTCACATAAACAAATACGTATATATTTGAAACTTCTTGCGGCGATACAAAGCAGTCTTTGCACAATAACCAAACTGTACTCGGTGGCCATGGAAGATAAAACGATTACCTTCAGTTTTCGCGGGCACGTTCGAAGATGGTATCAAATTAAGCATGATCTCACCGCTAGGATGCATGCTCTTGGATCATTGTTTTAGTACTCACCTGGATTCATTCTATATGCATGGACATTCGCCGCGTTGGTAAATTCATTGGGTATTGAAAGGGACAACCATGAAAAGTTATCGCAGTCTTAAAGTTGAATTCTCCATCCACTTACGGGAATTCATTACACGTTTTCTTACCGTAAAAGGTGAAAATATAGAATGTAGTTTAAAGCATCTGAATCCATCTACGCTAGAAAGAGAACGAATGGACATGCAGACAGTCATTTCTTGTTTTTATTGGTTTTAATTACATTTTAACACGTCATGGCTATATCATGCCGAGAAAAAGAGATTCATATATGAGAGCTACCCCGGGCCATCTATCGAACCCGTTACCCTTGAATTACTAATTCTCCGTTCTACCAGATGAACTAACACGGTTGCCCCAGTATTCAGTCTAAAAAAAGAGCATTTGCAAACGCTTGTGATATGTATGTTGTCATGGCTAAGTGCTTTTAGTTTTTGATGAAAAATATGTTTTTGACCGAACTACTAATGGATAGAAATGCTAATTTTATGTAAGTTCTTTGCATGTATATTTCAACAATATTTGGTATGTTTTACCCATTTGATTGGGATTTCTGTAAAAGAATAAATAATTATTAGAGTTTCACGCTTAATACAGCTCCAATTTACCATTTCAACTATACATACATGTTTAGAATCGATTGGATTAGTACACAGCGAAATGATGACGGTTGCTAGGACACTGACGAAAAACAGGATGATGGTGAAGTGTAGAAAATGCACTTTGGATATTACGGTAGGTCTGAAGTCTACTTCTCCACAGTTTGGGCTTCCGTAACCAAAGTCTAGGCCCATCCGTATCAACCCAACCAATAAGCCAATCATCATACCCCAGAAGGCGCCCTGAAGTTGGAAATAAATAAATAAAAGAAGAAAAAATACACACACACACATACACACATACACACGCACACATACATACATACATACATACATACATACATACCATCTAAAGTCAATAACATGTACATGTATCTTATTTAAGAATTGCATTTGAGTCTTTTTACTACCTTGCCTAAACTAGAACAGAAAAGTTGGTCCGCATGTCACATGCTCCTAAGCTAGCTCTAACATAATGGCAGCTTTGGTACAAATATGTTTAAATAATGAAAACTAAAAACTACAAGTGATGCAGGGAACAAGTATAAAATGACTCGCCAGTGCAAGAAAAGAAATTGTATGCTTTTTTCTCCAATAGCTTTACATTGTCAGAATCGTGCAGTATTTTTTCATAGTGCACGGCTTGAGATTGTACGACACGATAGGAACGACTTTGATTGTAATCAAACCATGTACACTGATGTAGCAGACAATTAGCTTTTCGTTTATTATACTTGTGAATAAACTAAACAAGCTATTTGGTTCATTTGAAGAAGATAAAGTTAACAATGTGGACGGGTTCACTGAGTCTGAAATGAAACTTTCACGCAAGCAAAAGAATAAACGTAATATTCGCAATGTCCATAGCAAATAGAGACGCAGTATCGAAAAAAAGAACATCTCATCATTTAAACAGCTATTTAGTAGAAATGTTCGTAACTTTTCGCGAATAGAATTGTTCAGAATATTACAGGTGCTCTCTAGGGTTTATAACAATATCAGCATAATGAGGCCAATGACTATCACGTGTCTATCATATACGTATCATTTTACAAGTCAGTCAAAATACTGAATTCAGTAAAAAAAAAAAAGAAATATACGGAACTAAAGGTTTTGGTAGGAAACTACGAACCTTAAAGCCAATAAGCCAAGCCAAGACGGGGTAGAGGTCATATTTCCTCTAGCTGCCACACAGTAACTGCTTTGCCAATTTCCCCGTTGAGGTTTTTATACAACTTTTTGGATGTAGGCTAGCGATTAAAGCCATACAAGTCATGTACCATCGTGTACCTGTCCTTCCAACAGAGAGCATGCAAGTGACAGGGCATAAACATATGTCTTCTTTAGCTGGTAATAAGAATGTAAATAAATATACTTACCTTTTTGCATCTAGCATTTTCTTTCTTAGTTCAGCAAATCCGATTACTTGTCATGTGTTCCAAAACGTAATACTCGCCAAAATATTGTACTATAATTTCTACTATATTTATAAAGAAATTGCATAATCCCTACTGTACTCAAAATGAAATGAATGTGATATTCCATAGCGTCTTTTTTATAATTTCCATCAAAAGAAATAATATGTTTCGCACATTATGATTTTAAACAATCAGTGACAGAATAGAAAACAGAGGTGCGTTTGATTCAATGCCAGTCCACTGCTCAAATCACATGTACATCGTACGGAAAATACACAAATATAAAACAAAATACAGTCCAACTCATGCGGAAAAGCAAACTTGAGTTGGATCAACGGAAAAACAAAATCCATGTATTCCTGACCAACTGGAAAAGTTGTTTCAATATGCAGTATTCACAATATAACTCTAAATTTCAATTTTAAGTAGACCAAAACAAGATATTTTTAACTAAATGTCGAGCGCGTGACGAAGTCTAAAGGTCGCTGCGTGGTGCTATCTGCACATTAATATTGTTATTTTATATTGATGAATCTATGATTGTGTATTTATTTTGGAATAAAGCATAAATTCAGTTACTTTGTTTCTTGTAGTGTATTTTTTATAATTAAGAATTATGTAGAATAAGAAAATGAGTATATAATAAAAAGGTTACTGCATTTGTAAGGGAAAATATGAACTCTATATTTGTGACTAATACTGCATTCCCAATGTAGTGCAGTATTACTCAGGAAAACTCATTCATATTTTCCCATAAAAATGCAGTAATCTATCATTACTAAATCAGATACTTACTGCTTCGGTCGTTCTGCTCCACAGCAAGGCCAGGAGATAGAGCGAGAGAACTGGTGGCGCTAAATACCCGGTGACGGATTGTATATAGTTAAAGAGTTGTCCTCCTTGGGACTGTTGTAAGACAGGGATCCAAGCGATACTGACGCCAACCAATACAAGGACAAATACCCTGTGGGATTCAAATGCAAATGATCAGTTCATTTATACATCAGTCTCATACCTAAATTCATACTTTCAAATTAGTTCTTGCGTCGTGAATGTTTCCCCTCTATTAATCCAAAGCTTGAAAAGAAATAAGATAAAATTGTATAATATCCACACGAGCTGAAGTAAAAGATTTTGCCCCAAAATGCAAAGCAAGAGAGATACTAAGGTACAAGCTGGTTGCATAAACACATAAACTTGTACATTGTCAAATATGCAAGGAAATGCAATAATAAGTTTATGTAAGCATGCAATAGAGACAAAGAATCTGTAGATTGTTTTTAAGGCTAACCTTTATAGACAAATCGTCAAACAAATATCTAATTTAACGATAATTTGGCATGATTTTTTTATATAAAAGTGTTTGAGTTAAAGACCTCAAAATACATACACATCTTACAGGATTTTCGAAAATATGACACATGGTCTGTTTAATTTAACATTCAATATGAGTGTGTAGATTTAAATAGCAAATTAATCGGATTTTGTGACTTAAATGTACTTGGCTTAACGGAAACGTTAGCCTCTCACTTCATCGAATATGACGGTCATTCATTTCAACAAAAGAAATACGGTGGTGCATTTATTACGAAAAACCCAGCTACGTGCCAACTTGAGTACTCATAACGGGATGTATTTCTTTTACCTCCCGACGACCAAAAGTTCCCCTTCCGAAGACCTAGGACGTATTCGTTTCCAAATGTCCATAGTGAATATTGAGCTTGAACTGTTAAATACAGAAGTCAAGGAACTCATCAAAGCCGCCATCATGGCGGCCAACATCAACCCCTTCAGTCCTTAAAAGGTAAATAGAAAAGGAGAGAGAAATAGTACACTGACAAAATGTTACGATCGTACGACATTTGGCTGTTTCTCCGTTTCAAACGATTTAGAGGCTCTTTCGTTTTCGGAATGTGTTACCACAAATATTATTTGCGGATGTCTAAATATACGTACGTACTCCATCTGCAAACCATACAAAATTATGTAAATGACTATAATCTTGCTTTGTGATATTTGTCTGCTCAGAATGTGATGTACAAGGCAAACGCATACTGCAAATACGGTTAATATATTAGGAGTACGTTGTAAGGCAGTTTAGCAATTTGAGTGTCTAAAGCATATGTTCAATCGTGCAAGAAACTGATTCTTTGAATATAAATATATATTTTTATGACAGAAGCGGCCACATTGTGCATTGAACCATATGTTAGACGAACCGTTCATAAAGAAGGCACATTTAGACCATTCGATTGTTTGCAGCACTAAATATAGAAAGGGAAACATTAACGTGATTGCAATGTTATCCCATGGCTTATTGTTGGAAGTTGTTATGTAATTATAGACCAAAATCTTAAATATAAAGAAAAGCCTAAGATAGATAATAACAGAATGATTACCTTAAAATAATTTAGCTCACTCAGTAATGATAATGACAGAATGTGGTTTAATCGCACATCCAAATCGCAGGCGAGAACTGGAAGAATGCAGTCGAATCATAGACGATCGTTACAGGAAAAGCTATACTATGCATGCACCAAACGGTTTAGTAAATAATTTTTATCACATATTAGGTACACTTTACTTATAGTTTGTGTAGTGTAATATGTTTGATATGACAACATGTTAACATATCGCTTTATGTTATTCCGATTAGTCCACTAAGTCTAAGCTCAGTGTCATCTTTTCTGATTGGCTGCGACAGTGGGAATTTTCCATACCCACCTTCTAAAACTTTTTTTACTATTATAAACACTTCGGCTGGACATCATATTTTCAACCAAATCGCGAAGTGGCATTGGCAAGAAAGATCTACGTCTGTCGGAATATAGCAAATTTACCCCACAGGGACTCGTTACAAATGAAACTAGGTGCATCGGTCATTGGACAGAGGGCTTGAGGGACCTATAAAAGGGACCACATCCGGCGACAATCTTGGTTTAAATGTTAACGTATACGAGTACATAAGGACTCTATTTAATAAAGAATGTTGACTTGTGCTGGTCAATTAAGTGAAAGAGTGTTATCCAACCACACCATTTTTACGCGGTACAAAAACTCAGTTGACAAGAATAATAATAATAGTGTTCATTTGTAATATAGGCCACTGGCCCATGATACATATCCATACATCATGCAGTACAAAAAGATGTTATAGTGCGTAACAAAAGAACATCAAATGTATAAAAATTAATATACACGAAAGCAATCATTATTGCTTTTTTCGGACATAGGTGAGATACAAGTATATACTGCACAATAATCAAACAAACGGATTTAAGGGTAACCCTAAAACTTGTGAGGAGCAAGATTTGTGATCTTGATCTAAGGCTTATGTAGCAGGAGTCGTTGATAAAAAGGTTTCTCTAATCTTGAATGCTTTTATAGTAAACATTGCTAAATTAGTCATCAGAATTTTACTAGTATCGTTGTGTATAAAGGACCTACATTTTTCTAAAGTTGGATTTTTATATACAAAGCTGGGTACATATTTTATTCGTATTTCTCCATATAGCGGACAAGCAGTAATAAAATGGAATTCATTTTCGATGTTAACGTTACAAATTTGACACAATCTTTCCTCATAGCAGATACTTTCATATCTTCCAGTATTACCTCTGATTGGCAAGTCCCCCAATCAATGCATAGTGATTAGGTAACATAGATCGTTATCTTCCGACAATTCTTTGTACTTCGACAAGTAAATTCTACTCCTCATGACCTATAGAAGTCTTTGCATGGACTTAGTCTCATCCTGCAGCTTTTGATTGAAATATCTTCACATCTCTGACTGAACAATCTAAGAAATATAGTTTCATGATTTACGCCCTGAGTACACCAAACGTTGCCAAATTCAAATGTAAATAGAAGCTTTTTAACACAATTAGCCCACCAATCACAATTTCCCCCCCATCTTAGCTGTAAATTGTAGCATTGTTTAGTATATCTGTCTTCTGGCATTTTTAGAATTCTTAGCCAATATTTCAAAATACGTTTATATCGTATACACTGCATACTAATTCTTCCTAATTAGTTTTATACGAATGCATTTGGAGTAGACTTAGATGTACCATGGATATATTTACAAAATAACTAACGAGCGTTTTCAGTATCATTGGTATCATAAAACCCCAAAACCTCAGCTCCATAATTAAGTGTGGGAGCTATCTTTGCGCCAAACAGACAAAGCAATCCAGTTACGGGTAATCTGGCAAATTTTGAAAGACTTTGTTTCAATATATGCACAGCCTTCAGCGCCTGGAAGGATAGAGTTATCTGGCACATATACAAAGAGGTTTTTGAAAAACATATGTATCCTAAATACTTATATGGTTCAACCTTCATCTGTGTATGGCCATAGTGCCACTTTTCGTGACTTCTGAGAAAGCCATTTCTGCGAAATACAAACAATTTTGTTTTTCCATATTCACCTTTAATTTCCATTTAGGCAATATGTATGTAACCTATTGAGCATATACTTCAGCTGGTGAGCAGTGTCAGCAAAGACAATTATAAATTGTCTGCATACAACAGTGAAAAGAGTTCAAAGGTTTCTACACACTCCCCTGTTTCCGTCAGCTATAAAGGGTTTCAAATCATTCAAAACTAAAGAAAAGAGCAAAGGCTACAAAACACAACTTTGGCGCATGCCCAAAGGGCATTTACACACATCGGTTATAAGACTCTAGAACTTAGCACATGATATTACATCAATATAAATTACCTTAATAATTCTTAACATTTTTCCTGATATTTTCAATAACTAACTTTTGGTACAGTACACGTCTCTATTTCCTATCAAAGGCTTTTCATAGTCAATAAATACAGTGGCGTCGCTAGGGGGGTGCGGGGGGTGCGGACCGCACCGGGTGACACCATCTCAGAGGGGTGACACCAAAATGAAAAACTTCAAATTTTACAGAACACACACTGCTCGGTCTAGTCGGATTTCATAAGCGGATAACCGATCATAGTAAAATACATGACTAGCAGGCACAGCAGTGGCGTCGCTAGGGGGATGCTGGGGGTGCGGACTGCACCGGGTGACACCATCAGAGGGGGTGGCACCAAAATGACATTACTAAGGATTCTGTATGGTCTGTTACGGAAGGAGGACCATGGGGGTGACATCATGAGCTACCGCACTGGGTGACACCAACCCGAGTGACGGCACTGAATAAATACTGTATAGAATCTACCCCTACGTTTTCTTAAATATTTACAAATTATTGCATATAATTTAAATATATTATCTGCTGTGGAATACCCGCTCTAAATCCTGCTTACTCTTCGCCCAGCAATTCGTTTTCCTCCACCCATTAATTTATTGCTATTTAAAATCGATGTAAACACTTTGCTTAATAAGGGTAGTAAACTAATGCCTCTGTAATTGGAGGATTCATTTGCATCCCCTTTCTTAAAAATTGGCATGATGATAGCCGTTGACCAATATTCTGGATAATGTCCAACACTGACTAGATTATTAAATAATATTGTTAATATTGGTGCAATTATGTTGCTTGGACATATAACGAAGACGCTAGATAAAGCATCTATTCCCCCAGCTTTGTTATGTTTCGTTTCCTTAATGCTAGGCGTGTCTCTTCTTCAGTGATTGTTCTATTTAAAGTCTCGTGAATTACTCGAATGTTTTCATTTTCCTGTATCTGGTCAATAGAACTGGCAAAATTAAATAATTCCGAAAAATATTGATACAAGGTTGCAGTCGTGATATTGTTTTGCATACCAGTACTAGGGTTCTTTACAAGGCTCCAGAAAAAGTGTGTATCTTTTGAGTATAATGCAGATAAAAGGATATTTTTTATGTTTTAATTCATGTTGATTTTGCTTGCTTCATGTAAGAGATTTATACATATTTCTATAAAATTTATAATCTTCAAGTGATTCACTTGTACGTTTCAATCTACACAGTTTTAGATATCTTAAGGATTTGCTTTTGGCAATTGTGCAATCTGTATCAAACCAAGGCTGATATTTAACAATTTTTCTTGGAGATGTTACAGCTGGAATTTGCTTTCTATTGATTGTTTTCATTGTGCTTGCTGAATCATAGAAAATATCAGTAATTGTTTCGACGCATTCATTAAGTTTTGTTATTGTTTATATCATTTAAATCTGACAAGAATAGCTAAACATTATTTTTAGAAAATCGAAGCTACCAGTCTCAAAACGAGATGAATATAGATCGTTTTAACACTGTACCAAACATATGAACAAACAATGAACAATGTTATTAAAGTTTAATGCAAACTCTCATCCTTTGTTTGAGATATTAAACACATTTGTACTTAAAATGAAGTGAACGTACAAGATGGATATTTAGAAAGATAAGAGTACAAGTTATTAGATTTAATGCATTTTTTAGGGTTTCCTGAGTTGGTTAACAATCAAACAAGCTCAAATTAAAGTTCAAATAACAAATGACAGGAATAACAACTGTTTCATATATGCAGTTGAATCAATGTTAAATATTATTAAATTAAACAAAGAAGGACTATCAAAATACGGCCCAGGGTGGTACAATTCGAGGTTTTATAGATGTTCAGTAAAACTCCGTAAAACTTCGAAAAGTAATTCAATATATCAGGCAATGTTTACGAGATGTTGGAAGAAATATAATGTGACCGATAGAAACTATATAAAGCTGGTCAAATTAACACAGAGAGAATGGGAAAGTCGTGTTTGGTGTGATAATCCTATTCAATCTAGTATCCACAACGAACTCAAAGACGGGAAGTATCATGACGTTAAAACTGAAAGATAAACAATCGCAATAAAATATTGTGTCTGCAACACATAATTGATTTCTAACACTACCAGGAAAAATAGATGAACACAAAGTATTATTCATTAAAGAAAAACTCGACAAACTGAATATCAAGGACAGGTTTATCTGTAAAATGCAAACAATCTATCAACACCTATTGAAAGTTCCTTACCTGATCAATTGTGATTTTCAGAGTAGATCAAAACGATAAATATCTGCAGAGAAAAACCTAGCTTAGCCTGGAAAACCAAAACATTTAAACCCATTTTATCAGATTCTGTTTGTACATCAAATCAGTACGCAAAGAATATCAAGCAACAGTTTACAGAGAAAATGAATGCGCTGATTTGTTTCAATCCAAAGTTCTGTAAAATCGCAAAACTGTTATGAGGAATTGAGGTGACAAAAGTCTCCTCCCCTCCAATAAGTCCCTATGATTTCACGGATGACTAGATATATATTGATTCAACAGATCACGATCAATTAACAAGCATGTATACAGATGCGGCATATTCGCAGTCAGCTGTTAATCAAGACACTCGTAGAAAAATACTTTAAAAAGAAAGTACAGATAATTGCAAATACGAAAG
This sequence comes from Sinohyriopsis cumingii, assembly GCA_028554795.2. Taxonomy (NCBI): domain Eukaryota; kingdom Metazoa; phylum Mollusca; class Bivalvia; order Unionida; family Unionidae; genus Sinohyriopsis; species Sinohyriopsis cumingii. The sequence goes on from CM068827.1 coordinate 63,083,941, forward strand.
AGAAATATATTTCACTTAGAAAAGATTTCATAGCTTATAAAAGAAGGAACAAAATTTAACAGGTAGCAAATTTACGATGCATAATATATTACTTTACCACGTTTGTTCTAATAGAAACTGATAATCACAAGCTTTTGTATGTAACTAAAATGTACAATCATTCAACATGAAAATGTATTCATTGCCATGATATATGATAGCTTTTTAACTAGCATTCTTTGCAAAGTAGTACTGCATTGTTAGCATTATATTTCACCTTTATATAAAAATTGACATTATCACTGTATAATCACGATTTGAAAACTTAGTTTTGTTATACAATTAATACGGTTTACAAAATGTCTAATCTTGCACAGAGTATGTGCTGGTTTGAGGTATTTCACATCCTTTTGGTATATATTTCTACTTACAATACTGTAGGTTTTATAATCATTGCAATATATCGCGCTATAAAAGCTATGCTATTATATTTATTGCCTGTATAAATCTATATCCGACATACCCGCTTCGCCGATTACAGGGGAAACGATGTACTCGTATGTCTAATTATTAGAAGGATGATACAAAAATGTGTATTCTTTTGGTTTCCTCTAAAGTTACCTCAGAATAAGCTGAATATTACAAAGCAAAAGATTAAGATGTGTTGTTCATGGACTGGGCAATCAAAAATTTGTGATCTACACAATTTTTTAAGTAATCTAGAATGCTAACTCTGTAGAAAATCATCTGTTTTATTGGTCGATACCAGTAGTAAGTTAGTCTTTGAAAGTCAGTAAAATCTGATCTCTCAGTATTTTGATTTTCTTGATTAGGTCTGTCATGGCTAAGTAATAAGTTGTTCTCGTGCTCGTATCATGCTTTCTTTAACATTTTTGTTTTCATTGTCCTCTATATTCTTTTGTGTTGTCTCTATTAAAATATCATTTTTCCCCAACTCTTAAAAGCTTTCACTGAAGGCAGTCAATTTATTGTTCAGATCTTAAAACCGGTGCTAAAATCATTCTTTGGAGTCGATCTGTAACAGCTCCTGTTGCGATCGAAAAGTACCAAAGTCTTCAGGGAATTGTATGTGTAAATAAATCTTTGTTCAGTGGGTTGTAAATTGTAAATATTGTTGAATGTTACGTATATTATTCGCTTTGTCTCTTACTGCTCGCAGGTCTTGTATAAGATTAAACAAAGCATTTAATATGTGTTTCTACATACAACGGATGTGCTAATGATTATGGTCTGGACACTGTCTTCTTCCTTGTGCTTTTTGATATTTTTGAGACAGAGCAACCAATTATACAAAACAAAACTATGAGAAGTGACAACCAAAAAATCCAGGCATTCAAACTGCCAATTTTATATTTGAGAAGATTCTGAGAAGTATTTGTTAATCACGAAGATCAGACACAAACTGTCTTTCAGTCTGTTTCACATCTTCTTCATCCTCCACGATTACGTTTTGCTACATGATAAATATTTACCTTTAAAATGAGATTTGACATCACAACTCTTGTTAATCGAAGGAATACATAACAAAGAAACAAAGCATCCTATGTAATATATATTTCTTGGGCAAAAATATTATTCGCTTATCTTCTGTTATTTTATATATCTGGAATTTGCATAAAGCTTAACAAACCAGTGCTGACACGGGCAAGCCAGTCTTAAATGATGAACATACGTTGAGTAAAGATGTTACCATTTAAATTGCAACGCCTAACAACGACCCTGATATCTTAGCATAGACTTCATAGATTTTCTTGATCTCTCTTTGCTGTCATTTTATGTACAATTGTGTATAGCTTTTGCCAGTAATCTCCTTGCAAGTTCTATTAACATGAGCTATTCTATAACACCTAATTATTTTTCCAATTAGCTTTCATTCATTGATCTTACTGTAAATTATATACTATTTAGATAACTAAAATTAAAGAAGCATGAGAACCTACAGCATATGAATACTTTAAAATGACTGACGATGAGATAATAAACAAGAGGAAATACATTAATATTATGAACAGAAAATCTTGTTAGTGAATTTGATTAAAATGAAGAACATGTATATACTTAATTTATGGATAAATAAAGGGTCTAAAGTCCATTATTGAAGCTCAAACAATTTAATCTGGAACTTGCTTTTCTTGAGCGAATATAGAGATTATATTGCCATTGTTTTCCACAAGCACATTCGATGATGTTATCTCTTACCAATGTATTTATTTCATTCACTTTTATATCAATTTGGTCTCAATGACATTACACATTTTGCATCTCTAGTATTTATATTCCATTTCCTTATATCGTGTATCAGTTTCAATCTGTTAAATATGTTAACACTTAAGAATTGATTTTCCAGCTACATTTGCTTTAATAGCGTTATTTAAAATACTACTGTCAACTGAACGTTCTGGAAAATCTAGAACGTATATATCACCTTCAAAAGATGTTTCAAAATCTTTCTGGGGTTTAGTCATCCAAGTGTTATAAAACCTCCACCCGTATAAGTTTTGGTTACGCTTTGGTGATTCGTTTGGATAAATACCGCGTTATGAATGTGATAAAATGTAAAAGATTTGTCCAGGAGAAGGCGAATTTAATGTACGATGCAGACTCCATACAGTCTGTATACAAAATCTGCAAAAGCATTCATGCTCTATTCAACATGTGTCGTGTATATAAGTCTGAAAAAGGTGTTGCTGTATAAATAAATTGATTAGTTTGTCATTCCAATTAAGAATATATTTAGGTGGCATATGGGTGGAGGTGCACACAAGGGTCCACGTTTGATCAAAGGTGATATGTTTGATGTCGATATCATGAAAGGCTTAAAGTAATGAATGCTCAATGTTAGGTCACGAAGAGAATGGATGTTTTAGATACCTTTCCCCAATATGATTGGCAAACATTTTAATTGGGTTCAGTTGTAAATATTTATACTTCTGTCACAGTTTTGTGGAATCAAAATCATGGGTTTCTGCTCAGTTCCAATGTATTTTATTGTGATTGCATAAAAAAGCGTAAGAAACAAAATATAATCGTTTGTAATGAAATTACTAAATGCACTCTTACCTTTTGGCATGAGTTCAACCACAAGTTTGGGATAGGCGATGTTTGTACACCCTGCAGCATTTTGACAAACTTTCATACAGATATCGGGGTCTACACAGCCAACTTCCTCTGTAAAAGCAGCAAATGTACAAGGAAATTTTATTCCTAGTTTCTCGAATTTTACGTTCGGGAAGAGTGATTAAAAGCAGGTCTGGCCTGAGAAGTCATTAATTTTATGAACATTTAATGAAATTTCATTTGTTGGACCATAATTGATGGCTTTCAAAACGCGTTCTCGCTCTAAGTTCATGATAACTAATGTAGAATATTGTGGATGAATATCAATACCCCCAAAGAATCAATAAGTATAAACTAAATAATTGACATAAGCAATTAATGTTAAGATAATTGCCATTACTTAAACTGTTGTATGATTCCATGATGAAAGATGCATGAATACGGGATTCTTTGAAGCATTGTATTAGTAGAAAATAAAATATACCTCGTGAATAACGTGAAAAAAAAAACATTCAGTGCGACTGAAGTAACCACTCAACAAAATACAATGGCATTGAAACTACTCACTGAAGTAGCCATTCTACATAACTCAGTGGAATAGAAATCATTCACTGCGACTGAAGTAGCCATCCTACATGATACAGTGGCATGGAAACCATTCACTATGACTGAGGTAGCCATCCTAGACAATACAGTGGCATAGAAATCATTCACTGCGACTGAAGTAGCCATCCTACATGATACAGTGGCATGGAAACCATTCAATGTGGCTGACGTAGCCATCCTAGACAATACAACAGCATTGAAAATATTCACTGTGACTTACGTAACCATCCTACATCATACAGTGGCATAGAAACCAATCACCGCGACTGAAGTATCCATTCTGCATGATACAGTGGCATATAAACCATTCACTGTGGCTGAAGTAGCCATCCTAGACAATACAATGGCATTGAAACCATTCACTGTGACTGACGTAACCATCCTACTTCATACAGTGGCATAGAAACCATTCACTGCGACTGAAGTAGTCATCCTAGACAATACAATGGCATTGAAACCAATCGCTGCAACTGAAGTATCCACCCTACACAGTACAATGGCATATAAACCATTCACTGTGATTGAAGTAGACATCCTACATGATACAGTGGCATAGAAACCATTCACTGTGGCTAAAGTAGCCATCCTAGACAATACAACGGCACTGAAACCATTCACTGTGACTGATGTAGCCATCCTAGACAATACAGTGACATAGAAACCATTCGCTGCAACTGAAGTAGCCACCCTAAATGATATAATGACATTGAAACCATTCACTGTGACTGAAGTAGCCATCCTACATCATACAGTGGCAAAGAAACCAATCACTGCGACTGAAGTAACCACTCTACACAATACAGTGGCAAAGAAACTATTCACTGTGACTGAAGTAGCCATCCTACGTGATACAGTAGTATAGAAACCAATCACTGCGATTGAAGTAACCATCCTACACAATACAGTGGCAAAGAAAATATTCACTGTGACTGAAGTAGCCATTCTACGTGATACAGTGGCATAGAAACCAATCATTGCGACTGAAGTAACCATTTTACACAATACAATGGCATAGATAGGGTACGTAGGATGTGCACACAAGACACTCAAACTATGTAAAACAGGATCCAGAAGCATGCTTCCAGTGTACAATTTGGCAACAATGTGTACATACATAATTACAAATAGCACCTTAGCAAGACCCTGGCAGGAAAAGAGACCATCATGCAGCTATGCTAAAATAATGTTTTCTGACTTCATTTCCTGAGGTAACAAAAAGAAAGAAAGTTATTTCTTTTCTAACCTAATTCTAAACTACAATATGTTTATCATTCCGAATTTGTGCACGAGAGTTTCGAGAAGACAATGATAAATACCAAAAGAAACCTTACCGGTGAAGAGCACCCTGCTAATCATTCCAGGAAAGACAATCGTGAATAAAGGCAGGATTTTCAAATATGCTGCTAATATAGAACCTCCCTTCACATGGAGCATGTTTTTTGCTGCCAGAGATCTTTGTGCCAGCACCTTGGAAAATAAATAGTTGCACTTTTTATATGAGCGTGCGTGTATTTTGTTTTGTTTTGCTAGGATGCTAAAAGTGTTTAGAGATAAGAATCAATAATCGTCATAGATAGCGTTATTGACGTCTGTTCGCCATTATATATATTATATACTTTGTCACATACGAGTAAGATTGATTGTGTTATGTTACATGCGAGCAAGTAATGATCGAAATTTTATTGTTTCTGATAAAATATAGAGGATAACATCTGCTATGTAAATAAGTAAATATATGCTGCATCACATATTCTAAATAACATACATGTAGCATAGAGAACTCATTCAGAATTAAGGAAGAGAGTTAGTAAGTTAGTAAGCACCTGATCTGAACAAAAGTACCAAGCACCCAATATCGTTATTCCGAATACATTGCCTGGCCATGGTAGGTCGCCACTATCTACTCTCCGTAACAAATGAAAAGCTTCATCAGTCGGTATTCCACAATCAGAGCCATTTACCAGGTACGATGGTATTGCTTTCGGAAAGTCCGTGTAGAGTTTGGACATTCCTCCAACTCGAACAAAACCTTGATGAATCATAAAAACAAGGATTATTCCACGTCAATCAAAATCTATGTCACTCACGTTGCAATATCCATCGGGTACTACTTATATTTTATTTTCACGTGGTGAGGTTTTTATATTATTTTAAGTTGATTCTCTTTATCCGAATGTTATATTACAAAAATTGGATTTGCACTGTCAGTTGTTAGTTTCTGTATCTAAACTATCGCGATGCACTATTAACATTAAGTATCCAATACAACTTGAACACTGTTTTGTACTTACGTATTGAACGATTTTGAAAACTTTTATGTGTTAGTGTATTCACCGGTAACTGAACAATGTATTTATTAGATTTAAAATATATGTAACAGCGTCGTCTCTCTACGTTAGAATGTTCAATTTCAGTCAATTCGTACCCTATAGGCTCTTAATGGTTCCTCGAAATTTTCTTACAAAATGTCCACTGAGCATAATTGAGAAGAAATTCGCGTAAGTGCAGAGTAATTTTAAAGTGTAGTCACTTAGTCCATTAGCTCGACTAGGACTACAACTATATGGAATTATTTGCTGAGAAGGTAGTTAAATGTCTTTTTTTTTAAAACTAGACCTAAAACAATATGGAATTATTTGCTGAGAAGGTAGTTAAATGTCTTTCTTTTTAAATCTCTCCTGCGGAATTGGGGATGTAGAATTGACTCAGGACATCTCATGCATGTAGTTAGGAGCAGTTAATGCATTAATTCCTCTGTACCACACGTGTCAATGAGATTTGGTGTTGTTTAATGCATGGGTTGTGTAATTCATTTCACTGTACCAAACGTGTCAATTAACCTTGGTGTTGTTTAGTGCATGGGTTTTGTAATTATTTTTTGTACCATACGCAGTGTTGTTTGGCACATTTTAGTTTCAGCTTGTAGCGACTTTATGTAAGTTATCGTTTCTTTTCCCACCAATGTCCCCCATCCCTCATCTCTTTGCTTGCGTTTTAAAAACAAAACTATTATTTTTATTTCAAATGCATTGTTCATTGGCAAACATTTTAGTGTTGACGTAACTTTGTTTAAATCATATACGTTAAAAATGCAATTTCTCATTCTTGGCAGAAAAGCTTATTGGGGCTAATGTTGTTGTCTTAATACCGACAAGAGATAAAATATTTTGGGCTTAAATTTGACTTTGGATCCTTCCTGTATACGACTTCAAGGCATGATTAACTGCAGCGGTTTATAGTGCAAAATCGCATGGCTACATCGTGAAGATGAGCTTCCTCTGGCTATGCTTCTGTATTCTAACATTCGTAAGGTGATTCGTTATCTACAATGGCTTGACGTTTGCAATATACAACTGAACAACGGAACTTCAAACCAATATCCTTAAAATGTGTCTTATTTACAACTTTAAAGTCAAGTTATCCATCATTCCAATGGCTCAACTAGCCTTTTGTTTTACATACCAGTTTAACATATCTCAATAATGTTGATAAAAGTTTGGGAATTATGGGAAGAATGTCATAATCTAAAATAAATATGTATGTACTTACTTATGACCATGAGTACCAATGCGCCTCCAACCATTATCACCGTTTGTAATGTGTCGGTATAGATCACTGCCTTCAGTCCACCTGTTAGGCAATTCGATATTATTATTATTATTATTATTATTATTATCATCATTATTATTATTAATTTATTTATTTTTATAACATGCGCTTGTCCACCTGCTCATCCTGAGATCCAGACACCTGACATTTTTGCTTCATGTATTTGCTAAATTGCAAGGTACTGCTGCCTTAGTAAAGAAGTCATCTGAATTCTACATTCTAAACTATATAATAAAAGTTTCCAATAATACATTTATTTTTGTTGTATTTTGTGTGTTAAGTCTACCTTAATCCCATCAAACGTTTTAAAATTCATACGGATTTCCTCACCTGATACAGTGTAGATGGACGTGATAGCAAGCAATAGCAGAATACCAAGATACATGTTCCAGCCTATGGTTTGCTGGATGAAGATTGTCCCGGCATAGATGTCAGCCTAAACAAATAAACATATGCATACGTGGATAACACAAAAAGGCATAACACATGGAACATGCTAAATTAAAAACATAAACGAATTAGGACACACGATGTAGACTATTATATGCGTTTAATCATGTAATGGTACATTCATCTCCGATGATATACCCACAAGAATCCAATATTTACGGTAAACAATATCAATCAGAATACATGACAAGAATCTGAAGCGGAAACGGTGTAAATTCAATAGCTAAACTAAAATGCTAAATACTAATATATTGTACTGAATATACAGACTAGTGACCAACACATTGTAAACCATACGCAATTTCCCCTCATTTTTTATCTGATTCCAATCAAGAATCCATTTTTAAGCTCTTTTATCATATTATTTATCTATCTGTTTATTCTTTTATTAACTATATTGTCTCATATTTGTGGCTATTCGAGCCCTTATTTGTCGTCTCATTAATTAAACATTAACTGCCATTCTAATAATATTTCCTTCGTATCAACCGTTGTCGAAAAGCAATTGGCATTTGTAATTCGTTTCTAATATTTCATTACCCTTTATATTTTTAAGAACGTCTATGTTAATATGAGAAAAGCACTTACCGAAATTTTCGTGAAAACGCAGATAAATAGCGTTAGTACAGACATGTAAATTTGTAATCTTTGACCACCAAATCTCTTCTTCAGATATTCGGGAAGCGTATAAACCTAGGATAAATATATGAAAAATAAGGAAAGTAAAACGAAAATCTTAACATAATTATTAATTGTAACATTTATTGTGAATTAGAGAAATTATATTACTTTAAAGATTTTAAGAAAATGTAACTCCTTATTCTCTTTTGCACAAAAGTTATCGAAAATTTTAATGTAAACGCTAGGTTAAGTTATTCAGAGATCTTTCTAGTACTTTTTCAATATTAAATAAAAACTAATCAGATGAGATTGGCTGTTAACCAGAGGCACACATTGGATAACATAATCTAATTTTTAGAACCAAAAGCTATGTATTGGACAAAAAGGTCATAATTTGTTGCAAAAATGTCAATCCTATATTTTTATGTTATATTTATGAAATGTTTACTTACTCCGCTAGCTACATAGACTGGTACAAATAGCCATGCCAGCAACAGCAAACAAAATAAACCCTACAAAGAGAATGAAAATCAACACGACACCTACAACATTTCCTACTATGTCACACACATCATATGTTGTTATGTATATCAATAACATGTATTCCATTTTGATTCATGATTGTAGATTGTAAAGGTCATTTATTAGCAACATATTAAATAGTTAATTTATTCTATTCTAGGTTTGTACTTGGGATGAGGTATTTCCTTTGAGAAAACGTGTTATACCCTATTGACTTTGGAATGTGCAGATGTAATCGCATTGACGAATCTGATGGCATTTCTCTCAGGAACCATCCGGTTCACCTGATTTCTGATTTGTGTGCTGCTAAAGGAACTGACCTTGTGACAAGTTGGAAGGTTCTAAAAACGAACATTTTAATTTCATCAAGGTTCTGAAATTTTGTCTTAGATTTTTATACAACATTGCTAGAGCAGAAGTATTATTCATAGCGTAAACGTCTGTAGTGGAGGCTGTCATTTATTTGCGTCCAATTATTATTTCAGAGTATTCGTTTATTTCAATTATTCATTGACATAATAAGGTACTCATAAACTTTAGAAATAAGTAAATAGTTTGGAATTACCCTGAATTAATTCAAAGACGTTTTGGATTAAATCATTGTGATACATCAGGACTAATAACATTTTTAACAATTCAAGGCTATTCGCACACCAGCACAATAGATTCGACTTCATTTGGAACAAGTTGGAATGCTCTGTAAATGAAGATTTCAGCCTTATCTTGGTTCTGAAATTGTGAATACGTTTTTGTTTATAAAAGGTAGCGCGTAATAGAAGTATTATTCTTATCTTAGACATCTGAAGTTGAGACCGTTATTTGTTTGCGTTCAATTATTATTTCAGACGATTTATTTTATCAAGTATTCATTGAAATTACAAGGTGCTAATAAATGTTAGAACTAAGTAACTATTTTGGAATTAATGTGAATTCATTTAAAAACATTTTGGATTAAAATATTGTTATACATCAAGACTGCTAGCCTTTAAGCAATTCAAGGCTATTCGTACATCAGCACAATAGATTGGACTTCAGTCAGAACACCACTGGAACTCATTTGAAATACTATATGCTATTAGACTTGTGATAGAATTTCGAGGACTATTTGCGATTTAATTCACAATACTTTAATTTTTGTTTTTAAATTTGCTATATTTTCTCGGAAAATAAATTATTTGTTGAATTTTACAAAACTTGCATGTCTTCGCTATTTATTGTTCCTTACGTTAAGACCATAGAATCGTAACAATACATATATGTATGCTTGTGTGTGTGTGTGTGTGTGTGTGTATGTGTGTGTGTGTGTGTGTGTGTGTGTGTGTGTTCCATCGACTTTGCAGATTCATTCTTTGGTGACCTGTGCATGGTCGAAAGGGAATAACGGTTGGTGCATGCAGGCAAGGCGATGGGTGCTATATCAAAAGTTCTCCAAACTGTGTGATAATATAATGTCTTCATATTTAAAAAGTTATATTAATATTAAAAAGTTAATTTAATATGTTACTCCAATCAAGCATTCTCCTGTAGAATGCAGGAAGAGTACTTTCCGTTTTCTTTGGTATCTCTCTCTCTCTCTCTCTCTCTCTCTCTCTCTCTCTCTCTCTCTCTGTGTCTGTCTGTCTGTCTCTCTCTCTCTCTCTCTCTGTATATATGTATATATATATATATATATATATATATATATATATATATATATATATATATATATATATATATATATATATATATATATATATATATATATATAAGCTTTTATATCGTTGTCTGCTTAAAACTATAGTTTCCAGTTCATATGGTCATTGATAGTTATAGTAGCATAGAGATATGCTATCCTATTCAATGGTCATTGATGGTTATATTAGCCAGGAGTTATAGTGTCATGTTCACATAGTTCTTGATAATTACATTAGCTATAGTATCCTGTTCACATGATCATTGACAGCTATATTAGCCAGGAATTATAGTGTCATGTTCACATAGTTATTGATAATTACATTAGCTATAGTATCCTGTTCACATGATCATTGACAGCTATATTAGCCTGGAGCTATAGTGTCATGTTCACATAGTTCTTGATAATTGCATTAGCTGTAGTTTCCTGTTCACATGATCATTGACAGTTATATTAGCCTGGAGCTGAGGTGTCATGTTCACATAGTTATTGATAATTACATTAGCTATAGTATCCTGTTCACATGGTCATTGATAGCTATATTAGCCTGGAGCTGTAGTGTCATGTTCACATAGTTCTTGATAATTACATTAGCTATAGTATCCTGTTCACATGATCATTGACAGCTATATTAGCCTGGAGCTATAGTGTCATGTTCACATAGTTCTTGATAATTGCATTAGCTGTAGTATCCTGTTCACATGATCATTGACAGCTATATTAGCCTGGAGCTGTGGTGTCATGTTCACATAGTTATTGATAATTACATTAGCTATAGTATCCTGTTCACATGGTCATTGATACCTATATTAGCCTGGAACTGTAGTGTCATGTTCACATAGCTATTGATAATTACATTAGCTATAGTATCCTGTTCACATGATCATTAACAGCTTTATTAGCTTGGAGTGTAGTGTCATGTTCACATAGTTATTGATAATTACATTAGCTATAGCAGCCTGTTCACATGATCATTGATAGCTATATTAGCCTGGAGCTATAGTGTCCTGCTGTGCTTTCTTATGGTCAATGAGAGACACCCACACCCACCCACGACACTACAGCACCATTGTAATAAATCTGAAGTATGTGCATTTTGTTATAACGCCCCGTTTTAAGGAATTCTTAGATTTTTGTGATTACTTGTTTGATTATTGGAACTCGGTCCAATGGAAATATTTCTTAGCCCGCAATAATTAACCAGTTACTAGGAGCAAACGTCACGGAATGAAGTGTTAGTGAGTTTCCATTATGCCATGATTTACGTTTGATAAATTCAGGTCCGAACCGCATGAGTGTCCCTGTCGTTCCATAGTCACTATAAAATCTAGTGGTGTACATTGGTGGTGTCACTGAAGGTGCAGTATTTACGGTAAGAGAATGGTAAATTACACAATGGAATAAACAAGAAAGGACTTGGCAGATACCGTTATGTCGCCATGGTGGCAAATATGATGCAGTTTTACAGGCGAAATGTAGCCGGAAACAATTTATAGTATCGATTTAAATTTCAGTTCTAATCTTACAGAGATACAGAATGCCAAATGCATACTGTAGAAAGATAAACCATTTCAAATACACGTAAAAACGATATGAAGAGAAAATAATGCAACTTTTCTTTTAAAGGTATATAAAGTTAAAGATGATTCTAAGTATAAAATCCATAAAATATCAATGTAAATAATTTTGCCTCATCAAAAATTAGTCTGATGAGAAAAACACTTTATCAGGAAATAAACGATGGCTAGCAAACCAGGCTGAAAAAATAAAACGTTTCAGTTCTGAACAAGTACCGATGTGTGCCATTACGTACATTTAATTCATAACTCGCAACAGCAATTCCATTTGCCGCTCCTGTGCCGGCCAAGCCTATAAAACTCCCGCTTCCAATGTTACTGGAAAATAAAGATGCTCCAACCTAGGGAATGAAAAAAAAAAAAAAAAATATATATATATATATATATATATATATATATATATATATATATATATATATATATATATATATATATATATATATATATATATATATATGTGTGTGTGTGTGTGTGTGTGTGTGTGTGTTGTTTTTTGTCTACCTGACCATATCTCAAGGTACATTCTTATGTATATCTACATTTTATGTAACCTTTCGGATATGACTGCATCAATATTGTGTGTAATTTCTTTTCATGATTGTAATTGTAGTGATCATCTATAAACAGGATAATTGGTAGTTAATTTTTGTTCATGGGAATAGATTCTATTTTGAAAGACACTGAGCTATAAAAAGCTATTTACAAGTGAAATTCAACCAATATATTGAACCTGTTGACAAATTTGAAATAATTTTTAATAGACTGATTGGGTGAAGTGGGTTCTTAACAGAAATAAGTTATTTCTTATTAGATGAAGTGGGTTCTTTTACGACGTGCGAATATCTGCGAAATGTCACGTAATGAGAAGGGGAAAAATTGCATTTTAGAACTCTATGCCTGTATATAAGCTGATAGAACTAGACAATTATTTCATTCCTATTTCGGAGTATTATTTCATATGGTCTTATGTTAATATCAGTCTGCATACCTATTTAATGTTTTGTTTGGGTGTAATTTGAGGGGAGACACTTGTTTGGATTATTCGTTGGAATTAGAAAGTGACCATTGGACTACAATATTATTTTCTGACTGTTGTGAATTTATTCAATAGAGTTCTGGGCAATGCCATTGTGATACATCAGGACTGTTGGCAGACCAGAAAATTCAAGGATCTGGAACTTATTCGGAACATTCGATTCTTTAAGACTTGTTATATAACTTCCGGAATTATTTTGGATTCAACTCATAATACCGTAAGTTCCTCTTAAATTTTTATATATTAAAAATTAAATATTTATATTATTTAAGATTTGCAAAACTTTCGGTTTTGCTTATTTCTGTTACCTAGTTCATGACCACAGAGTCGTAGCAACAGATATTGCTCTCACTACGTACGTCTCAAATGCAATACAACACTATGCGCAACTGTGTCTGGCGTATTTATCGGCAAATAAATTTGTTTAAATATGGATGGGTATACACTGAACAGAGAAAAGAGTTCGAGAACTTACAGCGAACCACACCATATCCCTTCCTGCCAGAAAGTAACCACTGATACTGCCCCTTTGTGTTCGCCATGTTGCCTGAAAACAGAAACTGATTAGGTCTTGGAAAGAAGATTATGTTGACGACAACTGCAACAACAACGACGACGATGACGACGACGATGATGATGATAATGCTGATGAAACACTTCTCAACTTCCACATTGTTCCTGAGGAAGAAAAGTTTTTAGGTGCGTCTTCAATATCATTATACAATATCGTTTTGAGTGATATACATTGCGACGTTATCTATAAATGGTTTGAACATATTGGGAACATTTTGATTTCAGTTTTAATTATTGATCTGTTTAACAAAGTATGATACGTAACAATGAAGCTCTGAAGGCAGGCATTTAACAATTTTTAAATGATGTATCTATACAGGAACGGAGCGCACGATTATAAGCTACATCTAAAGGTATGATTTACAAATAGCTCAGACGAGACCGAAAATGAGTAGTACTTGATATATTTTGAAAGAAACCTCCAGTACAATCAGAGCATTGGGAAGTCATGCCAATATAAGACAGAAAATACACCGTGTGATATAGGTGTGGCATATTTCTTTTCTTCTTTTTTTGCGGGGGGGGGGGGGGCTTTTTCGGAAGAGAAAGATGTAAATTATTACCGTATTAATATTGTTCTAATTATAATGCAAACAATTTGGTAAACTCTTTTCCTCCAGAAAATGCTGAACATTAATGTGTCTTGATATAATGATGAAAACTTTGTGTAACTGATAGCAACGTACAAATTGTGCAGCTGACTGGATGTGCACGTGTACCGGTATCCTTGTGTACGTATACATATATACCTTTATGTATCTATATGGTATTCGTACAGGTATGTTTTTGTGCCTGCGTACAACGTTGCAAAAATTGTTTTTCATATTGTAATAATCACGCTGTGTTTTATATCACACTTTAGTAACGCATACCCCATTTTATCATATATCTGCGTGTAGCCTGACTGAGATTTCAATACCAAATTATGGTTCTGTTAAGTTCAACAACCTTCCACACGTGAATTAAAATGTCCGCTGTATAGATCCACACTTGACTATGCTTGGAAGATAAATTTTGATTAGCTGATTCAAAAACCGTGATAGGTCATGATGATTGACAATGGCATAAAGAATCTTCTCGCATTCACAGTGATTAGTTATATAGATTTTCGCAAAATGAGGAAATCTTCGCTAAGGCGGTGACCGGTGATAAATGAGTATCGCGGATTATCACATGTGGCTTGATACGCCGAGATCACGACAGACTGTTACCTATTTTGCCTGTCAAAAGGTGTAACTTAGGAATTATTTCAAAGGTGATACGTTGCCGGTAGTGACCAATGTGGGAATACACCATGGATCTGGACGCCAGTTCCTTAACCCCTCGCCCATATTCGCCCAATGTTGAACTTAATTTACATGTAGGTTATTTTAATATTGATCCCATTCACCCGACTGACGCAAAATTATTTACTTTTTTTGTTATGCACTTCCCCCTATAACTTTGTATCCAATTGAAAACGCATTTTAGTGAGTGTTAATAGACGCATTCTCCGATCAAAGTAGCGAAAGAACATAAAAGTGTATGCAAGAAGATCTTGAAATGGAGGCCGCCAAATTATCTATCGAAGTCGTCGTGGCCGAGTGGTTAAGGCGATGGACTTGAAATCTATTGGGGTTTCCCCGCGTAGGTTCGAATCCTATCGGCGACGAATTAGTTGTGCGTTATGTTAAACTTGCCATGTTATTATCAATATAAAAGGAACCTAACCTTGCTCACATAGGAAGACAGAGTTCTTTTTTAAACCAAATTCACAAATTTGACGGCACGAAATAAACAAATAACACCAAAATACAATATATCATGTGTAAAAAAAATTATTTCATATAACTTTTGCTCTTCTTTCAGATAATGTGCAATCTATATTTGTAAATATGCATTATTATCCAGTAATGCTATTTGATGTAGTAAATTCAGTTGCAAATCCTAGCAGATTAACAATTTCTTCACAGATAATGACAGCGCTGCTTATGTTCAGAAGAGTCTTCATAATGAATGTACTTTTACACACAACAGTAAAGCAGTCAATCAGAATGTTGGACTCTGCTTCATGGGTGTTAATCAGAGTATCAAAATCCGGTGAGGAAAAGGACAAAGTGTTATCGTTGGCGCAGTTATATAAAGAGCTATACGTAATAAACTAGTAGATATAATTTATAACAACATTAAAAAGTAATGGTCCTAGTATCCACCCCGTGAATCCGCAAAGATGACAGTTTATGGTATGGTGTTTTCTTTTCTTCCAAATACATACTAGTCGAAATTTTGCTATTAATTTGCATTAAAGTTAATTTATTACTGAATACCGAATGTACATGCACCTGGCAAATGTAGAGATCTCTCTCATTCACATGACGGACACGATGATATTTCGCTTATTTATTATTCGCCTCCCACTATAACTTTGCACCTTAAAACGCATTGTAGTGGTTTGTAAGAGGAGAAATAACCCGTAGCTGAATAGGGAAAGAAGAATAAACTGAATATGAACTGATGCAAACATCCAGGTCACTATATTTCTTATCGAAGTCGTCGTGGCCGAGCGGTTAAGGCGATGGTTCGAATACTATCGGAAACAAATTACTTTTGCATTATGTTTCAAAAGTCATGTTAGATCAGTAAAAGAAGTAAACTAATCCGTTAACAATCAAAGTTTACAGTCTAGCTTTCTAAACATTGTTCACATGTTTGACGACACGATGAAAGGCAGCAAAAAATAATTAATAGATCGTGTGACTTCTGCACCTTTTTCAGATAAACTGCAATCTATTCTTATTAAGATTTATATCCATGTGAAGAATTACAAAAGACCATTACCACGGTCAATTAATTGTAACTCTTGCTGGTATGCACAGAATACCGTCGTATTGAACTCAGCCATTGCAACATTTTAGCAGTTAACCAAGCAGGATTTCGTGCAGATAGATCTCGTATTCTTACCATCGTAATATTGTATTAATACTAATGTGATAAGGTTCGGTAAACTCTTCTCCTCCTAAATTAGTTGATATAAGTATGAAACAATGTAACTGCCAGCAACATGCAAAGCATTGCCGCCTATGAAGGCATATATATGGATGGTTGTATGTATGTGTGCTTGTATGTACATGGTTTACGTTACAAATATTATTCATTATGCCGTGTTTACGTTGTGTTTTACACTATATATTAGAAATTCACCCAATTTCGTCATACATCTGTTAGTAAACTAAAATAACTACCCTCTATACACACTGCCGCCTAATATATATATATATATATATATATATATATATATATATATATATATATATATATATATATATATATATATACACACACACACAGATGTACATATCTCGATATCATCTATCAAAGAGATGACATCCTCTGAAAATCAGCTCAGTCACATATAGTCACGAAGCATCGTTGGATAAAGCCATGTATAGAAAGATTATAAATGGTATACGAGAGAGAGAGAGAGAGAGAGAGAGAGAGAGAGAGAGAGAGAGAGTGGTTATAATTCAGGAAAAATATTAATTTCGTAGTGCACAGCATATTAGGGAAGACTGCATAAACGAATCCATCTTTTACTTTGTGGTATTTGATGCAGACCCTTGTGAACCAAAACATTGATTGTAGATGCAGGGAGATTTATAGACTCTAATGGTAACAGTTTGAAAAGACGTATTTTACCTAGAGGAAATCCATCAAGAGGATGAAAACAAAATACGTCGTAAGTAATAGATAACAGTATTCCTTAAGCGGTGGAGGTTCATTGTCAAAATTATACAACTCGAAAGTGCTAGAATAACGATCATAAATCGAACCAGAAAAGAAAGCTGAACATGTTTGGCAGCTGAAACTCTCAAAAACGTTGCATATGAAAAATACGCACTAAATAGGAACTTCGTTAGCTTAGTTGCTAGAGTGTCGGGCTCATAATCTAAGGGTCGCAGATTTTGATATCAGCCCAGCACAGGTCAGCTGCCTCGGTGTACCATTGGGAAAGGCATACAGCTCCCATTTCCTCATCATGATATGCATGTGTGTGTGTGTGTGTGTGTGCACGTATGTATGTATGTATGTATGCACGTACGTATATGTGTATGTAAGTATGTGTGCACGTACGCATATATGTATGTATGTATGAACGTTTCGTGATGTGCACTAATAACGACGTGAATATCACAAAACATGTTTAACACTGTTTGCTGAGGCTATCGGTAAATGTTTACATCACAAAACATGTTTAATCTTTGCGACGCTGTCTGCAATACCCCTGATCACCTACAAGTGCGGAGGATATGTATTTAGCAGGGTTCACATCACATATGCCGTAAAAGTATTTTTGAGAGAAATACTCTTCTTGAGGCAGATTGTGTAATTAGCTACATTGGATTTGTCAATTTGAAACAAAAGCTAGTGAAAATGCTTCGTTCATGCTAGGTTCCATCTTTTCTGTTTAGTTCCCGTTCCCGTGCAAGCTTTGATAGTAGTAAATTTATAGCAAGACTCGTTGTATTATCTGACTTCATGGATGAAAACGTTTAATAAACTGGTATTCAGTTTTGTTCAAAAACAAAGTCAATATGGTCAGAAATTCCTATAATGAAAATATTTTTATGTCAATGAATGGAAAATGAATTATACGAGGAAGAGCAAACGTAAAAATTACTAATTTGAAAGGAATTTATTGTATTTTTCTGGCGTTGCAAAACCAAACCAGTGATTTGACTACGATCCTTTGTTATAATATAATCTATGGCAGTCTCTTTATTGTTTATATTATTATTTTTGGATAGGATAGGTCATTCATAAAATTTGTAAGATATACAGTGCTGGAATTGAAATTTGATGCAGCCAAGACACTATCTTTACACCGCTAAAGACGAAGATGGTCGTCCATACTGGCCTATCGTGGATTCTCTGGTCTTCTCTCCATTGAAGACCACTGTGCATCCTAACCTACGAGCAAACGCTTATACTAACACTTTTTTTAAAAAAAATAAAAAAATATATTGGTGTAAATCGTGGTAAGAATTAAATATTTCGTTAGTGTTCTTAAATACATTACCCATATACCGACCAGAAGACAGAATGCAAGATAAACGAGTATTACAACCAGGTCAACAGTGTCAACACTAGTGTTAGTAAATGCGCTTCCGATACTGCTTGTGTTCGTCATGATTAACGTCTTCCTGAAAACGACATGAAATACAACATAAGGATTAATAACGTATAACTATATTAATCCCGCTTTAATATTATCGTGAAAAAGAAGTACATGTCCTCAACGACGAGAATGAGTGTTTAGATTACATCAACACTAAGACGGACAAATACAAATATTGGACAATAATCTGATGACCATGCTTAAATGGTATCTTCATCAAATGGCAAAATATTAGTTTGATTCGACTTATTTTGTAGTGTTGAATAATAATATCATCGAATTCCCAAATCCTAAAGAATATACCTCCCAATGAAAAAAATACAACATGATCCACAGATAAATTAGAATTCCCCCTTCTGTGCGGTATTGAATGTGTTCAATGTATTTATTCACAAAACTTAAATGATGCCCTGACGCACTTGTGAAATTTAAATTGTCATGATCTTCTCCAACGAAGATTGGCCGGCAAAGAGAACCAAACTTAAAAGAAAATAAACATGTTACGCACCATAAATAATGGCAGAAAGCAACATTGTGACAAATTCAACAGTGTTAAGAAAGGCGATAACAAAGTTGTACGTATTTAACAGATAAGCAACACTCTCAGTATCAGAAGATAACGTTCATCTGTTTACAAGTTTGGATGGGATCAAAAGTGTTATCAAAGAAAATTTTATACCAAATAGCATATAATAGAAAACGAAAAGATGATTTATAGATTGCAAGCATCAAAATAATGTCCTGGAATGTTTCAGAAAAGATGTAGATTTACAGATAACATTCACATGTGGACACATATACAAATTTGTGTTGCGCTAAATTGACAGCACAACTTGAATTTTAGCTCGTACATTTTCAAGTCAGTCTAGAAAGATTCGATATAAACAAAGAGTTACAATTCTTGGAAAACAAAGTTCGGTTTAAAATAGCACATGATGTTTCCGAATATGAAGAAGCTGTTTTAAAATCAACCGTAAGTTTGGCAAAATTCGAAATAAGAAACGTTTTAAAGTGCTGAAAAGAAATTGTGTTTTAGACGGTCGTCCTGTTGGTTTGATAGAAATACCTAATATAATTTGTCAAGCGTAAAGTGTGAATTTTCATACGGTCTTAAATGGCCGACAAGCAACACTATTGGTAACATCTTACAACGATCCAGAAAGTCAATTTACTTATATAAATATCCATCAATTGTGGGAAGATATTAAATTGCACATGATGAAACTTAAATAACCTTGATCAAAAGAATGTTTAAGCGAACAGTCTGCCTACACATAACACAGGCAAGCTATAAAATGATATCTCTACTAATTGGTCTGTGCACGTGACGTGGATGACTAGTACGAGGTTGGCAGTGCTAACATGTAAGAATCTGCAAAATAAAACAATGCATATAAATGCATCTTGACAGATATATGGATGAATGTGTAAACAAGTGCACATATTTCAATGTGTAGATAAACATTTCAATTTACAATTTACACAGAAATATTAACATTATTAAAATGAAAATAAAAACTGAAATAAATGACGCTATCGTCGTTATCTCGGTGATGACAGCATTGTCGGAGGTTAGCTGTTCTGAATAAACTAAATGCAGAAATGAATATATGCATATAGTACAATGCAATATAGACACAGACGGTAGATGAATTACAAAACGCAAAAGCAAATACAAAGGATGTAATGATTGTGGAGATGAATCGAGATTAAACTGTTTAATATTAAAATGGAAGAAATGTAGAAAGAAAATCAACAGAGAAATATGCATGAGTGTGTGAAAATAGTAAATGTAATCAAGTAAAGCCGACCTCATATTATTTTTATTACACATAGATAGAATGCACATGGCACGTGGTAGACAGGTGTCTCAATAGATGTTTAGTAGACATCATTGATGATATAATATAATTAAAAAATAAGCGCATTCCCCGCTTATTATCATCTATACCAATATTTTTGTAGCTCCTGGTACATGATTTTACCTAATTTTTTTTATTTGTATTAATGGCTGTAAATTGTATATATTATCCTTAGTTAGATTTTGCCCATTGGACTATTGTCCAATATTAAGAGCGTAAACTTACAACAGATCTAAAAAGAGATCCTTACGTATCTTTATAATAAAACGTGTTGACTATTTTGGGTTAATTTCTCATTGGTTGTTGTGGTTTGGATCGTTCTAGAAGAATGAGGTATTTTGCTATTGGTTGAGATAGGTCACAGTCAACTTTGAAATAGAACGAGTAGTACGATCTGTCACATGAAGTATGTTGTGAAATATAGTCGTAATGGAAGGTGTATGTAAGGAGAGAACTGTGCAGTCAGATTCATCCCCATTTAAGGGTCATTCTTATTTTTTGTGTTCCTGTTGTCATTCAACAGATGTTATTTTATGTTGTCCTTAGATGTTATTCGAGATGAAAAACATTCGTTTGGATTGTTCATTGGAATTAGTGCTAATTTTTTTACTATAATATTTTTTGGAACTGTTGTGAATTATTCATATGGGTTCTGGACGAATCCATATTGACAACGTGGACCAATACATTTCCAGTTTTGAAATTTATATGGAACTTTTTATTATTTTGTACTGTCATAAAACTGTATCATGATTATTTTCGATTCACTTCATAATACTGTACGTTCCACTCACATTTTTGCTTATAACATTTATAATTAAATTGTTTAAATTTTACAAACTTGTTTGGATTCTTCTTTCCGTTATTTTGTTCGTGACCATAGAGTCGAAACATAATCTGATGGAAAATAATATGATGCCAGTGATCTTTCACATGGTTTTGAACCAGGTGGAAAGAAACACTTTTTAGTTGGAATGCAAATCTTTTTGATGTTCAGTTACCTCCTTCTTTTTCAGAACCAGTCTGGCGATGGCATTCTGGTTCAGCAGGCTACTAAGTTCAACGCATTTTCGTTACCCTCCAGCACGGTTGAACACTCTAGTGAATCATGTTTTTCACAAATTTGTAACGACTTAACATTTGTTAGAGAACACTGAATTCACTTTTTTTGCAGACAAACATGAGCCACGATGGCGACCCAAATGGTGCAAGTTAGAATCCTACAATCAGACCTGTTTGGATCAGATACCGTGTTGTATCTTTGGGAAAGGTATTTTACTCTAATTTTCCCGGCATTAAATATCCTGCTCGTGCTGCTGTGCCGTAAAACACCAAACCAAACATACAAACCATTAAATAGTTTTCATAACTGTACTTTAAAATTCGACAGCGATGCATTTGTGAGAAGATACAGAAGACAACGTGACATAAGCTTAGAACACAACCAGCTAAACACAAAACTATACAGGATGGTTATGCAGAGGCTACACCTGCTCTTGTGAAAGCTAGTTTACAAACGTCATTACAGGTCTGAAGCAGGTGCTGTTGAATAGTCGAGAACCTTGCCAGTTGGTGAAATAAATTATATGACAGGCGAAGATGAGCTAAAAGCTGGACATCCTTCTTCTGGAGAGATTGAAATGGATCAGCAGATGAGGAAATATCTAGACAGAATCATAACAGATGGTGTTATAAAATGTGCATTTTCGCGCACATCGGACAAAGCAAGACATCTGTCACGCCTAATCCCACTCGTCTTTTACACCTTTAAAAATACACTTGACAAACCCACTAATGGTCAAACAGAGACTATGACGGAGTCATCTGGGAAAGCAACACTTTACCGACTTGTTACACCACTAAGCCCTCGCTTTTGCAATATTTTCTCTAACGTATGTCTCCAAAAGTGTTAGCTGTCCAATTTCTTGTTTCTTTTCTTTCAACACTATTTTGTCCATAAAAGTTCTACTTTCGGTCTGTTGCTTCGCTAATGTCCTTTGGTCGTTCCCCAATCGTTTTGTCATAAGTTTTAACATCAATTTTCATGTCTCATATTTTGATTGGACAACTTTTTAAGTCTTTACACAATTTCTAGAGTCGGTTCCTCTGGTGTAGTGAACATCTTATCACTGCAGATGGACACTCACCGCTTTTAATTACTCCGTTTTAATTGTCATTAATAGCATTTGCTTCTCGTGTATATTAATCAAACGGCTTATTTGTGTCAATAATTTGCATGACGTGTTTGTGTCATCTAGTGTTGAATGTTGGTGTAAGCGGATATTTCGGATAAATCCTCCTATATATCTTATCCATTCTAATTTGCATATCGCATATACCACTTTTCTTACGCCCCATACATTGATATTTGAACTAATCATGTATGGTTTTCTAACAGATGTTCTAGCTTTCATATATAATCATTTCTGATTAATTCATTTTGTCTTTTATTTATGTCAAGTTGCGTTTCAATCTGTTATTTGAACTCCTCGATAAGTCTGAATGAAAATGTATGTTATTTCATCAAAATATCATTGGCTTTGATCTGCAACACCATTTGCGAGATTTATAATATTATGTATGCATCTACGAGATCATCGTCGTCATATGCAGAATTTTAAATTTGTCATTTCCAAGCTATCACTCTGCTCATCCATTTTCGTTTATTTTAAATAGTATGGAAATGTTTAAACGAACAGTTGCGTTAAAACCCAGAAATAAAAGTGTACCAATTTCATTCCACACGTGTGACATCTCTTCTTTTCAATTTGCTCGTGGAAAATAATACCCAAGTGGCATGCACTAGTTCAATTATAGTGCCATCAATTAATTTAAACACCTTTTTGTGAAAAAATCGAGTCAAGCAATAGTTATATAAATATGACAGCAATGCTCTACGTATTCTAAATACTCTCGAAACATTCAGTAGATATGTTTGCTAGAGATGTTAAAATTTACAAATGTTCTACTATTTTCAGTAGGCTGACTCCGGCAAGCCCTCCAGATTAGCTAGGACATGTTATCATAATTCGCTTTCCTGAATTAGCAGCCGGGTTACACCTCACTTTCGACCCATATTTATAGAACAAAAACAATATGAATGACGCATTTACGTGTTACCTATAACATTTCAGAACATTTTACAACCTTAAGAAAACGATATTTACCGATAGGTGCAGTTAATATCAAATGTTGTTCCTGGAAATTTTCAGAACTTTTTCTACTATTTCTTTGGCTAAATAATCTGGTGGATCTTTACTGAAGATAAGGGATGATACCACGTGACGAAAAATAAGCAATAAAGGCCAAAAGGTATCTTCTTAATAATAGCTAGATGAGACAGCGTGTGTGATGGATGCAGAAATCCAAACATATTAATCTTAAAACCTCCTGATTTCTATGACCTAACAGTCTTAAAACTTCGTGATTTCTATGACCAAATAGTCTTAAAACCTCATGACCTAATAGTCTTAAAACCTCCTGATTTCTCTGACCTAACAGTCTTAAAACCTCATGATTTCTATAATCTAATAGTTTTAAAACCTCATGAGTTCTCTGACCTAATAATCTTAAACCTCATGATTTGTATGACCTAATAGTCTTAAAACCTCATGATTTCTCTGACCTAATAGTCTTAAAACATCATGATTTCTATGATTTAATATTCTTAAAGCTTCGTTATTTCTATGACTTAATAGTTGCTATAAACAAGAGCATCTGTCATTAAGGAACCAATCAGGAACGGTCACCGTGATGCTTTTAAAATTGAAACATACTATTACTCAATGGCTGCGCTTGTTACACTCGAATTTAACTATTTGGCATTTGCAAGTAGATCCAACTGACTCGTATATTAAAAATTCGAATTGTGTTGCTTTCAATGTTTTCATTGATTTATTAACCATTTATGCGATGTTGTACATCGGATGTTTTAAAATGGAAAAATACATACCTGGACGAGTAAGTGATACCTATAATTACAGGTACAAGTCCATCTCACATCAACTATTCATTGATCACGCTAAAGCCTTGTTACATTCCGTCTTGAGGCGCACATACATTGAGGCTCCCATGGGAGTACCTATACATCAGTAAGTGGGAGAAGAAAAAAATATATGTGGTAAACTGATTCCTGGAATGTCAGCTAATTCTTAATTCACCAGCATGTCACTGAATTACGGTTTACTGTTGTACAATAATACAGGTGATAAGCAACTAAGTGTGCGTATTTCCATACCTGTTGCAAATCGAAACGAACAAATAACAAAATTATCTACCTAGCATCTGATGAGTGACAGCGAATCTACAAGGTAGAATATATATAAACTGTTTGATGAGAAGTTTAGGTAAATAATCCCTTCCAATTCATTTACGACTTTGTGTTACCGTCATAAGATATCGATCAGCTGAGATGCAAACAAACGACGAGTATGTTCACTATGTACATGTATGTCCAGCTCTAAATACCGTGTTACTCATATCAAATCAAAACTACTATGTTCTTACCTGTCCATGTTCGTGTCTTTCTGCAGACACGCCGCATTAAAATCTGGGTCAGAAGTCCCCTTCAATTAATGCCATTCATGTTACTGATTGTGTTGAAATCGGATATATTTATTTAACATGCATTTAAACACGGAAAAGAGTTTCTTTGTGTCATTAAAAATAATGTGCAGATAAATGCATATATTATACTTCGCTTGAAAGAAAGATAAAAGCAAGAACACATAAACAATAAATATTATTTACCACGCTTAAAATAAGGTATCATAGTGGGAAAATCCTCCTCTCCCTAACCCCTCCAAAAAAGTCCAAAATAAAAGAACATTTTCAGCTTGGAAGGGGCCAAAAGAGAATGCGAGTGAAACTAGAGTTGTTTTTCATCCATGAAACCAGTCCAAAGTAAATATTGTTCTCTTTTCTTTACGCACTTGTAATTGATAAAAATGTGCGGATCTGTGCCAGGAATTAACCATCACGAAATTATCTTGACTGATTATGTCTCGTCTCCTTCACTGATATAGGAGACTTATACAGCATAATTATTGGCAGCTTTCCAACAGATCAAAGACATCCATCAACATCACGTGGCGATACGTGATTAATAGTGAACTCCATATTGCGAGCAGCAGAGAAGGTGAACAGATCACTTGCGTTAAAGTCCATTTATGAAAATAAAACTTCACACGAAAAAAGTGAAAAATATAAGATCAAAAACACAAAACCGAAGACTAAAACCAAAAGCGAGACTTTCTCTAATTGGGTTAGCTTATTTTGCTACTACATCTTTGTCGTTCGTGTTTTTCTAAATTTGTGTATGTTTTGTTTACCCACCGGGAGCACAATCTCTGCTTCTGTATTGTGTGAGTAATTAAATCATTATTATATCAATAATGGAATCTCGCACAACTATATTAGCTCAAGAGCGTTTAGAGGCAATTAAAAAATATATTCCAGTCCGTGATTCTGTCATGCAGCAACTACAAGCTCGTCAAGAGTCTCAGGTGGAATTTGCAAAAGGTACAAAACAGTTATTCAAACCAATTATCAAACCAACCATGAAAATTGTTACAGCAACTGAGGCGGCTCAAAAAGCGCTTGAGATATTGCCTGTTGATATTGCTGGCCGTCTTCAAGCAGCTCAACCACCACCCCAGCAAATCCCTCAACCAAAACCTGAAATTTAACCACAACCTCTGCCAAGAGCTAGAACCAACATTACAGAAAAATTTACGCCTGAATGTATTGCCGCTATCAAAGACCCAAACAAAATATTTGATATTGCTGCGTTTGGATATCATGATAGAGATAAATATGTAAAACCCGAATATGCTAAAACGTTTTTAAAAATTCTAATTGGATTAGGGATGTATACTAATACTCAACAAATCAGATCTGAGGAAGATGTTAACAATTTTAATATTTTTGTCCAGACAGTGGATGAGCGCATTAGACGATTAATTCTGGAAAGGAGACATAAAGAAGAAGAAATGAAGTTGCAACTTGAAAAAGCAAAAGCAGAAAGGAAATACAGAAAAAGGAAATGAAGTCTAAACTTAAGGAAGTTGAACCAGCAGGGAAACAAAAAGAAGAAGAGGATTTGAAATTTGAAAAAATTAGATGATGGAAGAAGTTATATCCTTCACCAAGTAACAACGAAGCAGAAGAAACAACCGGAAGTGGTCTTGTTACTCAAAGAAGTGGTCTTATTACTCCATGTCCCAATAACTTTCTTGCTGATATTGAATGACTAGAAATTCTAATTGGCGGAAAAGAAGCTGGTAATAATTCTCCAGTAATTATTAAATAAACAGCTGATATTTGTCAACGGTTATTTACAGGCGGTATCATGGACATTAATGTTTATCGGTCTCTCATCGATGAAGTCGTTGATGATTATCACAGTGAGGGTATACAATTAGATCAGTGACAAGCAAATAAGATGATTATACATAATGTTCAACGTGGACCTGTTATAGTCAGGGTGATAAATTCGCAAATACATACAAAGTTACCTACGGAGATGGATTCAGTGATGTTGTTCAGTGTCTATTTAAAACGATAGCCCCAAAAGCAATACCGATTGAAAAACAATTATAAATGAAAGCTATTTATATTGTTCGTGATGAAGGTATTGGTGCTGTTGGTGATGTTACCAGTAAAGCATTCTCGGCAATCAAGGATAAACTAGCACGATAAACTAACACGAAGAAAACCTCAGCCAGTAAAATTACCCAGCACTGAAATTATGCCTGCAAATGCTAGTAAAATAATAAATCCAGCTACAAATCAAACATTAACAGAGTTGGCTGGTGAACCCATGTCAGAAAAAGACAACAATATAACGGTAAGTTTAATAGCAGGAAGTGGTCTTCCTGTTAGACGATAGTAATTATAATAACATGTTTAAACATGTATCTGATCCCGCATTTGACATGGATGCGCCAGTTCTTAAAGATGAACCTAAGCGCGATTATCAGTATTATTCTTATGACCCACGTATATCTAACGCACGTGGACGAATCGAATTACAAGATTATTATGCAAGTAGATATTTTTACCTGCTGAAGCGTTTATTGAAGTAGAAGGTAGACTTTTGAAAACAGATGATACCTCATACGCACTTTTAGGTCGACCTAGTTTTGTTAACAATGATGTTATGGTATTACTTAACAGTGCCATATACATGATTGACGGAACAAATATTGAATCGTGTCTCGAAAATGTTGATGTTGCCACGACAACACTGCGTCTCGCAAGATATTCCGATGATTACTCGATGTCAGTTGGTCCGTCAGTGATGTTTGCTAAGGATACAACTGATCACCCCGAGTGTAGCAACGTGAGACCATATGCGGCTGGGGACTCAGTTGCGTCAATGAATAACGAATGCAACTTAGGATTCGCAGCACGCAGACAATTGTTAAATGGAGAAGAAATTTTTCATGTGTGATTTCACTATCACATATATTTGGATTTTGTAGAAATGTTAGAAACTTTATATTTGGCGCTAAACACATTGTGGCACTTGTAAGAAAAGCCACCGACAACGATGCAATA
This sequence comes from Sinohyriopsis cumingii, assembly GCA_028554795.2. Taxonomy (NCBI): domain Eukaryota; kingdom Metazoa; phylum Mollusca; class Bivalvia; order Unionida; family Unionidae; genus Sinohyriopsis; species Sinohyriopsis cumingii. Next base: position 63,112,241 of record CM068827.1, read on the forward strand.
TGATGGCCCAACACAGTTGATGAAGATAAAGTAATACTAACAAAACTGTCACTGTGGATGCCAGTAATGACTCATCTATCGATGAAGAACAGCGATTATTATCTTTCATAGGTCAAGGCGGTAAATCAACATTGTCATGGTTGACAATGACTACGGACAGCATTCAAAATAATGCTGCTGGGTTATTCACACAGCAGCTAGCATCACAGCAGGGAGTGTCAGCACCACGTCATATATGCATCACATTTCAGGAAAATACCAGAGTAGATTCGCAGGAAAGAAATCCAATGGTGTTTGACACGCTTGGGGTTAGTGCAGTTACTTTGAGGATAAACGGACATCAAGAACCTTCTGAAGAAGTTTTGCTCAATTTTGATCAAAATCATGTTGCATGTGCTTATTATCGGTTGATGACATTTATGGGACGTGATCAGAATGTTGATTCTGTTTGCAGATATCTTAGAGTGATTTCACAACATTATATTCAATCTATTACTTTTCGTTGGAACATTTAGATTTAATCAGGCAATCTGTTGTTGATATACACTTCCGAGCTCGTGTAACTACCCGCTGGTGGTTACAGAGCAATCGCTGTTATATGCAGCGATAAAACAATGTTACTTGAAGGTGTTGGTGGACGAATGAGAGTTATTGATGCCCCAGTAGAAAACATGTAATTAAATCCCTCATGATATTATAAATGTTATATCATCATGTTAGTGTCAGTCTGACTCCTGGTCAGATTTAAAAACTTCAATAAGTATCAAAAACAAACTCTGGAACAAAAATAACACTAAAAGAATATCAGCTCAGAGGTGGTCAAAATAAACTATCACTGACTGAACGTCGACTCAAGCACTTCAATAACGCCAAACCATCAAATACCGGTGTTAAATTTGATCGTTCTGCGGATGCCATTAAACACGTGGTTATATTTCCACATCTTGCAGCTATAACAGCGTTAATAGAAGTTGCGGCTCGAACTTTTGCAAAAGTAGCTGCACTTGATGATGTTGTAACTGCTGCTGGAAGAAAGTAACAGGAAAAGGAATAAAGACTTCTGAAGAAAGGAAAAGGGTCTAAGATTGCCAGGAACAATTCGCTGATTCTTCCTATGTCAAATTTTGATTTGCTTAATGCTGCCAAAAAAATTAATATAAACAACCGCAGAGGTGTTTTTATGCGTGATCAATTACAAAACAACCAAACAATATTGAAACAAGCATTATTAATCTCGATAAAAGTTCCAGTCCAGGTACCCATTGGGTGGCATACACAATTGATCAACGTGGAATTGTTTTTTTTATTCGTATGGGTTGACTCCATCAAAAGAATTTTTAAATTACGTAAACACAATAAAAACTCCAGTCTGGTATTCAACATTACCAGCACAGACAATAATAGATCCGCCAATATGCGGGCGTGAAGTAACTGCCGTACTTGACGCTGTGTCATCATCAACAATACCACCTCATAAAGTCGTGCACCAGTATACAAGCAGACGATCCGTCGTTTTAAACAGCTCTTAAAGTATAATATTAGATATTTACGGAAGATCTTCTCTGAGTAAGACTCAAGGGAAACTTCAAGGCAACTTATCTAAATATGCAACCCATGACGAGGTCAAGGATGAACTCACTAATCTGTTGAGTTTTGCAAATGTGGATCAAAATGAAGTCGTTGTTTTCCAAGATAAGCATTGACGATTAAAGACGAGTAATATCCTATTGACAGATAACATTCTGCGGGTTTCTGATGCAACAGACGATAACTTAGTGGTGTTTACCAAAAACGGTAAAATTAAAAACTCGGAGGAATCAGTTCTATCAGTCATAGGAGAAATTGCTGGCCGTTATGTACGGCGATCTCAATATGAGTAAAAATACAATTATTAATGTGAGAGAACCAAAATCAGATGAAGATTTGGTAACAAAAGGATATGTATACAGCAACAACAACATGTTCTGAACTAGATCAATCATCGTTTATTAACCGCAGGTGATACAATGACTGGTTCTGTCAATATGACTAAAAATAAAATAAATTACTGGTCTTGGATAATCAATGATGAAATGACCACATTTAGATCTGAATATTCTAATCATGTACAAATGTTTTTCATTTTTCATAGAAACATAAATAGAGCCATTAACGAATTTTTTGGAAGTCCAGCGGTTAGTGATATTAAGCTTTCTGACATAAAAAAATTACCGACAGTGTAGTATATACGGTCGCATCTGGATCAACATTATGGTAACCACTTAATAAATATATTAAGCATCGCGCTGAGGTTACCAGGTTATACACATTCTTAGTACTTGGTACTACGACATTCACAATATCCACCACAATACCACGGCGTTCTCCAATTAACGAGTTCATTGGATATATGTTAGTTATATTAGATCAGAACGACGAGAAAACATTCGTGGTGGAATCGGCAGAAAGAGGCAAACTATTGGTGTCTTGAATTAGTTCCTTAACTACCACCTACTTAAAATATAATGAGCTCCCCAATCAACGTTCAACATTTTAGATACAATCAAGCACGTGAATTGCAAAGAAAATTAAAAAATGTCGTTGACGAGTATACAGTATAAGTTAAAAAAATATCGCAGACATACAGCTGTTGTTGACATAATTGTGTATTCAGCGCCTGCTGCTATCGCTGGAACCGGCGTATTACTATCAACAACAGCAATGACATCACCAGCAGTTGCAACAATTTGTGTTGCAGCTGCAGCAAGAATTGTTAGTGTTCTTAATATCATCTCCAAAAATATGCACATGTACAAAGACAAAATTACATGAGTATATAATAAAATTACACGCATCGACTTTATCATATTCTAAATTATCTTCGTTGATATCATCAAGCCTTAGCGATGGAATAATATCAGATACTGAGTTCATGGAGATGATTAAGCTTTGCAAAGAAGTAATGACTGTTAGAATCCACGCCCGATATAAATAATGATAATAGCAATAATAATAATGTCAGCACCGAACGAGTTACTGCAGCACATTGTCGTTAATGCAACTCCGTTAAAAACTACAATAATATCAGCAAGCTCAACCAATCCTAAATTTAGCGTCAACTTTCCAACTGCAAATCAAGCAAAAAAATAGCACTAGCACAATTACGAATATATCACAGTTGGCCAAATATTCGATCAAAATAAACCCCATCTAATCGATATACCTAAATATATATCTTTCATTCAAATAAGAAAGGTATTATCAAACTTGTTTTGTAGACAAAAGCTGATTAATCCCAATGGAACTTTTAGAATATTCATGGTCAAATATATCTAGCTGTCTTAGTCACGACTAGTAGCAATAATGAAAGTGGTCTAACATCAACAATTGCAGTTAATCTTGTATGTGATGCATTTGATGGCAGCGATCATATAGATCTTGAAAAATCAAGTCAGGCTTAGCAGAGATATATTTTATACACATTTACACCCCAAGTATCTCCTGGATATTTGATTGAACAAGTACCGATTAATCCGGTTTATTTGCGATGTCATAATCCGCTATTATCAAGGATACATTTTAAACTGGAACTCTGAATATAAATATGTATGTAAAATCATAGATCTTCACCTTAGAGATTGATTTTCAATCCTGGTTCATAATCAGGAAAAAAAAAAAAATATATATATATATATATATATATATATATATATAACAAAATTTATCTTTTTACTGATTCTCGCTCAGATTTCAGGTAAATGCTATTCAAAATAAAAAAAATTAGTCAGATTTTAAAATTGATGGGATAAAATGATACTTAAAATAACGAACATCAGTCAGATTTTATAATTTATTGGGTAAAATGATACTTACAATAACGACAATCAGTCAGATTTAATAATTGACGGTGTAAAATAATACTCAAAATAATAATAAAAAAAAATAATAATAAAAAACATTACATAATAATTTATCTTTAACGATCATCAGTTAGATTTCATCAAATTGATGGGTATATTACCCAAACTTGTTCAGATTATCAAACAATTTCATCAAATTAATGGGAATTTTGTCCATAATTTTTCAGAATATTAGTCAATTTCATCAAATCGATGGGTATATTAGACATAATTTTTCAGATTATAAGTCAAAAAAATATATTTTGATAATATTAATTTTTTTACTGATTCTCGTTCAGATTTCATGTCAATGATATTTATAATCATGAAAATCAGTCAAATTTTATAATTTGATAGGGTATATGATACTACAAATTATTAAAATACTACTAATAACATAAAAAAATAATAAATATTATTATCAGAATAATAAAATATTATCAGAAAAAAATCTTATTTTTCAGTGATTAATGAATTTAATGGGGTATATGGTACTTGTGATTACAAAGACCAATCATATTTTATAATTTGATAGGGTGTTTGGTACTGAAAATCATGAAAATCAGTCAGATTTTATAATTTGATTGGATGAAAGCTACTTAAAATAATAATAAAAATCTCATCGAAAACAGACAATTACTTAAAAAATATTATTATTAGAATAAATAGTATTATCAGCATAAATATTATTATCAGAATAAATATTATAATCTTGTTCTTCACCAATTCTCAAATTTGATACGGTATATGGTGCTCTTAATTATGAAAATCAGTCTGATTTAATAATTTGATGGAGTACATGGTACTCGTAATTGTGAAAATCATTCAGATTTTATCATTTGATGAGCTATTTGGTACTTAAAATCTTGACAATCATACTAAAACAGAAATTACATAATAAATATAATAATAATAATAATAATAATATAATAATAATAATAATAATAATAATAACAATTATTATTATTATTATTATTATTATTATTATTATTATTATTATTATTATCAAACGATATTTGCAAATCCGTTAAATTACAGATATTTGAAAGGTCAAACCTCACACGCTTTTCTATTTGAATTTGGTGATTTTTTGATAAATTCTCATGAAACTATGTCTGAGTCATGTTTTTCTTTATCTGATTATGATTCAGTTTCTACTAAATCAAGCCTTCTAAACCTAGATTTGATCTTGATAGAAGAACCCCTGACCCAAGAAGACGAGCTTTGATTGATTCGACGAAAACTCAGATAAAAAGTCTTCGTGAAGCCAAGGAGGAATTTCTCAAAGATTGCGCATCTCATGTGTGGTCAACATTCAAAATTATTAACAATGGAGGCGTTATTGGTGCTACAATGAACGACAAACCAGCAGCGACGATTATTAATTATCTCGATAATCAAAGATATTTTTTCACAATAAAAGTTATTGTGGGATTAGACGATGCTTCGATTACCCGTGGCAAACATGACCCTGTCCGTCTTCACACTGGAAATAGTGTTACATTAAATAAAGGTTCCAAACCAGGGATGTTGACTGGTATGAGAAACCGTATTACGAAAGAGTGTATCCTGTGACCGAAGTTATTTATGTAATATATCTGCTGAATTATAACCCAGTGTTCATGATCTGAAACCAATGAAATTTTCGAAAATAAATTAGGTAGAAGAACGAGTAATGGAACATTTTACAAATGAAATACGTGGAAATAAACTAACATATCAACGACGTGAAAAAAGAAATAAATGGGCTGAATCAGTCAAGAATAAAGGAGCTACGATAAGTGACGTTGCTGAATTAGGAAAGAAATTAAAATTCCCAATAATAGTAACAACAAGAATAAAGTTTTGTACGAATCGAAATATAAATCGAAAGGAGCTCCGATAAATAGTATTGATCATAATGAGCACGTGTGGACATCTCCAGTAACAATATTTCGTCGAGATGGAACTGTTAAATTTTACCAAGGAGATATATTTCATTTTATTAACGAAATAAATAAAAATGATCCTGTATCAGTATGGTTATTTCAGAGTTCTGAAGAAAATCACAACGAATTAATAAAACCTGACGGAAGTATCTGCATCGAAGAAAATAAGTTTGATCAGTTTGTAAGACCTGATGGTGAGATTTATCTAACAAAATCTATCCACGAAGAAATGAAACATAATGCGCTAAAATATACCAACGATCATGAAAAGCTGCTCAGTAATTGCTTTACAATTCCATCAGTCAAGGCTTATCTTGCAAGAGAAAAAAATTCGTGGAAGCCTACTAGGTTTGATTTACTCGATGATGAAATATTACGTTGTGTCGAATACGGACACGGTGGATTATGGAATACCAGGTACAGTTATAAGGATCGTTACGTCAGTTGCTGCTCATTTTGCAAATTGCGATTGGACTTTCTTGAAGAAATACAGCGCAGTTTTATCGAATACGGATTATGAAATACGAGATACGATTATAGGGATGTTATCACTGTCAATATACTTGCACGTTATTCCGTAAGTATTCTTGGAATGGGAGAGTGCTCTAAATATTTTGAGCGATTTGGACATCCAAAACCTGAGGATCGATAAACGGACCATTACCAGATTTTGACCTGAGTGGATTCGTTTGTAGTCATTTAAGCTTGCAGAAAATCCTCATTCAATTTGTTATGTCTGGTTTAGCAAACACTTTTCAGAAAAAAATGTGGGCTCCAACATTATTATTACCGTAAATGCTTGATGTAAAATTACTATTATCGTTAACAGTAAGTGAAGCAATTATATCATATAGTCTGCAAAAACGAGTTTGGTTAGCATAGCAAAAGACATGTTCTGATGATGAAAATCCTGATATAACCGATTTTGAGAATGAAATCGCAAAGATCTTGGCAGAAAAATAATAGGTAATTTACCCAAGGAAGATCATATGATCATAAACAACATTGTACAAGATTAATTATAGATGACGCTGAACTATATTTCATAATTACCGATACAACAAAGAGAAATATGTTTATAAGTCGAGCAACAGTTTTCTTTACAAATGGAACTAAATTAGGTACAATTGTGAGTTATATTAATAGTGAGTCACTGCAATATACTCATTTAAGATTTTCAATGCTTGGGTATGTTTCGATACATTTATTATGAAGATAAACAGATTTTCTAATACCGCGGTTAGAGTCGCTACAGATTCATTTTATATCAATAAAAAACTTGCAGGATTGTTAGAACAATTACATATAGGCGCTTACGTACCATGGGGCGAATGGAGAATAAAACAATAAAAGATAGTTATTCTGAATCTGCCGAAGTAAAAATCAAAACTATTTATTACAAAATTAATCAAATATAAATATTATCATCAGCACGATCGGTATATGATCCTGTCACCAGATATAAGACTGTTTATCTCAATGGGCCTGGATGTTCTGGTAAAACAATACGTGTGATCGAATTATTTCGTTAGAATTCTTCAAACTATGCTGATATGGTTGTTTTAACACCTACACACAGAATCACCAGAGAAATGAACGAACGATGAGTTAAATCTCATACTTATCATAGCTTCTTTCGGTGGAAGAGTGATAAATGGATATTTTTGGGATGAAATATGTACAGTGTAGCTAGAAACACTAAAAATATTTATTGATTGGTTGTTGACAAAAAATACTGCTGTAATAATGTGCGGCGATCATGGTCAACCACCGTTTGTTGGATTTTTTCCACACGAATGTTTAAAGAATTGTGTTGAGTATTATGAGGAAATAAATTATGATCATAGATCACTTGATTCAGAATTAAGAGAGATTAAGAAGTTAATCAGACTACAACCAAATAAATTTCAGTGTGAAATAATTTGTGAAATAATTTTAGAAACTCCTATTAACAACTTTTGGAATTTGTGGACACCAGATGCTTTGATAGTTGCAAGTAGAAAGATAGTGATACACTTCAACAGCAATTATTTATGTTACATAAAGAAAAAAATTTCAAATCTACCTGCACGATTGTGTTATCGACCAGCAGATACGCGACGACAGAATATTGAAGCTGATATACCAGGATCATCAGAGAAACAAAATCTTGTGCTAAATGATATTGATTTAGTTCCGTCAGTGTTGTTGAGAGTGCGTTTACGCCTGACGGAGTCAGGGACAAAGTTCCTTGGACTCTAGGATATGCTATAACCATTCACTCGTCGGACGGATTAACTATTTCTGATACTAATATATGGATTTTTGATGATCGTATCGAATTGTCAAATTTAGTTTTTCTCGCAGTGTCTTGAGTCAGAAGAATATCACAGCTGCGGGGGGATATTATAGACTTTACAGAAACTGCTGATAATAGAAATAACGTTATTGATAATTATTAGGTAAGAAAAAAATTAGCAGGTTATAAACAATGTAACAAACAAATAAACTTGACTTTGTTCTCGATGTTGAATTTATCGTGATGCTGAAAAAAAAACAGCAAAATAATCATTGTGCAAGCTGTAACACAGTAATGTTGTGGCAGCATTCAAATAATAATCCAAGACAATTTACCGTAGATAGAATTAATATTAATTTTGGTCATATACGTGGAAATGTGATGCTGACCTGTCTTAAATGTGTTCGACGTCGAGGTGCTAGTTTACAAAAGTGAAAGCGGTGTTTATTGTGTGTCTTCAGGAATCACTTGCAATTGTTCACGTACAATTACACGTTGAGGAGCAGTTGAATCTAGTCTGTAGACTACATGTCTACCCGTGCATCTTACCACGTTGAAAACTGTATGTGTCGCAATACTCCAAATCGGATCAGTCGCTCTTTCTTTACCCCCTTCAAGTTCACCGGGTTCATATAAATACCTCACAGTCACATTACCTAGTACTGGTTGTTTTTAAAAGAAGTCATGACCTTGTATTGGTATGTTTTTTGTAATTACATTAATGGGTTTCATAGAAATTGCACGAGTCATTTCATTATTTAGCTATCACACTTGGTAATCTTGCTACCAATTCGCGAGATCTCATATCTTTCTGAATTATTTCCTTCGCATATTGATATCCAAATAACCGCTCAGCATGTGTTCTGTTAAATCATTCAACAATTTTCTGATCGCCATGAAATGCGGTATGTCCTTTTCTGATTTCCACGTAATTACGTTTTGTAGTAACTGTGGTCCTCGTTGATAAATTCGTTCAAAACCAGATGTTTTAGTTGATAGTGGTTCTGCTTCTTTTTATCTATTTGCAAAGTCAACGATGGTTAATGCGCATTTGCATGTACGTGACTGACGTCTACCAATTTTAGTAGTATCGTGTGGTAAAAATAAAATATCTGCTTGATGAGCTTCATTAGAAGTGATGACATCCAAATGTGCATGCTGAAGATTTTAGATGGTGGTATATAAATGTGCCATATTGCCTGTCCTGCTGATCAAATTGCTGCATGAGCGAGTTTGCTAATCGCTGCTCTACCCCTCTGATATCCACTTGGACTATAATAAATCGATACCATTATAATAATAATAATAATAATAATAATAATAATAATAATAATAATAATAATCGGTTGATTAATTACCGGCCCCTAATACTAGTTTACCTTTCATTGCAGATATGAATATGATCAACCAATTAGCTAATGATTTTCTGAAAGATTTTTTTTTTGTGGAATTTAACGAGTGAATCAACTTGACATCTGCAATAGGTCGTTGTTGTAAATCCTTATTTTTATATGTTACATCATGAACGTGACATGCTTGATCAATTTCATTTATTGGATACTCTCCAGGTCTTGGTTTATCTCGCTCGTCAAGTCGGATATCATGTCTAGTTATAGGACCACAATGATTATATCCTGGAAGATGTTTTTCTCCTGGGTATTAAGCCTATGGAGATCCTAGTAATATATTGAAGTGGCTATATCACCGCCTGTTTTCCTTGACTTGTCAAGGGAGATAAATTTATATTTTGTACCACATTTTACACATTTACCTGTACATGTAAGCTTTTAATTTTCTGTTATTATTGTTGTTAATCCACTTGCGAGGGTGGATGCTCTGCATCGAACACAATATATATATCCATATTAATTATATTTCTACACCATGGATGTCATTGACTTCTCAGCGACACGAAAGCAAGAGCCAGTAAAACATATTTCAGCGTTGCCAAATTATATCACAATGATAATAGTAGGTCCATCCGGATCGGGTAAGACACACTTACTGCTTAATTTGATAATGAGATGGCTCAAGTGGTATACGTTATATTTAGTGGCTCCATCTGTAGATGAACAGAGATGATATGATGTGCTTAGAGATTTTTAATAAAAGTGCGAAATTATGGAAAGGATGGTAATGATATTAATGATTTTATCACCGATATTGATGAAGCCCCATCTGTTGATGACCTCGATGGATTTGTTAATTATCTGGTAGTATACGATGATATAATACTGGACAAACAATCAAATCCAGCTCGAATATTTTCTTGAGGCCGACATAGAAACACCGATGTTATATTTGTTACTCAGCGATATACCCAAATACCTAAAGTGATCAGAGATAACTGCAATATTTTAGATCTGTTTAATGGAGTCGATACACATGCCCTGCTAAACATTCATCAGACTTGGTGTTCAAGGGATATGGACATGATTAAGTTCAAAAACTTCTTTTCAAAAGCGCAGGCTACTCCACACTGATTTATCACAATAAATTTACATGATCTTCGATCGCGATATCGTATAGGTCTTGATAAAATATTTGGTTGAGAAAAGACATTATTTTTTCATTTATTTTTAGATTTCCTATCAGTATCTTTATAAGCCGATTAGATCTATCTAACTCTAATTTAGAATCATTTTGGATTCGTATTATTTCTCATATACGATTTTCTCTTGCTTCATCTATAAAATAAATTAAATTCATTTCCTAATTCACGTTCGGGATTAAGAGACATTATTAGTAATTCTTAAGTAATATTCTTTATCTAAACAGCAGCAGAGAGGTGCGACTACGAATAAGTGTCAGGGTGGGTATACAAAACACACAAATTTTGAAAAACACAAACGACAAAGATAGAGTAACAAAATAAACAAACCCAATTAGAAAAACTATCGGTTTTGGTTAGAGCCTTCGGTTTGACGATATTACGCTTAAATTTTTCATGTTTTTTCTCGTATGGCTTTATTTTTTTCTAAATGGACTTTCATGCAGGTGGTCTGTTCACCCTCTCTGCTGCTCGAGTCTACCGCGAGAACACGCGACTTCAGATTGTATTTTTAAATGCGGTTTGATGTTATTAATTTTGTAATATTCTGGACTGTAACGTTGATTGTGAAAATGGAAATAGACGTTGCATGAACATGTGCTTGTTTTCTTTGTACGTTTCTAAGGAAAATGTTTTACAATACGTAATGCATTCAGGATGTAGATATTTCATCCACAATGGAGACTGGGGAGGGGGTAAGATGGGTTGGCTCTGTTGTATAAAAGAGTTATCATAAGTCCTCTGTTCCCGGGACATGTTCTCCTTTTCGGTCCTACAATCTCTGTAGAGATATTGAGACAGATACGACCCTTTTCGGAGTGTCCACTTTTTGAAACTTAAAAGGTTTCTCTATTGAATAGATCTTTCCATTTTTGAAGCAAAATGATTATATGTTTTATTATCTTAAGGTAAATTAATTTGCCTACTAACACTATAGATTTTCGAAGTAATTAATTTAAGCAACAATGCTACAAATGTAAATGAAGCACTGTTTTGAATGTAACGTTTACATATTTTCTGTGATATTTGCTAAATGATTCGGATATGCTCATTCGCATTTTGGACAAAGCATTATTTTACTGCCACAAGTTTCATGTGTTAATCCAGCATGAAAATAAATACAGGGGCAAAAGAGAAACTCTCGATCCATCGATCGATCGATCGATACTCTATATATGTTCCCATTGTCAGGTTTTCGGTTTATAATGCTCTTCATCTTCAACCAACTCATCCAAAATTTCATTTGTTTTTGTACCCTAACAAAGTGTTAATAATATCCAAATTAATCGGCAAATTTATAAATCAAAAGACTCACAAAACTAATTTGAATGTTGTAGAAATCTTAACGTTTTGCAGCAATAACTCCACCGAATGTGTAATATTTCTGACGATGTTGCTAAGGCCGTAGAGGAGCCATTTAGCTCAGCATGTTCTTTCAGAATTGTATATCAGTAAATGCGTGGACCATTCGGATGAGAGTGCTACTCGGTTGTAATAAGTAACCATCTCTTAGCGCCTGACAAGAAGCTTCCACATCGTATCGTCACAGACTCCAAGGCGGCGATGACATCGTAGTGTATGTCGATCGGCGTGCAGTTGGCGTAGTTAAACCAGTAAACGTCTATGTATATGTCCCTCTTGGACCGGATGTTACCTCCGGCTGGCTTAAACTCTGATACAACAAATCTTTGTAAGCAGTTCTTTCGTTGTTGTTGTTTACGGTTGACTGATCACGATTGAGAACTTATATTGAAACAGAAAAAGATAATATTTTGTTGTTTTTTATTGAATGTCTTATGGTATATTTTGAGTATGGTCTTTACTCCTTTAGAAGTAAGTATTTCATTTTTTATTTTATTTAAACATTTCCATTTGGAAGATATTTTTGTCGGAAGAGAAATTGTTACTTTTGTAATTTTTTTGAAATTCGGAAGTTAAGAAATTCACTAAATTATAAGAAAGTAATTATTTTAAAGTTTATTACCAGGGCGTTAAAGGTTTTATTGTATTCAGTTCCTTTCACATTTGTGATTTAAATTTGAATTTAATAGTTTGAGTTGTTCAACTTTCTTTTGCCAAAGATAACATGGGTTGTTAGATTTTGGGGTAATTTAATTTAAAACGTTCGGCTATCCATAAAAGGGGTAAAAGAAGTATAGAATATAAATTATTACATTACATTATTGAAGGAATTGAATACAAGCAGTATACGTTTAAAACTTTAATTTTAATTGAAAGTATTTTCATAATTTTGTTTTTGTAGTCTTAACAAATCTCACTCAATTTATTTCAATTTAATGGTTGGATCGTTCGTCCTTTTTCTTTCCCTGGAAGATATTTAAAAAATTTCGAGTATAACTACTTGGCAAGCGTGTCACCTAATTCGCTCTCTAAAGGCGCAAACAATAAAACATTAGGCTGAGCGTGAGGCAATGTTGCAACAAAGTGCAACTTTTCTTGGCAAATATTTTATCCATGGGAAACAAGCATTTATTATCAGTACTAATACTTCAATTTCCCTAAGCCTAGCGCAAAGGAAATAAAAGAAAACGTTGACGATTTACTCAAGTACGCTACTGATTCATTAACTTCAAGATTTAATAAAGGGCAAGGCAATGAATTTCGCGGACAGCTTTACGTGGGTGATCTTGATGGTGTAGGGGGAGGGGCTTGTTTGGTAATGGAGCTGAATCGGCCGTATCTCTAAATGTAAATGAGGGGGTCGATAAGGACAACGCGCCCACTATCCACGAATCAGAACTACCTTGTGGCCAGCAGTCACAGATTCTGTTTGCTGGAAGATTATTCAATTTTAAAAGAGCCTGATAAAAACGGCGCTGGCAAGATATTTCCAGTGTACGATGAGATGATTTTCGATAAACCTTTTAGAAAGACAACTAGACAACGGTGAAAAATTAATCAGGCGTTAGCTTGTTTATTCTACGTCTGTTGATAATGTGTTTTGTTGTTATTCCTGTTTCTCCCTGAGAGAAACTTGTCATTTCCTGGCACTTCTCATAAGTTCTTTACAGAACACAATGGGAATTATTTTACTTGGTTCGGTGGAGCTCCTGCGCCGGTTTGACAATGGCATGCGTGAACAAGTACATCGTGCTGTTGCAAGGAGAAAACACCGACCTGCCCATTACTCGAGACTGGCCAAAATGTCCTTGAATCCCAGACTAAATACTATGTCATAATACTTGCAGTACACCCGACATAAGTCATAATAAATAGATGTCATTTACTGTGAAAATTGTTGATAAGAATAGCAGCGTAATCCATGTTTCGGAACATTTCACTGGATTCAAGGCTGTAACCACGTCCACTGATGAAGCTCTATGAAAAGTTCAAGCAAATATCATAAGTTTCCAGAAATGCCGAGTCCAATGGAACGATAATGGTGCATATACAAAGTGAAAAGAGCTAGGGGTCCAGACACTTTTTGGTCCTCTGAATCTTAGACTTCTTTGTACAGTGTGACTATCATGCATTCAACATGGTACATCCATGCACCATCGTCGTCTACACCATCAGTTACTTTGTTGTGGCAATGCAGATGATTTATGTGTTGCTTACTGCCTATGATAACCAATGGAAGAAACCATGTCAATAATCTCACTTTGATGCCTCTCTCACATACGATGAGAGAGTCATATAGACAGCGAACAAGCAGTACGGCTTTAGTTGTCTCAGTTGTCTGAGGTTGAGATAGTCTTGGAAACATTGGTTCAAAAGAAGGAAGCTATTGATGGAATTCGTAACGAGGTGCAGTGTCTTCCAAACACTTTCAGGGGCTTTGAATTTCGTATGTCGATTGTGGGTTGTTACAATGTCCTCTTCCAGATAAACGTCTTTCATGAGAAACTTCAAACTGAACCATTGACAAAGCATTAACAACTTCACTCACGGATAAGTGTCTTGACCTTCTTAGACGTTACAGTAATTGAATATGGAGTTACGCTTGTCACATCAAGGAAAATGGCGAAATGGCAAACTGGGGTTGAGCATTAACTTTAGAAGGTTTGCGTCCATCGGAAGAAGAAGCATTTTAACAACTAGGGCTCGGGCGAGTATGAGAACATCGATGACGAAGATGCTCCGCTGCTACTTGCATCAGAGGAAAGGTTCAAAGAAACTTTCTTTGACAAGCTGATCGACTTCGTTATATCTAGCCTGTTACTCTAAAATATCTTCAAAGATAAACCCATCCTGACGTTCATGTCATAACCGGCATTTGGTAACGCTGTAAACAAAACAACATGCAGTAGGTCACATATTTTACTTCCGGACGAGCAGCAGTGTTCCATTATCCATACAGACAACCACACGATAATGCCTATATTCTAAAGAATAAACAATTTATTATTTAAATTATTTAAAGCAAATTGTTGTTCATTTTCAGGAGTATGATAATGTCAGGTTTTTTTAATGTTTTTTCTGATCTAGGTAAAAGTCTTCTACCCCCATGAATTTGACATCATATTACGCGTACATGCCCCCCACGTGAAAGTTAACCGCAGGTGCCCCAGTAAGAGGAAAATCATGTAGTGTAGAAGCCTATAATGTAGATCAGGAATCAACAAAATCAGGATTATCATACTACCCAGTACACTGCGAATATACAACGATTGGCTCGACTTTTACCTCCAGTAAGTCTACTACCCTCACCCCGGTTCCGTGTATGTGCCGAGAGTTGCCGATAGTTTTCCATTTAGGCCAACACGGCCATGGTAATTATTTTATCTTCAATAGTCACCGAGTATAGCTTGGTAATTGTACTGAGACTGACATTTCGATTCCAATGAAATTAATTTTTCCCTTTACTTCAATAATTTGTTTCCATGTTAATATATGATGAATATAATTACTTCTTTCCTTCTATCGATCAAAACAATAAAAAAAAATATATGATGTCAGCTTTGGGCCAAAACTTTCAGCCTCCGACCCCCTCACATCTAGTCATACCCCCCATTAAATGGATGAGACATTAATTTGTAGACCTAATTTCAATGCATTTCCACATTATATCTTATATTCAGGTTTTTAAGGCAGTACACAACTCAGATAAATGCATGTTTTCAATTTGTCAGGCATCCGGTAGCATGCAATGTTAAATGCAGAAGGACCATCGTGAAAACTAAGAGAAAGCGCTACATTACGGAAGCTGTGGTACTTTCTTCTATTGCTATTTCTTCGGGGTAGGTTGAACAGATTTAAAGAGTGAATGCTTGGATTGATTACTGTTGTGTCTGTGTCACAAATTATCTGTTCATATTACGCAGACCTTGAAGGATTTCCAGTCAAGATCAATTCATAACTACGGTAAGCCTTTAAACTGAAGTAGTGATCATATTCTCCATGTTACTCAAAAACTGTATTATAAATACAGGTACCTGTATTATCATCATCACCATATATTTAAAGCCATATAAAATCATTGTCATGCTTTAGCATTTCTCAAGTTTACGTGTGATGCTTCATTCAAAATTGTAATAGTCCTTACATGCGAAAACTCTTTTATTATATTATATTATTTCATATTATATTATATTATGTTATATTATATTATATTATATTATATTATATTATATTATATGTTCTAATAATAACTAAACATATATCTTCGCCTATTTTTACATCGTTAGTATTGAAGTTCAGATCACAAAAATGGTCCATTCCAATGACACTTGTCATATGTCTGATAAAACATACAGAAGAAACACATGAAAGCTCCATTAAATATTCTATCATTATATTTCTTCAAACTACCTCAACGAAAGACTTTCGAAATCGATCTTTCCGATTTTATAAATCCTAAATGTCATATGAATGAGTCGATATACACTCCAGTTATTTTGAGCTGTAGACCGCATCAAACTAGCTGTAAAATCCCCACAAGAACATTCCGATTATGAGAAGGATTATGGCGTTTATATTGACAAAATATTTCCATTTTCGTTCTTCTTTGATGGAAGTCAATGCTCGGAGCGCTTCTTTCTTTTCTTCTTCAGAAATTGTGCTTTCCTTTGGGGGCTCATATCCACATAACAGATTTACAATCCTCCTCCATCTTGGCAACTCTCCTGAAAGATGGAATATGCGCATAAAACAGTGATATTGTGCATTCAATGTAATATAATTTATGTACGTCGTTCTAGTTATGCCTCATTTGTGACCAAAAATGTATGTTGTAAAAAAGAATAATGAAAGATTGTTCTCGTTGTATCACATTTTTTGGACCATTCTAATAATAATAGTGACTAATAGCACAGTTCTAATAGTACTCACGTTTCATGCTCTGTGTTTAGGGTTCGATTTCGTAAACTTTCCCATTTACTGACATCCAGTTTGTTTACGTTCACTACAGGGTGTGCATGTGAATGAATGAAGGTGATCACCAATTGATACTTATAGTCAAACAGTGTAGATCACATATAAAGAAGACATTTTAGATTAAACTGTTAACTTCAATTTTAATAGATAAGTCAACGTTAGAATTATCGGATTTGGACAGATATTCGACTATATGACAAATTTAGTACGGCTAAGAAATCAAATAAAATGGTATAGAAAAGCTCTAACAATGTTATTACCCGTTGGTTTTGATTGTGTAGGTTTCCTTTCCTGTGCTTTGCGATCGAATGATAGTTCTTCATCAAATAACACTCTTTCGACCGTGCTGTGTCTTGTCCACCAAGTTAATCTTATAATCTGAATAATAATATTAACAATGATGATGATGATGATGATGATGATGATGATGATATTAATGCTAATCATCATTACCATCATGAATAAATTTCAAAATCCGATTCTTTTCCACGTTTTATGACAACATAGCTCGAAAAATTCACTGATAGAAATATAAATTCGATAACTTCTAAACACTGAGTAGACAGAGAATGGCACTTTGAGGCCGCGGTTATTTTTCAGGGTTTATCCCTTCTATACCCCCAGAATTTATCCCCGGTGCAAACGTCTAAGCATCCGAGATGAATCCCTTTGTCTGCCAGTTTTTGTTGTAGCATTGGGACAAATCGCTACAGGCCGATTCAGCATTAGAAAAGTGCAGAGGAATATTATATACAATATATAATGCCTTTTGAAGCTCCGCCATTTGCCCCATACAGTGATGTGAAGGAATTTTGAGTCTGTAGGAAACGCTGGAATGAAAATTACCCCATCAATGGTGATTTCTTTACGTCACAGAAAGGATTAAATCTTTTTATGCCTGATTGTGTCATATTGGTTCATCAAAGAAGTCCAAAAGATGATATATGATTTTTCAAATATGCATTAGGAACCACTTGTTAAAATAATCGAGTTAGGGATTGCATGGAAGCGAGCAAGATGGAAACGTGGAGAAGAATATTATACAAAGCGGTAAAAATCATTGCGTGCATTCGTGCAAGAAAACATCATTTCGCGGACGTTAAGTCATTCGCTGGTGCGTTTGAGTTTATCAGCTAATAACCTTGAATCCAGTGAAACGCCCAGTGAAGATAGTGAAATATTCAACGATAACAGCAAAGACAGCGAAGACAGTGAAACGTCAACGTTTGCTTAGAACAGTTGCCCTCGTCGCTTCGCGCACGCGGCTCAATGTTGATTTGCTGTTGTTAACGAATATGGACGGTCTAGTGACGCGGTAACGCTATTTGTATACAAATGGTTTACCAGTGCTGCAAGCACATGATGAAATAGTTTCCGTCTCAACGATGTATGATTTAGCACTCAACAGCTACTTGACGAGCATGGCTTTAATGGCAAGGGCATCAGTAAGACGCCTCAGCGTTTGATCAGGCCGAAAGCTATCTAGAACGTTCTGAAATTGAGAGCAGTTCAACTTAAGCTAAAAGTCCCTTATGTCAATATGCAAATATGAATCCTCGCAGTGACGTTAAATAGGATGCAAGTTGCCGAACAAGACTCATTTGGGTTTGCTACACGGTTGTTAGATGTGACGGAGCAACTGAGCCGCCAATATTATATCTCAGTAAAGACTTGGTTAAAGTGTTTATTTAACCTTGGGAGGTTACACCGAAATCGGGTACAACGTAGAAAGACCTTGCTGGGTGATCTGCAGACCCATGTTGATTTTTCTTTTTATCTCAGCCCATGTATGATCATAGATTGTGATATGCAATTGCGACTTGATTGGATTTCCAATCTAATAACATTTCTTTTAGACGGTTTCTGATGACCACTTAATCGAGAGAGAGAGAGAGAGAAGATATTACACTTGTTCAGTCACTTTTCTCCATTTTGTTTAATTACAGGTTTATTACTTAGAATATATTTTTTTAATATTAAAAACGTCCAGTTTTATGTATATAAACCTGAAAGTATATACGAAATGCCAGCTTAGATATGAAGACATACTATTACACGGATGCGACGGGAAGGAACCGTTCTGAATTTAACAAATCTTGCCAACAAGGTCGATTTGATCAAATTGAGCAACCGGGTTTTGTATACGTCGACCCAAACATGTTTGTAATTTTCAGAATCGAACTGGAAACTGGCAACGTACAACGTGGATATAAGTGACGTTGTTCTGAAACGCGATGAACTTAGGGGAGGATATGGGAATCAGAGACTCTGGCGTGTCGGTAGAATTCATCAACACTACGTCGAGGATGCTGCTGATGTGAAGAAACAATATGTGGACATAAATTCTGTTCACGTGGTATCAAACCTGCCCTCACCAATGCAACTAGTAAATTCATGGGGCTTATTTAGGGGAATATTAGTCAGCGAAGAGGGAGAAAAAGATGAGATATAGCAAATGACCGCCTCTTTTTTACTGCTTTTGGCGATAGTGTTGACAAGACCAAATCTTACATCTTAGTGGTGCACTAGTCTGGATCATATTGATTCATCTTAAGCGGACTTAGTGGCGGGTGGGGTGGAGAGCAATACTGAGAAATGATTATCATCAAGGTCGTACGAACAGAGACAGTAATGTTAATTAGAGGTCCATATATATGGTATCGGTATAATTAGTCGTCTGAGATGGAATTTAGTTTCAGTGACAAAAATTCTTTCTGAAATGGCATCTTGCCATCTTTGGCGCCCATGTTTAAGATTGAGCATTGCATAAAAGTGATGATTATTAACAGCTATGCGATGACAATCTTGCGAACTTTAACAGTGACGAGTTCGATCCGCTAGAAGGGCGTACCATTATCTATGATTATTCTGTGCCGCTTGTAATGAAAAACTGCGTAAAAAGGTGGTTAACATGTTCCCATATGGACCTAAATATGATCTTGCTAACGATCAGTTAGAAATCCACGGTTGGGACAACCTTGTTGTACCAATACCAACTCGAGAACAGCTTGCAATCATCGCATTAGCATACGAACGCACGATCACTGAAAGCTGAAAGGTCGAACGAGAAAGATTGATTCGACAATAAGGATGTGGCGTTCAACGACAAGTATCCCGAAATAAAATTATCCGTCGATTACATCGAACAAACAAGAACTTAACCGGTGAAATACAACAAACTGACACTTAACAACGACTCCTTTGTCCGCGTAATGATTCTTACTCAATAACAAGAACAATCATTGGCTGCACAAAATATGGGCGTAAATCAATGCAGTTCTAGTTGTACTTCGAAAAGTGCAAACAATTGCCGGAAACATAAATATTCTTCGGGAAAATATTTTCTACGGTTGCATACCAGTTGTATCAGTGACGAAAAATAATTGGTAAGAAGTGCGTGTGCTTGTTGCGCGTGACCTCAGAGCTTGTGGACAATGCCTGCGCGGTGAAGTTATTAACATAAGAACTGTAATGGATACTCAAAGTTACCGACGCGAAAAAAATAATTAAAGTGGAAAACTGCGAGATGAAATCATCGAAAAGACCACTGAACTCAAACCATGGATGCTATTTGTTGACTTCCCATAGCAGCAAGCTTTAGTTTAGGTGCGGCTATAATTGTGACTACGGCAACTACCAAGACACCCTTACTGGGTAAGCTGTCAGTGCTACTCCGATAGCAACTTGTGTGACTCGCGGCACGGGAAAATCAATTTAGTTACTTTCACATAAATGAATATTTTGAGGCGGTACAAATCAGTCTCAGCACACTGACCAAGCTGTACTCGATGGGTATCAAAACGACTACCACGGCGAGTTCTGGACAGTGCTTAAAACAGCTGAAACCTTCGGTTGTCGCGGGCACATCCAAAAGGGGTTTCGAATTAACCCAAATCCCACCTCGATGGCACTGAGTGAACCATGATAAGTAACCAAAGATCTGAAAGCCCCACACTCATGCGTGGTCTAGCAACATTGTTTGAGTAATCACGGAAATGCATGGACCTTTGTCGCGTTGGTTAAATCAAGTGGTATAGAAATGGATAACCATTAAAAGTAATCTAGGTCTTGACGTTCCTTGCTCTGTCGACTTACTGGAATTCATTACACGTAAAAGGTAAAATACAGGATGCAATTTTAAGCAATATGTCAATATGAATCCATTTAAGATAGAAGCAGAACGAACATTCATGCAGACAGTTTGTTTTGTTCTTTTTGGTTTCAATGGCATTTTTAACACGTCATGGCTATATCATGCCGAGGAAATAAGAGCTGCCTGTAAATCCCAAGATTTCACATATGCAAGTTATCCTTAGGCTACCTAAGTTCCCCGAACTTCAGACTAACAAACAGGGCATTTGCAAACGCTTGAAATGCCAATTTTATGTAATACCACTGCATCCATATTTGAACAGTATTTGATATGTTTAACCCATCTGATCGACTTTTCTGCGGAATAAATATTTAGAATTCCACGCTTAATACAGCTCCAAATTACAATTTCAGCTATACATACATGTTTGGTATCGATTGGATTCGTAAACAGCGAGATGATGATGGTTGCTAGGAGACTGACGAAAAACAGGATGATGGTGAAGTGTAGAAAATGCACTTTGGATATTATGGTAGGTCTGAAGTCTTGTTCTCCACAATTGGGACTTCCGTAACCAAAGTCCAGGCCCATCCGTATCAACCCAACCAACAAGCCAATCATCATACCCCAGAAGGCCCCCTGAAGTTGGAAATAAATTAATTATTAACAATATAAATTTCATCTTGAGTCAATAATGTTGAAATATCTCTTATTTGGGAATTGTATTATGTTCGTAGAGACTCTACGTTTTCTAGTCTCTTAATTATCATGTCGAACTTACAGCATAAAAGATAATTTTTTAAAAACGGTTCGTCTGCATATCACACGCTCTCAGGTAAGTCCAAACATACAAAGGCAGCTGTGGTGTTAATATTTAAAAACAATAAAACGTAAAATCTTGAGCATCGTGCGTGCTTCGTGTACTAGTGAAGACTGTAAAAAGTATAATATGACTCAACAATACAAGAAAAGCAAAGTTGCATTTATGTCTGTTCGGAAATAGAATGCTTTGTCTTCAATTATATTTGACGGTTGCTAACATATAGACCTTTAATTGAAAAAGAAGATACTGCTGTTAAACATTAACAAGTGTAGCATGTAAAGTCTTGATTCCACATTAATATTTGAAAGCTAAGCACCAAATCAGATACTTACTGCTTCGTTAGTTCTACTCCACAGCAAGGCCAGGAGATAGAGCGATAGAACTGGCGGAGCCAAATACCCGGTGACGGACTGTATGTAGTTAAAGAGTTGTCCCCCTTGGGACTGTTGTAGGACTGGGATCCAAGCGATACTGACGCCAACCAATACAAGAACAAATACCCTGTAGGAATGAAATTCAATGATCAGTGCATGATTACGTCAGTCGCACACCTACATTCACACTTTCACTTTATTTATTTCTGGCGTTAACTGTTCACCTCCATGAATGCAAATTCTTGAATATATCAAGATAAGGCTGTATAATATGTGAATGATAAAGACACTATGTTGCTCCCAAAATTCAACCCATAAGAGATACAAAGGCACTAGCTAGTTTGCATAAACACATGATAATGGATAACTCAGTCAAGTATGCCACGAAGTGCGATAAATAATTGTCAGTATGAAACTCAGACAATGAATCTACAGAAATTTTAAACTGCCGTTTCATAACAAATCGTCCCAAAAGATTTAATTTAACTAAAATTAATTTTGAGGTTATTTTAATTTCAAGGAGGTGAATTCTTTGTCTAGATTCTGATAAAAGCGTTTGAGTTTAAGACCTCAATGTGCAATTCAAATGCATCATCTTCTTCCACGATGTTCTAAAACCTGGCAAAGGATCCTTTTCCTTTAAACTTCAGCATTAATGCGTAGATTTAAATATAAAATTAATCAGATTGTGTGTCTTTAACCTACTTGACTTAGCGGAAACGTTAGCCATTTAAGTCATCGAATACAACATTTAATTTCAACGAAACAACAAAATGTGGTGCATTTTCACGGAAGACCCAGGTACATGCCATCTAATGTACGCACAACGTGATGTTTTCTTTTACCTCCCGACGACCAAAAGTTCACCCTCCGAGGACCCAGGACGTATTCGTTTCCATATATCCATAGTAAATATAGAGCTTGAACTATTAAATACGGAAGTCAGCGAACTCATCAATGCAGCCATCATGGCGGCCAACATCAAACCTTTCAGTCCTTAAAAGATAAAGAGAGAGAGAGAGAGAGAAATAGCACATTGTGATAAAACGTTTGCAGTTACACAATTTGGCTGTTTTCCTGTTTCAAACAACTTCGAGGCTCTTTCATTTCCGGAATATGTTACCACTCGTCTAATTTCTTTCAAATGTGTACTTGCTGATGTTTAGTTGCATGGACGTGGTCTATTTGCAATCTATACACAATTAAATAAAATGTTTCAAGTGCTGGTTTGCAATCTTTTTCTGTTAAAAACGATGCACGGGATTACAAGGCAAACACATATTGGAAATACGCTTAAAAAATAGGAGTAAGGCTGTTTAGCAATACTAAAGTCTAAATCATATGTTCAATCATGCATAAAACTGACTCTTTAAATATAAGATATTTTTGACAGAAGCGTCCACATTATGCAGTGAACCATGTCTTAGAGAAACCATCAATAAAGAAAATACATTTAAATGCTCTTTATCACATTGGTGGTACACTTTACATAAAGCATGTGAAGTTTAATACTTTTGATATGACAACATGTTAATATATCACTTTATATAATTATGTTTGTTGCAAATAAGACCATGAATTTCTTGTGCAGTATTATCTTTACTGATTGGCTGCTACCGTGGGAATTTCTCATAGCCAGCCTTCTGTAACATTTCTTTCCAGTATTACCGTCAACATTTTGGGCCTTTTATTTTAAATCAAGAGCCCAAAGGACATTGGGAAAAAAGGTTACGTCTGTCGGAAAATGGCATATTAACCCCACATGGGCTCGTAACAAATAAAACTAAGGGTATCGGTCAATTTATAAAGGGCTAGGGGTAGCTGTAACATCTACCCAACCCTGTGACAAACGTGGTTTAAATGTTAACTTACTGGAGTAAATAAACTCATCTCTGTTTAATAAAGAATATGAACATATGAATGTCTTCCAAATGACAAAATATTATCCAAACAGCATTTTTATGCGGTTAAATAACTCCAACGAGTTAATGTTTCTTATTATGTGATGCATTTTCCGAATCTAAATAAGATTCACAAAGTTGGACAATATTCAACCCGTGCATCACACTCATGAAATTCATTATATTCGTATATCTGTCACACTCAAGAAACTCGTTATATCAGTAAATCTATCACACGCATGAAATTCAGAAATTCATTATATATGTGCATCTGTCACACTCAAGTATATCCGTACATCTGTCGCACTCATGAAACTTGTTAAATTTGAATATCTGTCACACTCGAGTATATCCGTACATCTGTCGCACTCATGAAACTTGTTAAATTTGAACATCTGTCACACTCAAGAAATTCGTTATATTTCGGTACTCAAAGCATTCATGTTCCGTTCAACAGGCGTCATTTCTACTAATCTGAAATTGGTGTTGTTCTGTTACTGAATTTAATTATATAAAAGGTTTATCCAGTCTCCGCCTTACATGGTGTGTCATCCCTAATTAATACTCTATTTTGGTGCTACTTGTGAAGGGGGGGGGGGCTAAAGAATGGTCGAGGTCTGACCAAACGTGATATGTGTAGTGTCAATATGATTAAAGGCTTAAAGTAAGGAATAAGCAATGTTTGGTCACGATTAGAATGGATATTTAAGAGACATTTCCCCATCTAACTGTATATGATTGACAAACATTTCCATTGAGTTCAGTTGTAAATATTCATACTTGTATCAGAGTTTTCATCAATCAAAAGCATGGGTTTCTGTTCCATTCAATTAAGATCGCATAAAAAAGATCGATACTACATTCGACTAATGCAAACAACGACAAAACTCTTACTACATTGACGTTAAATTATTTTATCTTAAGAAAGAACTTATAAATGTTTGTAATGAAATTACGAATTACACTCTTCTGTCTTTACCTTTTGGCATGAGTTCAACCACAAGCTTTGGATAGGCGATGTTGGTACACCCTGCGGCATTTTGACAAACTTTCATACATATATCGGGGTCTACACAGGCAACCTCGTCTGCGAAAACAGAAAATGTAAAAGGAAATTTCATTCCACCTTTCACGAATCTAAAATCATGAAGAATTAATAAAAGCAGTTCTGGCCTGAAATATCATGTATTTCATAAACATTTCATAGAGCAACCGCTCCGGTGGCCTAAGGGGTTAGAGCATCCGCCTAGGATGCAGGAGGTCGCGGGTTTGAACCCCGGCCTAGTCATACCCAAAACTTATAAAAATGGTACAAACGGCTGCCTCGTTAGGCGCTCAGAATGAAGAGGCTAGTGCTAGGACTGGTCGGACTGGCGTCAGGATAATGAGACTGAGTTGGACATGATGCTATATGATGTGGCATGATGCCCCAGTGCTATACATCACTATAAACTACCACTTTGCAGACATTTTAGACGATATGACTGAAACACTGTTAAAGCTACGTTAAAAACAAACAAAAAATTACACACACACACACACACACATTTTGTTGTGAAAATCGCCAGGAAGTTTAGATTTGGACAGTAATGGAGGGCAAACAGAATTTGATAAACTTTCAGAAAGTCGAGTTAATAAAGTGCCGTTAAAACCAAGGGGTTACAACGAGGCTGAAAATACTGTCTCATGTAGTCTGCTATATCCCAAGATACAAAGGTCATTGTCTCATGTAGTCTGCTATATCCCATGATACAAAGGTCATATATGGGTCATCAAAGTACATTCGGACAAAATTACTAAAAATGCTTCTTATCTGGCATAGCAAGAGGTATATTCAACAGATTTTGTGAATTAGTTTTGAACGATTTTATAAAACTAAATGAAGGTAACAAGTATCTAGTGAGTAGATTGGCATAAAGAAGTAGTCGATTTAAAGATAATTTTCTCAAAATCTGACGATGACTGTAAATAGAAATCAAGCCCTTACATTTTCACTAAGCTATCAGGATATCTAGTTCTGTTGTCACGGTCCATGTCTGGTAGATGTCGAAGAGAGTGGATGAGAGGATGCACCTCTGTCTGACTCCGACTGTGCTTCTAAACCTATCTCCTATATTGCCATTGAGGAGAACTGCTCTAGACGCCTTCTCGTACACGTCCTCTATGGTGCCGATTAGTTTTGTTTTTATGTTGTATATCTGCATGGCAGCCCAAAAAGCTGCATGTCATTTCTTGTCGAAAGCCTTCTTGAAGTCAATGCTGCAGATACTTTTCACAGAGGATTCTAATGTTGAAGATCTGTTCTATAGTGCTACATCCTGCTCTGAAACAATCAGACTTTCTTTCAGCAATAATGTGCTCGCTTGGGGTTTCAGTCTGTTGAGGATTATCTTAACCTTGCTTGGGTCACTGATGATACTCGTTGTTCGTTAGATCTTAGGGTTGTTGTTGTAGAGTTTAAAACCATTTTTCAGCACAAGATAGGCAATATATGGCGGACAGTATAAATGGTGGAGGATGAACCAGAGAAAACCCCGGTAAGAACCACCGACCCACGATAAGCTACTGGCAAGCTTTCTCACATACCCACATTGGCCGAACCAGAGACTCGAACACACGCAGACACAAGTGATATGGCAATGATCCGTAACGGTGAGCGCTTTAGATCACAGGGCCACTTGGTCACACCCCCTTTTTCCAGGGAGAGTGATGATCAGAGAATGTGTCCATAGGGTGGGACATTATCCTGTTTGCCAGATTTTGTTGCAGATTGTTGTGAGGACATCTATCACGGAGTTCCTCCTGCTTATCTACCCAGATTACTTCCTTTTCTTTAGTGACTTTATTACAGACTCGTGTTCTTTCCTGATCGAGTGGTCAACCTCTGTTGTGGTCAGTGATATGTTTAGTACAGCTTTGTCTTTAAAAGTCTCCTGATTGTAAAACTTAGAACAATACTCCGTCCATCTGTCAGGAATCTCTTACCAACCTTGTCTTGGATCGTGGTAGATCTCCCCCGTTTATCTGTTTCACCGACTGGTATGTCTTGTTACTGTTTTTCTAGTTCAGGTTTTCTCGATTTCATTACATTCGTCATTGAACCTGCTTTCCTTCGCTCTGTTTAAGCTTTTTCTTAGCTATTTTGTTATTCTCCCTGATTTTTCTGTTCCTTTTATTTTCGCTTCATGCTCAGTTTTCTCCTCACATCACAAAGGTCAAGGATATATTCTGTGACCTAGGGCTTCGTTATCCTTTGATGTTTGACTAGGATATCGCTGGCCGTGCCTATTACTGCCGTGTTGATGATAGTGATCAACCATGTCTATTTCTACAACACCCAGATTTGTGAGTGGTGCAAATTTGACGCCTAGTGATGCCTCAAGTGCTTATGCCATGCATGGATCTTTAAGTTATTCAAGTTCAAACCTGCTCCTAACCTCTCTTGAATTCTAGAATTTCATCAGACGAAGTTTGATAGTCATCATTAGCAAGTCATGGTCGCTTTCTATGTCGGCTCCTTGGAAAATATGTGTTCGGGCAATGTTGACGCTAGATCGGAAGCGCTTCCTCGCCATCATGTAGTCGATCTGGCTGTGGTGTTCTTCGTCTGGGCTGTGACAAGTCCATCTTCTAGAATATTTGTGAGCCAAGGGTGTTCGTTAGCACAAGGTTGTTGTAAGTGGCGATGTCCAGGAGCTTCAGTCCTCTTTCATTGGTTTGATCATTACAGTATGGACCACAGACTTTTCGCCAGTCGGCTTGTACGTCTTCTCCTACATTGATGTTCCATTCACCTTCAATAACTAGTCTTATGTTACGCGTTTAGGCTCGAATAAATAGTAACACAAGAAAGAGTGAAAACAACAACCTATGAAAAATTTCACAAATTATTTATTTCCCTGAAAAAATACTGTACATATGAAAAAATAAGAACGTATGGTTTTAAGAATCAAATCCAAAAATAATCAAAGAATAATCCACGAATACAATTTTAGAAGTCCTAATAATAAAATATTCTAATGATTTCCAGTTAGAGTCCCGTCGAAGAATCCAAGATGCAAGGCGATGTCATATGCCGTATCCAGTTCAACGTTGTTGTCTACAGTTCCTTATAGAAACACAAGAAATAATCCCGTGTTTGAATTAATGAACTTTCATTACATATTTTCCAGGAAAAAATAATGATTTCTTTAGAATCAAAATAATTCGAATAATCATTAAAATGTAATTCCCAAAATGACACAACAAAAGAAACACCGTTACGTCCCAGTGTTTAGAAGCCCGACTGATATAGTTTCTTTAAAACAATAATTATATACACTAATTTTGAGGCGTAGAATAAGTGAAAGTATGATTATGTTTAGATCACGTACTCAAACAATAGCCCTGACGAAAACCAATCATTTTACTCTAAGAACAAAATATTTAAAAAATGTGTTTACTTCAATAAAACTATTTACATGCCTAGGGTCACATATTCAACACATCCTCGATCTCAGCCTTATTATTCCCACAATAAAATATTTAAAAAATTTAAAAAATTGTTCACGTGACTATTACTAATTTTGAATAAAGGTCGGAACTAGGTCAGCTTTATGTGTTTACAATTGAATCAGTCTAGGTCAAACTATTATCTGAACAAATTTCCAAATCACGTAAAGAAGATTATATTATAATAGCGTGTACAATAAAATAAATTTTTTAAAGCTGACAAACAAACAATAAAATTTTTAAAAAATATGAATTAAATCAGATATACGTAACACTAGAATAGCCTTCTTGAGTGTCTGGTAAATGAGAGTTTGAAGACGGTCTTAGAAAGCATCTAATTCATCATTATTATAGTTAGATATTGGGGCATAAACCTCTATGATGGTAATCTTGACAAGAGATGCCCTCAAGTGAATGGTAATCGTCATGTTCACAATGGTCGACAACCCATGACAGCATTTACTCAGAACTAGAAAGAAGAATCCGTGCCTTAGAGATGAGATGTTATAGAATATAGAATGATCATGAAATCTCGTATTCAGACCACATTTCTAATTAGGAGGTAGTATTTGAATCCAGAGTGCAATTGGAGCATATGACGATATGCTCACCGCTCTATGATCACATCTCGCGTTCATCTGGCCTGTCAAATACAATCATATTAGGCAAAGTGAGAGGAAAGAGAAAACGAGACAGACAGAAGAAGGGATGGTAAGATAACATTAAAGAGTGAACAGTCATGTACTTCGCAAAGTCCCTAAGAACAGCGGAGAGCTGTAAAAATATAGAGAGAGATTGTCGAATAGTCATCAGTGGCGCCCTTACGACCAGCCAAAGTACGGGAGAGATATTTAAACGAATGAGTCAGATATAGTTAAACAACTATTGAGTTACATTAGTACATAAAATATAAAGGGGAGTTACTCTGTGATTCCTATTTTTAATGATTGCGTGGCTTGCTGTGTTTGACCGTAAACAGTATATGGGGGTTTTGGGTTTTGGTTTTGGTCCATAGTTTTAAATGATGTGCAGGACCAATGACAAATCATGATACACATTTCATGGAAGTTCAAGAGAGACGATTCTTTCACTGAGTAAATATCTTTCCTATAAGAGTATGATAGGTCTATGTGTGGCATATTAATGGCATAGTTTATGTTCAGAGTACTGAATTTATGTGTGTGTTGTATATGGATTGCACTGATTGCGTTCAGTGTACTGACTTTAACCTGTATGATTCGTATATAGATTGCATAGCTTACGTTCAGGGTACTGAGTTGTCACATATCCATTCCATAGTTTTCATTCAGAGTACCGCGTTTATGTCTTGATTGCATATCGAGCATATAGCTTAGGTTCAGAATACTGTGTGTGTGTGTGTGTGTGTGTCGCATATCGATTGCAGAGCTTGCGTTTAGAGTACTGAGTTTAATGTGTGTGTGTGTGTGCGTGCGTGCGTTCGTGCGTGCGTGCGTGTGTGTGTGTGTGTGTCGTATATCGATGGCACAGCTTTCATTCAGGGTGCTGGGCTAATATGTGTGTGTGTCGCATAACGATAACATAACTTGCATTCAGATTACTGAGTTAATGTGTGCGTCGAATGAAGATTGTATAGCTTGCTTTCAAAGTATGAGTTTAATGCTAGTGTGTGTGGTACATCGTTTGCAAAGCTTGCGTTCAGAGTACGAAGTTAGTGTGTGTGTGTGTGTGTGTGTGTGTGTGTGTGTGTGTGGCATATCAATTGCGTAGCTTGCGTACAAAGTATAGAAAAATGTACATCTGCTCTCACAGTTGGAATGTTACTAATGAGTTCGATCAAAGAGCAATATCACAGGCTAGAGTATGTACTTGGTCATTAGAAATAAGAGTCAAATAAATTGTGGACATGAAAAATAAAATGCCCATAACGGAAGACGGACTAAACATTGATCTTGGTCTTTTTTCAATACAATTCTTTACTTAACTACCAGAAAACGGGTCTTATCTCGTAAATTTCCCACCGCATCCTTTGCTAAAATGATAAAATGAGCCACAATTACATCGAATTTTGTTTCTGCAACTGGCTTTTCATGATTATACTGGAAGAGGGAGTAAATAGACACATGGTATCAAAAAAGATATTTTAGAAGAAAAAAAACAATTGTAACAAACTGGGCTTCATAACTTTAAATATTCTTCAAGGGTGTAAGTTTATTTTTTTTTAAAAATGAATATAACTTGAACGGTACCTGCAACATATACCACTGATTTCAAATGTAAATCAGTGAAATTCAGTGTATCGAATCATCAATTACCACTTAAAAATCAAGATGACAGGAAATTAAAACGAGTTTGTTTGAACGAATCATCTATCTGGGATGATATCGTTGTATCTTAGTATCTACGAAGTTCTGGATGGATGGAAGGAATACCATTTTCGACTGCCAGACTCATGAAAGTTCCAAAAACCTTTTAAAGGTTGTAACCAAAACATAGTTTTAAAAAAAAAACTTTGCATTTTTACCAATATCGTATTGTCATAATTTAGTGTATTATATATATATATATATATATATATATATATATATATATATATATATATATATATATTCGTTTGAATTTGTGTATTATTTTTTGTTTCTTCTCTTTTATTCTCAAGCACCTAAACTGACACTAGTTGAATCGTATCCAGAACCCCAACTTAGGGTACAATAGTTGCAAAGAAAACGAGTTATTTAATTCAAACACGAAAAATAAAGAAACAAACAAATAAAAACAACCAAGAAATTTTAACAAAAAGAACTAAATTTATATTATTCTAACCTAATTCTAAATTACAAACTGTTAATTATTCCGAATCTGAGTACGGGAGTTTCGAGATGATCATGACAGAAATACCAAAAGAAACCTTACCGGCGAAGAGCACCCTGCTAATCATTCCAGGAAAGACAATCGTGAATAATGGCAGAATTTTTAAATATGCTGCTAATATCGAACCTCCCTTCACGTGGAGCATGTTCTTTGCTGCCAGAGATCTTTGTGCCAGCACCTTGGAAAATAAATAGTTGTGTCTTTTTATTCAATGGTGTGTGTGTGTGTGTGTGTGTGTGTGTGTGCTGTTTTGCTTGGATACTATGTTTTGTGTGTCAGTTGGTGTTGTTAAAATATGAATGTTTTACACTGAGGAATTTTGAAGAACTGATGCTTGGATATTCTTTCATAAGCAATCTTCACATAATAAATTGCAACAAACGTATCATATTGAATATGATACGATAATTGCAATCAAGTAACGGTAAAACATTGGTGTTTCAAAAGAAGCATAGATGATATCACTCTGTGTGTGTGTGTGTGTGTGTGTGTGTGTGTGTGTGTGTCTTTCAAACATATTCAGTCATATTGCTACGATGTCTGCAGTGTGGCAGTTTATAGCAATGTCTAGAACTGTTGCATCATGTTACAGATATGTAGCATAATGTCCCACCCAGTTACATTATCCTGACACCAGGCCGACCAGTCCTAACACTAACCTCTTAATGCTGAACACCAAGCGAGGTAGCTGTTAGTAACATTTTTATAAGTCTTTGGTATGACTCAGCTAGAGATTGAACCCGCAACCTCCCGCATCCGAGGCTAACGCTCTAACCACTAAGGCCACCGGAGCGGTCGGTTATATAAGCAAGTAAATAAATGTTGTGTGACGATTTTTACATAATGTGCATGTAGCTTAGAGAGGTCATAAATAGCGAAGACAGAGTTAAGTAAGTGAGATAGAATGTTAGTAAGTACCTGATCTGAACAAAAATACCAAGCACTCAGTATTGTTATTCCGAACACATTGCCGGGCCATGGTAGGTCGCCACTATCGACTCTCCGTAACAAATGAAAAGCTTCATCAGTCGGTATTCCGCAATCAGAGCCATTTAGCAGGTAAGATGGTATTGCTTTCGGAAAGTCCGTGTATAGTTTGGACATTCCTCCAACTCGAACAAAACCTTGATGAATCATAAAAACAGAGATTTTCCCACGTCAATCAAACGTTATGTCACTCACTTGGAAATATCGATCGGATAATATTTTTATTATGTTCACAGTTGGTGAGGTGAAAAGGAAATAAACGACGGTTTCTATAATTTTGATTCATATAATATTAAATGGTTCTCTATATCCAATTATTATATTACAAAAATGGGTAATAAACTCTCCAACCTGTCACCATGCGCTATCAAAATGTATTATCGTATACAACTTGTACATTGTTTTGTACTTAATGTGTTGAACAATTTTGAACAAAGTTTATGTTTTAATTTGTATACTGGTAGCTGAACAGTGCATTATAGCTTAACAGATTTTAAATATCGATAACAATATCGTCGTGGTGCGTTTGAAGGTTCCATTTCTGTCAATAAGTCCCCTTGAGACTTTCACAGGCTCGTAAAAAAATCCATACAAAATGTCCACTGAGAATAATTGAGAAACAAATTTACCTAAGTCCAGAATAATTTTATAGTGTAGTCACTTAGTCTATTAGCTCAACTAGGCACATAACCACATGGATTTATTTGCATGGTTTTAAATAAATATCCTTCGAGGGTTTCGGGGAAGTGAAATTCACTCAATGCATCCCCTACATGTTATACGAAGCAACCAATGGGTGCAGTGTTACAAGTGAATCGTATGTGGACGTTTTACAAACGTGTGGTTTGTATAGAAACAACTTGGGATTGTATTTTAAGGATTTTAACCGTGTCGCCTTTATCTTGGTTTTGTATGCCTTTTGGAGAGATTTTGCATCATATTTAGATTTTTATTTTGTCTCTTGGAGGAATTAACATTTGGTTGAAGGTATTCCTTGTCTTCAGAGTAGCAGTTAAATATGGGGTTTCTGGCGCAGTAACCCTATTTTTACTCCAAACAAATACAGATTCGCCTTTTCAGACCCCTACCGGGGACACCCGCGGTAGTACCTGGCCATGTTGAGATCCATCGTAGTGACTTATTTTTGGTCGCTTACGCGAAAGTATTTGCTTGGAGTAAAATAGGGTTACTTCGCCAGAAATACCCATATTTAACTACTACTATGCTGTTTTAGATAAAATTTATACTTGATGAAATTTTATATTAGACATTATAATATCTTATAAGAAATGAGTTTCCGGATACATCTATAAAAATGTTGGGTTTAATCTAACAAATAAGTTTTTTTAAAAGATTTAAATCTATAAACCATGCATCAAGATACACTAAAATAAAGCATAATGTGATTAACGATTGTATCAAGATACACTAAAATAAAGCAGAATATGATTAGTGATTGTATCAAAGAGTGTAAGTGTTGTAGATCAAATCAGTACAAATCGGTATGGTTGTTTTTTTTTGGAGCTGATTATATAATAAAAAGAGGTTGGACTGATGATCCAATGTTATGTATCGAAGAAATGATTTATATATTTATCACACCTGATCAAGCTCAACCTGACTGCCACTGATACATTCTGTGTAATATAAGTTTTCGTATTCGCTAATTCTCTTTGGGAGGATGTCAGTTAACATACTCTCATTGACACGGAATTCGCGTATTAAATCGTCCATATCATATTTAACTCCACATGAATCAGATCATATTTAATCAAGCTTTTTCAAAGTCACACTAACGGTTTTACGCGCACTTTTTGTTTCAAATCGATGTCCTATTCGTTTACACGCGGTTGCCAGAGAAACTCCTATTCCGGATATTATCAGAAAGAACGGGTTTAATGCTGCGCTGCTGGTGATAACACCAGATCCTGTTAGCGCCAACGGAATATAAGATATGACACGTACGTTTCTGCTGTTGTATTTGTAACAATGTTTTGTGCACCAAAGTTTTATCGTAGTATTTGTAGTACTGCATTAGCGCATCAGTTTTCGGAATATATTCCGAAAAAAATGATTGAAGTCTATGATTTGCTTTTACTTCATTAATTATTTACGTGATAGCAAAAGCTGTGATTCCAACAAATGAATCAAGTACCTGACAATACTTTTCGTTGTTAGGATTTGCCAGAAAATTTCTATACGTGTCATAAACATCTGAAGATGTGTCCTCATATCTTCGATCGGTTAATACTTCATCTTTTATTATCCATCTGTATGATTTGAAATTGTTTTTTATGTCCGTTAAATCATTTACTAAATCCGCGTAAAGTTGCTGATTCTTCAATAAGTCCGAGTACTAAACCTATATTTAGTGTACTAAATTTTTTAAGAACAAGATACTGTCTTATAATTGCGTAAGTTACCGCAAATTTTCAATCATTCATTTTTTAACAATAAATCTGTTTAATAAAAGAGAATATTTTTATTTATAATCACCAAAATATCGTATGATGAATTAAATATATTTTCGATTTCATCGTAATAATTTCTTATTAACAGTTGCCTAGAGCGTTCTAGCGATGAAAATGGAACATCTTTCATCAATAAACAAAATACAAATTAACATGATTATCGTATCTTTCTAAGTCATTGACGGTATTAAAAACAGGTTTTTTTCCTCATCGGAATAAATGTGAATTATCTTGTCAATATCGCTGATTACTTGTAATGATTTATTGACGAGAACATGATCAAACTCAATTTCGTCGTACATTAATGCTCTAATCGCGTTAGTATATGCTTTCAACAAAATTCAGTCTAAGCACGCTCATCAAGAACATTAAGCAGGGTCTTTTTATCATGATAATCCATTCTGCACGTGGCAGTAGCGATCAAGTAATTTATTGTTTTTTGCCAGATGTTCCACCTGGTTCGTTGATGCAAGTTAATCCTCATCAGATTGTATCCGATCAATCTGGAAAATCAAATATCTCCAATTGCGATGCAACTGACTTATTAATTTGGGCGACAACTTGATTTTAACAATTAAATAGTAACCTATTACTTACACTTGAGATCGGTCAATTGAAAACGAATTTTTTAAGACGTTTAACAATAACAAGATCAAACAAGGAAAAATGTATCGAAGAAAGATCTTTGTAGGAGTCTTTGGAAATATATTTTCCAAAATTGTTGAAAATATACATGGACTCCCAAATAAAATTGCACCAATTGCCGTAGACGCATGAAAAGCATTTGCGATGGGCGTCGCATCTTCAGCTGCAACTGCAGTCGGACCAAAAATCGCAGGAAAAAAGCAAACCGCCATCTATCGCAGATATCGCGCAGGTAATTTGAACTATATTGCCAACGTCAAACACAGCTAAGGCGTTGATTGCAACAACTGAGAAATTGTTATCACCGCGCGAAGGAGGTATAATACGAAAAGTAGCATTAAAAACAAGATGACATGGCATTGCCGCGTTTTAATTTTTGTGCCACATAACAAACATTATGTGGCAATAATAATAAAAATATGTCAGTTAAAGATTACCTTGTCCTTATCGAGGAATTTGATAGGGATTACTCAACAACAGAATTTGAGTATATTGAGTATCTTGACGAAAACTCAAACCAAACTGATCTGAGTGGGGTTAGAACTTTAAATACACGAGACGATGACGTCTTTTGGCTACCGCATAAAGCTGTCCATGAAGTACGTGGACAAATAAACGCGTCAAATGATGGTGATACTGCAGCTGGTACTGAAATAACTTTAGTCAATAACGGATGGAGTTTGTTTGAAAGTGCGAGTTATACAAATCAAACTGTAGAGAGTATTTCTGGTTACTCGCCAGTCGCTAGTACAATAATTATTTCTGTATCATTTAGCGATGATTACTCAACAAATATGTTTAGCTTTAAGGATATTGGAAATGGATATGCTGTTTCAAATGAATTTATTCTTAACAGATTTATAGTTAATGCCGACCTTGTTGTTAATTTGGCTACTGTTAGAAAGTATTTGATTGAAAACTCTGATTTATTTGGAATCATAGCATAATATACATTTGCATGTGAAGCAGCTGTAAAAGCTTCACACACGGTAGTTTGCAATAAATGTGGACTTACTCCACCAGCAGCTGTAGCTAGTGGAACAGCTATGATACCAGTAATAAACGATTTAATCACCAGGAATGCAGAACACAATGAAGGATATGTCAAAGGAAAGGCGTTCACGAAAGAATCCTGTCCAATCACAATGATGTTGCCGTTAAGCACAATATTTGGATTTTGTAGCGATTACGATAAAGTTTTTGCAGAATCAAACATACTCTTACAGTGATACTAGTAAAAGATGAGCATTGTTTGTTTCACGCTGATGGCGTTGATAATGCTCATTTTAAAATACTAAACTCGCACTGTGGATGCCACGAATACTTATATCGATAAGCGAATCAGCTGAACTCGAAACAATGCTTACCCCGTACACTACAAAAATATATTTCATGCAAAACAAAATATGTTACTCTTGTGTTCCAT
The DNA here is from genome assembly GCA_028554795.2 of Sinohyriopsis cumingii. Taxonomy (NCBI): domain Eukaryota; kingdom Metazoa; phylum Mollusca; class Bivalvia; order Unionida; family Unionidae; genus Sinohyriopsis; species Sinohyriopsis cumingii. Next base: position 63,149,273 of record CM068827.1, read on the forward strand.
ATACAAGACATATACCTGTTACATTTCAGCTACAGGATAGACGCTAATCAACAAGGCAATACATCCTTGTTCGATGATGCTGATGTTAGCAGCATCAGTGTCAAGATAAACTCAAAACAGTATCCAGAACGAGCGTGCGAATGCAGCTTTTCCGCTGGCGCTGATAGAAATGTGTCACGCGCCTAAATGTACTTGATGAGCCGATCAAAAATATCATGACGCAGACAGCGACTCTCAAATATATGTCGAGGATTTTCGTACTCTCTATCCAATCTTTTCCTTTGACGCGTCTAAACATTCTGAACGAGCTATTAGATCGCCGGCTGACGTTGAAGTAGCGTGGACGCTGGGGACAAATCCAGTTGATGCGCTTAACGTTCTCGCACTCGTTTCCAACGACAGATTTTTGAGACAGGGCAGGATGTTTGTTTAGGTTTAATTGTTCACGATTTTGTGTAACAACAAGCAAATATATCACGAAAGAAATAAACCTCACGAAAGGACAAATAACAAAGTTGTCGACTGCAGTTGCTAAACGACGTGCAGTTTTTCTTAAGATATCGCCAGCGTCGACAACAACGCCAACGGCGTTGTGGGCATCAATGAAATTAATGTCAACTCAGCAACAAGTAACAAAAATGTCGAATGGGAAAATAGTTGTACTTAATCTGTCAGTGACACAAATAACAGCGATCAACCCCGATTGGGCACGGCATGGCGGGATTCTAGGACCAGCTCTGGCAAAGTTATCGAAAACAGTACTGAAAAAACTATTACCAGTGTTTGGAACATTAGGACTAGCAGCAGTATCAGGAGCAATATCAAGCGCAACTAAAAAGGCAGTTTCCGGTGACGGTATCAAACAAATTGCGTAGTACTTCGTGTGTTCGCGATTTTGTGTGACAATAATGATAAATAATGGCAGCTTGAAAGAAAACACGAAAGTCACCAGAGAAACAAAAGACAACAGCACGAAAAAAGACATCTTGCAGTATGAAGACGACACAGGATGGATTTATAGTGCACGAACAGCGGCAAGTTTACTTTCACATTTGTTAGGAATAGGCAATGGAGTACATGGTCGAGAACTAATGTTATCGGGCACCAGACGTTGATTCAGCACGCGCTAAGCAATTTTAAAATACTTGATCAATTAAAATCAGTGAAAGGATTTCACGGAGTCTATTCCAAAGACGAACTTGATAATGCACCTTCATTGTTGTCAACATCGACAATGTCGCCGTCGTTGTCATCATCTCCTTGCACCAGCAAAGTGAAATCAACTTCTTCTGGTTTCGGTAAATATGTTCCGGGTATTGTTTCTTTAGTGTTAACCTCACTGTTGTTATAAATATCCGCCAAACGTTTCATCAAGTCCAAATACAATATAACCTTCGTCTAATTTAATGAAAAAAATGAAAGATATCAGGTATCACATAATCGCAAATATAAAAACCAAGGACAAACTTAAAGAGGCAATTCGCAAGTATTTTTCAGTGACGTTGTCACCGACCGTGACACGGTAACAGTCAGTCTGATTATCGAGAGCGACGGGCGAGACAATTTTCTCCTGAACAAAAACGAAAAATATGAACTACTTAAGAATCGTACAGATGCTTAAGCATAGAATAGAAAAGCAATGATGAATTACTGTCATTCTTATATTACTAGACAAGAATTAATACGAATTTGAGAGATAATTAAATATCATATCTAAAACTTATTCCTTCAAATATCGCATTTGATGTAGTTAATTTTCTAGCTCCATCATCAACAAACTTTACCGACATAGGACAAAAACTAAAACGTTTAGCAGCAGCTGACATTGACTTAAATTTTATTTCCTCGTTTGTTTCAAGCTTTATTCCAATTATAGGTTTAGCGGGACATCTGAAATTAACACCGCCGCCTCGTCCTCGTCTATTATTCTCCTTTGTTGTTACAAGATCTATATTTTCCAGACTATTGTCGGTCTTAATACCATTGCGATGATCTATTACCAGACCTGGTGGAATTGGTCCGTAAAATGTTTCAAATGCAAGACGGTATGACAGATATTTCACAAAATCAGTTTTAATACCTCGAACACACACCAGCAAATATCCGCTATTTTGTAAATTACCCAATACGTTTTCCATTTTAACGTTTTGAATAATTCCTTTATCTCATGCTTCGTAAGTTGATACACTGGGTGAGGTTGAAACTCATCTTGCAATGATAAATGTGTATGTTGTCGTCGGTAACCTCCCCAGTAACGTGGTAAACTCTTGTGGGTTTTTAACGTCTTCACAAAACAATGTATATATAAAATCTTTTCAAAAGATTTCAACGTATTCTTCTTCATCTTATCTCTTGACTTCTATTTTACACTCGCTGATGTTTCCTTACCGAACGGTGATTTCGTTTTCAGGTTTATCACTGACCCTATTGGCAGCATACATGTTGTATGTTGGATGTACGTAACAATACTCTTGTTCATTAGCACTTGCCATTAATCGCATATTTCTGTCATTATACTATACGTTTTTCTTTTATTTACTTGTACATATTTTGATGAATCAATTAGAAATTTGTAAAACGTAACATAATAGCATGTTAAAATTGCGCGATATTGCGAAACGAAGCTTAATTAATCCTATTAAAATTGCAATCGTTTTTGTATGTTTTGATAATAGTTACAAATGCTGTGCTAACAAACTTTTCCTCGACAAATTTGTTTGATCTGCTTCAGCAAACGATTAAACGCGAATTCGACAAACATAAGAAACTAAACATATTAGTACAATAGCATGTGCTGCTATCAAAATTAGACGTGACAGATGTCAGTGACATCGACGAAGAAATTGCTGATCGTACATCGGCACGAAATCTAAACGCATTTTGCTTGGAACTAACCTTGCTGCATTGTCGTAGAAAATTCATCAGGAAATTAATAAAAAGATTAAAGAATATACTACATCTGGTTCGGGCTAGAAATTTGAATCTATTTCCGAGATTCTGTTTTACACAATGAAATACAATTCACTGAGACGAAGCTCGTACGGTGACTTTCCAATGAAAATTAAAAACAAAAAATGTATTAAAGTTACAAACACTGACGACTGATGTTTTCATTGGGTTATACTTTCTGCACTGTTTCCACCAAACAAAGACGCAGAACGAGTTACCAAACACATTCCACATATTTTAGGATTAAACATTTCCTCGATAGACTTTCCAGGAGCCGAAAATCAATTACCGTAGTTTGAGCAGCAAAATAATATTTCCATAAATGCGTTCGGTGTCCATGAACGCGGCCAAATATATCCATGATATATTTCTGCTAAAGCATCATAATCAACAATAAATGTGTTGATCTATAAAAACCATTACGTGTGGATCAAGAATTTTAACGGACTTTTTGGAAAACAATACAACAAACACCGAGAACGGAAATATTTTTGATACCAATGCTTGCACTGCTCTGTTGGCGATAAAGAATTTCAGCAGGCGGCACTTACAGTACTGCTCGGACGTGCAGCGAATAATAATGCCTGAACGAGGCAAGAACATATTACAATTCAAAAGCTACAAACACACAATGAAAGTTCCGTTTCTAATTTACGCCGACTTTGACTGTCTGTTGCAGCCTGTACTTGTAATCCCGACCAATCATCGACGAGGCGAGCACAATATCATGTTCCTTGTGGAATCGCCTACAAAGTTGTTTGTGTTGCTGGTTCTGGTTTATCAGAACCAGTTAAGATTTATCGTGGTCCAAATCCGGCAGTTTGGCTACTAAAGAAGCTTATTAACGAAGCTGATTCTATTTCAAACAAACTTTTTAAAAAAATCACGCCAATGGCGCAGTTAACACAACAGGAAGAATCAGACTTCGCCACGGTAGAATTATGTCACATATTTTAGTTCACATTGAGAGACGATCGCGTTCAATATCATTGTCATTTGACCGGACAATATCGTGGAGCAGCTAATAATAATCACCAGAATTTAATCCTGTTGTCCTTTACAATTTCCGTGGATATGATTCGCACATTATCGTAGAAGCTTTCGGTGACCCAGAAATTCAAAAACTTTTAAAACTCGACGACGGAACATATATGTCAGTCACGTTTGATAAATTAAGATTCATCGACAGCCTACAGTTTACGGTAGCAAATCTAGACCAGCTGGTTCGAATTTGCAGCGATTTTAGCAGCCTGGAAAATCATTTAGGTGCGCAGACAAGTTTGCTTAAACAAAAAGGCATATTTCCGTATGAATATGTCGATGACTGGTCGAAATTCAATAAGGAACAATTACCTGATCGATCAGAATTTAATTCTTCATTAAAAAACGAATAAATATCTGAGCGCGAACTTGAATAAGCAAAATTGATTTGGAATAAATTTGACTTTAAAACGTTAGGTTATTATCATGATTTGTATTTGATGACTAATGTTTTATTATTTGCCGATGTATTTGAAAGTCTAGGCGAGCAAGCTACAACAATTACGCACTTGATCCGTGTTGGTATTATTCTGTGCCGGGCTTATCATGGGATGCTCTGTTAAAATTTTGTAAGGTAAAACAAGAACTGCTAACTGACGTTGATATGTTTAATTTTATCGAGCGGGGTATCCACGGTGGTATTAGTGTTATCACAAAAATTTATCGGCCGCGAACAACAGGTATATGCTTCATTTGAACCATAAACAACCATCAAAATATATTATTTATCTTTACGCCAATAATTTGTACGACTACGCAATGTCTGAGCCGATGCCTTATGGTGGATTTCATTGGATCTGTCCAGATCAGTTTCTACGAGAAACCGAGAAACAGATACTTAAAGACGTTAGTTATTTCGTTGAAGTAGATCTGGATTATCCGATTGCACTGCACGATTTGCACAACGATTATCCTTATTGCGCAGAATCAATGTTGATCGATTATAGTGTATTATCTGAAGAACAACGAATGATTCCTGGTGCCAGAAAAAAACTCAATGGTCCGAAAGCTAGTTCCAGATTTGATGGATAAACGAAATTACGTAATTCATTACAAGAACTTGAAACAAGCAGTAGATCCAGGTTTGATTTTACAGAAATTTCATTGTGTATTAAATTTCAAACAATCACCATGGATGAAGGGTTATATAGGCTCAAATACAATCCGACGAGCAGCTGCTGTTACCGAATTTGAGAACAATTTCTTTAAACTAACGAACAATTCAGATTTTGGAGAAAACTATGGAAAATGTTAAAATACGTCAACATCAAGATAGTTAATGATATTGACCAACGAAATAAACTAGTTGCCGACAATGATTTTGTTAGCATGAAAATATTTAATGAAATCGTTGTTGCGGTACAACGAAGAAAAAGAAATATGAGGTTGAATAAGCCGATTTATGACGGTGCCGCCGTACTTAATCTATCAAAAGTGTTAATGTATGATTTTTATTACAATTTCGTTAAACGTCAATGACCCAGCTTCAAAATGTTATTTACCGACTGACTCGTTAGTGTAAGATGTGTTTCTTTATCAAGAAATCTATGACAATCGAGAACTATTTGATTTGTCAGATTATCCTCGTGACAGTGGGTTTCATGATATTATCAATAAAAAAGTAATTGGAAAGATTAAAGATGGAAAAAAAACTTTATTGTAGTAACTCATTTTATTGGATTACGAATTACAATGTACTGTTTGAAATTAGTGAACGAAAAATTTAAAAACTAGCAAAAGGTTTACCGCGAGGATATGTTGAAAATGTTTTTGGTTTTGGCGATTGACGGAAATGATAGGCATGTTCGAACAATGGAGATCGAACAAATCATCACAAACTAGAAACTGACGTTACTGTGAAACGCGGACTGTCAAAACCTGATGACAAACGATATTGCGAAGACGGAATACGTACTTTAGCGCTTGGTCATTAACAAACACGACGATGGAATTTTGTTGATGTACTGTTTTCAGACTGTTATTATAAAGTTATCTTAATGATAGGGTATGAAAATGCATCTAAAGGTAATAAATAATGTTTGAAACGTTGACAGTGACAGATAGCAGCAGCCGCAATATTAAAAATCTAATACTTGACAGTAAACCGTTGAAAGTTGAAATAAACAATGAAATTTACGGAATATGTTTTAGTAAGTTTGTCAAGCTGACACTTTCACTGATTCGATCTGAAGAATCAGAATATTTTAAATATCTCGATCAGTTAAGATCAGAACTATCAACGTGGTTTAATAACTTCCACGATCCGTTCAGACAATAAAAATACACTAAAATAACAATAGAACTTGAACGGTCAAAAGTGTATTTTGTTGATATAAATATAGGCTTTGCAGAATCGCGACAAAAGATTTATTCGAAATTCGAAGACTAGTGAGTGGACAACTAAAACTTTGTTTTTGTCATCAAGACGATGAAATATTTCTGATATCAACAGTTGAAAAACTGACAATAGGTGAAGAAATATAAATCAGTTTTATCTAACAATTTAAAATATCAAATAAAAAGATATCAGTTATGCTATGATAGGAGTATAGTAGTAGTAGTTAAATATGGGTGTTTCTGGCGAAGTAACCCTATTTTTACTCCAAACAAATACTTTCGCGTAAGCGACCAAAAATAAGTCACCACGATGGATCTCCATTTGGCCAGGTACTGCCGGGGGTGTCCCCGATAGAGGTATAAAAATGGCGACTTTGCATCTGTTTGGAGTAAAAATAGGGTTACAGTGCCAGAAACCCCATTGTTACTAATACTCTGAGGACTGGGCGATGTTTGTGCCTTTATCATCGCTACAAAGCTTTCACTTGGCATCAGGTAGCCAGTGTTATGCTGATGCGCCGTTAATAAATGCGTATATACTCACATGCATCACAGTGAATACCGTGCTAATTGAATTTTGTCATGAATTATACTTTTCTTGGTTTTAAAAGCTGCAGTATGCCTTCTTCGTCAGTGGGCCTTGATGTTGTTTAGTGCATGGGTTTTGTAATTCATTTCGTTTTACCATGCGTGTCAATGGCCCTCGGTATTGTTTAGTGCATAAGTGATGTAATTCATTTCGCTGTACCATACGTGTCAGTGGGCCTCGGTGTTGTTTAGTTTATGGGTTATGTAATTCATTTCGTTGTACCATAAGTGTCAATGGGCCTCGGTGTTTTTTGTGTATAGGTTTTATAATTCATTTCGCTGTACCATACGTGTAAATGGGACTTGGTGTTGTTTAATGTTAAGTTTTGTAATTCATTTCTCCGTATCGTTTGCAGTGTTGTTTAGCACATTTTAGTTTCCTTGATGCGATTTTATGTAAATTATCTTTGCTTGCCCTAGCTGTGTCCCTCGTCTCTTTCCTTGCTTTTTTTATAGCTATTATTCGCGTGACAGCTGTATAATTCATGCAATTCCTTTATTAAGTATGTTATTTATATGTTATGTTATTTATATGTTATTAGTCTAGCTCTTATTCATTTCATGTAATTTGCTATTACTTCCATTCTGTATCTTTTGCATGTAAATTTTGTGTAGACGATTTATGCAGCAGTACAATTACAGATAATTAGCTGTTTTATAGTTCTCAAACGCTTTAAGTGTCGGCATGTCTTGTTTTAATCCTATCCTTTATGAATGCAGTTTCTCACTCTTGGCAGAACAACTCATTGGAGCTAATATGGTTTATTTTAGTACCGACTTAAGGTAAAATATTTTGGCATTAAATTTGACTTCGGATCCTTCATGTACAGGAATTGAAGGTATAATTATTGTTACGGATTTATTGTACAAAAACAGTGAATCATAACGGAAATTAGGTTTTGTGATTCCTCCTAGATATGCCATTACATTCCAATATTCTTGAGATAAATCGATATCTACAATAGCATTACATTTGCAATTTACAACTGAACAATGAAACTTCAGGTAATTATCTTCGTGTATTTTGTCTTGTTTGTAATATTCAAGTCACATTAGCCATCATTCCAATGGCTCAACTAGCCTTTTGTTTTACATACCAATTTAACATATCTCAGTAATGTTTATAAAAGTTTGGGAATTATGGGATGAATGTTATAATCTAAAATAAATGTGTATTTACTTACTTATGACCATGAGTACCAATGCGCCTCCAACCATTATCACCGTTTGTAATGTGTCGGTATATATCACTGCCTTCAGTCCACCTGTTAAGAAAATCGATATTATTATTATCATCATCATCATCATCATCATCATCATCATCATCATCATCTTTATTGATAATATCCGATCGTCATCTTGCTCTTCCTGAGATCCGAACGCATCACAATTTTGCAACAGAAAACAATCAACTTCATGTATTTGCTGAATTGTAATTCACTACTATCTTAGAAAAGAAGTATTATGAATTCTACATTCTAAACTACAAGACCAATGTTCCAAGTAAAACATGTATTACTATTGCATTTTTTAGTGTTAAGTCTACTTTAATCGAACAGAAAGGTTTAAAAATTAGATGGTTTTGCTCACCTGATACGGTGTAGATGGACGTGATAGCAAGCAACAGCAGAATCCCAAGATACATGTTCCAACCTATGGTTTGTTGGATGAAGATTGTCCCGGCATAGATATCAGCCTAAACAGATAAACATAGGTGTACGTGTATAAAGATAAAAGGCATAAATCCAAGGCTATCCATTTTTTTATAAATTATGCTTCTGCTGGAATACTTACCGATCACATTAATGTTGGGAATATAAGCCCTACTACCTTCCAAATCCAGCACTCCGAAAGACTAAAATTAACATTTTTAGTCTATAATGCATAGATAATGGGCAATAACTCTTGTTCATTACATCCCCTTGTTACCCATAGGTGGTGCCAGTTTAAAACTCACCGGAATATCTTGTAATGGAAGACTCGCATTGCGGGGAAGCTCGGAAGTCACTAAAGAAATGTGATCGGGTAAATATTTTAGGAGAAAGGTAATTTACTAACAAAATTGCTTTCTCTTTCATTTACGTTCCCAAATCATATTAAAGTTAGAAGAAAAGGTAACAGGAAAAGGGAATGTTGAGCATCCAACCTACACCCCAGGTAACCCCTGAGTGAGAAATATTGGATTCCCCATGTAAAGGTTAACCTACTCTCCTAATTGCGAGCAGCACAACCGGAGGCAAGGTGTTTTACGTCTGAAAAGAAGAAATAATAAAATCCTCTTACCACATAAAATTATCGGGTGAACCTAGCGAAAGCTGCGCAGGGTCTTCGTCCGAAGGTTGTGTTGATGTCATTTGAGTCTGTAGCCGCTTATGTGACTTAGACTGTGCCTACCAGATCCACAGTGTGTTGCTGGGGAGCCAGATTTCTAAGATAAAAGCTCCAGAAGATTGACTGTGCATGCCAAACACCTGCCTCGACAAAATCTTCCATAGAAACATTACTGTCAAAGGCAATGCTTGCAGATATTGCTCTTATTTCGTGAGCAGAGATGTTAATGTGGCCATTCTGTTCTGGCGATAAGTCAGAGTACACCGTATGTATTACCCACAATTAGAAGTCTTGAGGGGTTATGCCCGTTTGACCAGGTTTAACAAGGCGAAAGAGGCGTCCTCGAGACCCACGAATAGACTCAGTTCGGTTCAGATAATGTCTGAGCGTACGAACCGGGTCCGTTTGAAAGCCACATGAGATAAGGAGAGAGGCCTATGATGACGTTTTCGTTGCCCACTAATGGCAACCTGTTCTTGCAACGAAAACAGGTTGTGTCATAGGGACTGCCGAGCCATCTTATCCAAACCGAGTGGGCATCAAATTTACGATACGAAGCGAGTGGTTCGCAGGGTCAGTGCATGATGAGTCTTGAGCGAGATAAAGCGTAAGCATGCGTCCCGTCGCGCAAGATCCAGGTTAGAGGAAGCCATCAAATCATTCGCCATTGCCGGTTAATCACCTTGGATATTCTAGCCTTTGACTCCCCGGCATATTCATTGTGAGGATTGTCTACCAGCCGAAAAATCGCAGCGACGCCAAATCCAACAGCGAATACGTGGCCACCATGTTGCAAACGAGCTTCGAAGTGGTATGTATAACTATTTTATCCATCCTATAGTAGTTCTTGTCTAACGCTGGGAGATCTGTAGAAAAGGCGTCGAGATGAGTTCTGTATCAGCGGGATATTAAGGACTCTAGTATTTGACTCTCAGAAAAAGACTTTGGTATTGCCTGGCTCGCTGCTCTTGGCAGAAAGTGTCTCGGTAATTTATTTGGTTTTCCCTGAATGCGGGAGAAGACGAAAGGAGGTGCTGACTGTCTCAACCTCAATATCGACTGAGACCTTAACCCTGTAGATGACGGCGGTAGTGGACATTCTGAGTATGCAACTCTCGATGAATTTCCCTTATGGCCGCTTTAAAGCGAAATTCAATCCTCTCATGGTGGGATATGAGTGTCAGCTATCATTAGGATTATCCTCACACTCAGTGTATGGGTCATCCTTGCCGTGAGTAAAATCCATATCCGTATAACCCAGAGGTATAGATGAGGCGTGGCCGTCATCTTTGGGCTGTTACGGTACATTTCTAGAGGATAAGCCATGAGTAAATGACTAGCCATATCTGTATGATGTAGTGGTCGAAATCAAAGTCTCTCGGTACTGGAATCGGTCGTACTGCCGGTATTGTAGACGGCAGCATTACTCGTATAGTAGTAATGCTAGATGAATGGATAGATCTATCAATAAGATCCCAGATAAATCCAACATTCCACGGAGTGTAATAATGATGAGGTGTGGTAATATATGCCATGGAAGCCATACGAGCAATGAACCATAGGAATCGCTGGCCGGAAGGCTAGACGGTACGGTCGGACCCGATAAGAAATTAAACAGACACGGCTATACGGTACGGTTCATTCATTTCATTGATAACCCCCTTTTGCCCGGATTTACGGTGGCTTGGACGTGCGAAGGACTTACGCTCACTAGGCGGCATAGAATTGGGTTGAATTTCATCCCCACTAGTGTTGAAATTCTAGACTAGGTCAGAAGAAGACGGAAGAACGGGAAAAAGGTAGACAGAACTAATCAACATTGCCGTCGCCTGTTGTACGAAACGACGCACTTGTACCTCCAGTGATAGTGACGGTGGAGGAAGACAAGTCTCAGCCCTCTCCAATTCTCAAGAAGTAGTAGTAGTCAGCGTTCGACATTTCTTCGTTGGAGGAGGAAGTGCCAATGGCGTCTCCTACCAAACTTGCCACAGACTCCGTATTAGGATAGATACTCAATACATCAGTACACCTACGACTTTGATTCCCCCCTCCTAGTTTTTTTTTAACTTTTCCTTAGTTCTGTCGGCCATGTAGTATCTGATCAATCAGCGCACATGCTGAAATTAGCTGACAATGTACACCGTGTACAAGCGATGAATGGATCATGTGAATCCACGCTGGCTTGATTGTTTGTTGTTTTAGTTTTTTTGCAAAAATGTTAATGAATTTACAGCGTGAGCGAACACTACAAACACATTCTTCTATTATAATGTAACCGTGAGAACCATGCGGTCAGAGAATGCATAGACCAAATCCATGTTCTTGATGACCTTTCACATAAATATAGTCGCAATGTGCAAACTAAAAGTATACTACCTGTAGAATAATATGTAATAAGTCTGAAAATAATATTGTCCTCTATAGATGAATGAATACAACACAAAATCCATCTGGTTTTCGGGAGGCGAAGTGAAAAACGTCTGTCCAGTTCAATGTCAACACTGAAACTGACACCTGTATAAGGCAAATGGGGAATTGGCAAGAGTTATTGCCCTTTGTCTATACAGCTTGTATACAGGAAGACGAATTTTCGTTTTGGGGAGGGCTGGATTAGAGAGGTAGTATGGCTTATATTCCAAACGTTAATGTGATTGGGGAATGTAAACGAAGGAGAAACTTAAATTTAAATAAACGAATTAGGTTACACAATTTAGACCGTCAAATACGTTCAATCATATACTGATATATTAATCTTAGAGAAGATACCCACACGAATCTGATACTTACGGTGTACAAAATAGTCAGAATATAGGATAAACAATGTGAAGCGGACATCGTCTACATTAAATAGCTAAATACAGAACTAATGTACTAAGTATACAGACCAGTAACCAAAATAACGTAAACTATACAAAATTTGCGCTAATTTGTTTGTCAGATTCCAATCAACGATGAAACCGTCTTGTTGCTCTTTAATCATTTATTTTACCTGTCTGTTTACTATTCTATTAATTATATTGTTTCATATTTGTAGCTATCCGACCCATTGTTGTCCTCTCATCAAATATTAACTGCTGTCTGATAATATTTCCTTCCCATCAGCCGTTGTCCATACGCAACTTGAATGTGTTAATACGTTTCGAATATTTCATTATTCTTTCTACTTTTAAGTACTTATATGTCAACGTGAGAAAATCACTTACAGAAATTTTGGTGAAAACGCAGATAAACAGCGTCAGTACAGACATGTAAATTTGTAATCTCTGACCACCAAATCTCTTCTTCAGATATTCGGGAAGCGTATAAACCTAGGATAAATATATAAGACAAGAAGGAAAAGGAAAATATTAATTATGTATTCGTTGTGACGACATTTATAGGAGACTTAAGAGATTGCATTGCTTTCTAGATTTAAACAAAATCAAACTATTTACTTTCATTGCAGAAACGTTATTGAAATTCTTTAATGTAAACACCATGATACGTTTTTTAAGGGATTTCATAAGACTTCTTCACTATTAAATGACTAAGTACTAAGAGGAGATAACTCTAGAAGAAATGGATATATTATCTACCATACAAGACTTATAAATTGTTTTGAACTACCATAAAGCGTATAATTTGTCTTGTGCACCACTGTCTAAAATTTCTTAACAAAGGGCATGCATTGGATATCATAACTGTATGTTTTATAACCAAAAACAGTATGTATTGGATTTTTAAAAAGTTTTAATTTGTTGCAAACATTTCGATCGATGCTATATTTATTAAATTTCAGATCAGTGAAGTGTTACGGAGGTTAGGTTTACTTACACCGCTAGCTATATAGACTGGTACGAATAGCCATGCCAGCAACAGCAAACAAAACAAACCCTACAAATAAAAACGTAATCATCAAAGTTTCAACACTATTTCATACATAGTCACGTACACATATCAGCGACCTTTTAGCAACATTCTTTGGTGATGTGCCGTATTAAGGATTGTCTAGCCTCTATGATAATTATTTTAATATGTTGGCGGTATTAAGCATACTTCCGTAGGATCCAGCGATAGCACTCCCCTCATTTCTCTCTCTCTCTCTCTCTCTCTCTCTCTCTCTCTCTCTCTCTCTCTCTCTCATACCGCTGCACAAAACGCACACCCCATGAAAGAATATGTTCTGCGAAATAACACACACACCGCAGTCTAGCATGTATGACGGCATGGGACAAAATATATTTTATTGTTGATCAAGGTTTTCTAGAAATGATTGGATGTAGCTGCTAAAAACGTTGATGTTCAAAACAATTAAAACAATTATGTTCTATTTTTAATGTGTGCAAAACGTACACCACAAATATTTACTCACTCAAACATGTCAGTATTTATAATCAAAAGATTACCTACTTTTAAATAAATTTTCTAAGCCAAACAAAAATAATCATATATATATTCAACCTTTTAGGTTGTAACGTAGGATATATATTCTTGACTTTGACAAATATAAATATCAGAGACCATATGAACATAGCACTATTGCCCCATGTTTCTGTAACTATCAATGGATATATGAACTCCACACTGTAGTTCTGGGCAGACGATGACCTCAAAACTTGATTGGAATTGGCTATACGCAGTTGAAGATTATCACACTAATCGAAATGAGTATTGTGACCAACTATTTGTATAAATACTACTTCAACAAAACGCTGTTGTATTCCGTTATGAAAACGTCTATTTATTTGACCTTATTTGAATTCTTATCTCTAACCATCATGAGAATGCATGTATGTATGTATGTATGTGTGCGCGCGCGCGCGAGCGTGCGTGCATGAATGTATGTATGTATGTATGTATGTATGTATGTATGTGTGTGTATGCATGCATGTATGTATGTATGTATGTATGTATGTATGTATGTATGTATTTATGTGTGTATGTATGTATGTATGTATGTAAGTATGTATGTATGTACGTACGTACGTACGTATGTATGTATGTATGTATGTATGTATGTATGTATGTATGTATTTATGTGTGTATGTATGTATGTATGTATGTATGTATGTAAGTATGTATGTACGTACGTACGTACGTACGTACGTATGTATGTATGTATGTATGTATGTATGTACGTATTTATGTGTGTATGTATGTATGTATGTATGTATGTATGCATGCATGCATGCATGCGTGCATGTATGTATGTATGTATGTATGTATGTATGTATGTATGTATGTATGTATGTATGTATGTATGTATGTATGTATGTTTTTTGTATGTAAAGGATTTAACGGTATATCAGCAGATTATGGACTTTATAGTATCGGTTTAAGTTTCAGCTCTAATCATGCACAGATAAAGGATGGCAAAAGCATACTGTAGAAAGATAAACCGTTTTAAATACACGTAAAAATGCGTACTGCTATAAAAAGGGAAAATAATGTTCCTAATCTTTAAAAAGTATATACAGTTAAAGATAATTCTAAATAGAAAATCCTTAACATATCAGATTGACTGATTTTACCTCAATAAAAATTAGTACCATGAGGGAAAAAAATAGGAAATTTATATAGAAACAAAAGATGGTAACAAAACCTTGCTGAATAGAAGACAATAAATTGTTCTGAACATTTACAAAAGTGTGTCATTACGTACATTTAATTCATAACTCGCAACAGCAATTCCATTTGCCGCTCCTGTGCCGGCCAAACCTATAAAACTCCCGCTTCCAATGTTACTGGAAAATAAAGATGCTCCGACCTAGGGAAAGATTATATATATATATATATATATATATATATATATATATATATATATATATATATATATATATATATATATATATATATATATATATATATATATGAAAAATGTGAGAGAAAATTACAGCACAATGAAGCGAATCCAACTTAATCCTTATGAAGGTCTATGAAAGTTCTAAGCGAATGAAAAGTCCCATAATTTCAATGCCGGAAATTAACTGGTCTTCCAAGAACCGTGACGTTGTCAAGATGACGTTGTACAGAATTCTTTCAATAATTTATAATAGTTCCGGAATAATATTAGAGTTAATATCACGAGCACTTTCTATCACTATTGAACAGTACGAAGAAAAATGGGTTTTTTTTCCTCTTGATAAATATCTAAACTACATCTGCACACATCACCTTGCCTACACACCAGCCCATATTCTCTCACGACCAAGCACATATCACCAAAAAATTATGCTACGTAATCGGTGTTTATGCACTCGTGAGGGAATGTGGGCTCGTGTGTGCAGGCAAGGCGATGGGTGCCGATTACCCGTGGACCTGGGTTCGAATCTCTGTAGAGTACCAATTAAAATTTCTATAACCTGTATGATAGTATTATTTGTATTAAATATGAATTCTGCCTAGCATTATCAAGCATTTTTCTTTAGAATCCAGGGATAGCACTTTTTGTTCTGTCTGGATTTTATATATATATATATATATATATATATATATATATATATATATATATATATATATATATATATATATATATATATATATATATATATATATATATATATATATATATATATATATGTCAACATTTAATTTCTTTATGTGCTTGCGTTTGAGTATTAGCCATCGTAAACTTGTGAGAGCATATCTGTCAACAAGTACCAGGCAGGACATGAACTGTTGTCTTTCTATCCGTTTATCTCGAGGTACATACATTGCTCCACACATTTATCGGCAAATAAATTTGTTTAAATATGGATGGGTATACACTGAATAGCGAAAAGAGTTCGAGAACTTACAGCGAACCACACCATATCCCTTCCTGCCAGAAAGTAACCACTGATACTGCCCCTTTGAGTTCGCCATGTTGCCTGAAAAATAGGGAAGAAGAATGTGATGACGACAACACCAACGACGAATGTGATGATGATGATGATGATATTCAAATCAAGTTTTAATTTTTTGCACTGGGTACTCAACAACTGATCCCAAATGTTATGTACACGTGGTATCGGAAACATTGAAATGCAAAAATAAAAAATTACGGTGCCCCTTTATTGATTTCAGCAAAGCTTTTAACTCAGCTTGAGAGGCTGGTCGTTGGAAAAACTCACTGCAAAATGATACATGGGACGTTTGCAGGACAACAATCTGTTTTGTTTTTGTTTTTTTTTTTGATAATTCTTTGTGGCGTTAGGCATGGTGAAAATCTCTAGCCGTTACAATTTTCACTGTTTCAGAACGACCTGGTGTGTTTCCTGCAAGAGAATAATTGTACACGAATTGCACTAGAAACAGAAGGTTCGAACACCGCAATGTTTTCGAAACTGTTGATTTTACTTAATGCAGATGACAGTAACGTTCGGAACTGATGCAGACTCTTTTCAAGAAATCATTCGTGTTTCTCCGTGAGTACAGTCTTTGAGTACACTAAAATTTGGAAAATAAATGTCAATTAAAAATATGTATACATATATTAATATTTGTATCCCGTAATTATACTCAGTTTAAATCCAAACTGGGTAGAAATAGAAATTCTATTTGTGATCAATTTAAATATATCTGTATTTTTCCCCCCAAAAGGTGACTAATTTTAGAAGCTATTAAACACAACTTTGAACAAGAAAAAGGCCATACTGTTCAATCGCACAATTTGGTCTTTATTGCTTTACGGGTGTGAAGTTTGGGTGTTCAAAACACCCAGCTTATTGAACACTTTCACATTAAATTCATAAGATATATAAAAGAACTTAGAAAGATTACTTCAGTTGCCTTCCTACATTCAGAACTTGGTAGGAATTTATATTAAATGCCGCATCATTGGATTCCGGATCTCAATAAAAACATGATGAAAAATACTCAACAATTTCTATAAAAAGCCCATTATACAATATCATGTTGAGTGATACACATTCTGGCTTTATTTATCAATGGTTTGAACATATAAGGAACATTCTGATTTTATTTGGAAGAAATGATCTATGTTAGGGCGTGGGGTGACATAAAATATGGTGTAATACCCCACTCTGTTATGGTGCTTTGGTAATCGTTATCTAGGAGATGATCGACCACGGTGTTATTGCCCACATTGAGTAATTAATGAGATAACATATGAAAATAGTGGATAGAATAACATAGATCTGAGCAAAGGTATAGAATAGAACAACAAAATGTGAAATATCACAATTTAATCAAGTACATAAACACATAAAATTGAATATGACACTTGAATGACACATGTTCTCTGAGAAATAGAATGACACAGTTTATGCGAAATGCAAGTAGCCGTTCTGTTATACCGATAAAACAAATTTCATCATGGGATCGAGTGGCTGATCGAACTCAAATTTTACCGGCATGTCAGCAAAAGTTGGTTGCTTCTGGTCTTTTCCAAATCACTGTTGGGGATCGGTGAGCGTTGCCGTATTTCTGACACATCAGCGTTGCCGTAAATCTCTCTCTCTCTCTCTCTCTCTCTCTCTCTCTCTCTCTCTCTCTCTCCAACCTCTTCGAGTCTCCAACCTCTTCGAGTCTCCAACCTCTTCGAGTCCTAAACCGCCGTAACTTAGTTACTTAGTTGCAGTCTCTTCCAATTACGAGGTGCACAGGTATGGAGTTATTTTTCCAATTACGAGGTGCACAGGTATGCAGTTATTTTTCCTTCAAATAAATATAATCAGTACCTTTAATATTTGTCGGGATTTTTGTTTCTTCTCCTGGGATCCAACATTCCTATTTATTTTGCCAGATATCGTCTTCTCGCAATTGAACAGAACTAAGCTATAGGCATTTCGCAGCCCGACCTAGCTGGGAACATGACATAACTAGATCTCTGAGATAAACTGTTACATCCCACTATTAATTACTAGCTGACGATGTCGGTCGACACACACCGATTTTCCTCGGTTAAGAGAATTCACAACTTTATTGCACAAATGAATTAATGGACTTCACATCTTAACTACGTTACTTGCTAAGTAGCGATTCATTGACATGGACGTTACTTGCTAAGTAGCGATTCATTGACATAGACATAGTAAAATCAGTTCGTAGCATGCATGCTACATCTCATTTAAACTGATTCTCACATAGTAATACGTGAAATTCCTACAATACAAGATTTATATTACATATGAACGAGGTAATTCGAACAAATTCATATAAATTATAACAAATTCATATAACATTCGAGATTAATGCATGCAACTCCTTGCTTCCTCACTCATTGAATATTGATGTATGAATTTAAAACGAATAAATTCAACAACAAAATTACCAAGTTACATCAATGAACATAGTGTATGCGATTGGGTCAATACCTTTGTGCCTATTCGAGACAGTCTCTTTCTATGCAGCCTCTGGTTCGGGGCTTTCGATTTTTTTTCCGACCCACGTCCCTTGGACGATTTATTTAACGAGAGAAATTACTTTCAATTTTCTCAGAGTTCCTCAGACTTACCTTCCGACAGAAAAAAAAAAACTTGGACTGCCGAATTTAGCAAGGAATATTACTTAAAACGTTGAATTTCCTCTAGAAAACATATAAAACTGAGGTGTGCGTATTTTATTTGGGAAGATATCTAGTTCATCATATATGGAGCAATTGTGTCAAGAGATTTGATTAAGACATTTTTTTTTAATTTCTTCAGGAGGATTATAGGAAAGTTTTGTATAATATTTTTTATCATTTAATTGTCTCTCTACTTCTTTAATATGATCCTCCTTATTCATTATTACTATGGTGCTAGACTTATCAGCTTTTTAATAACAATACTTTCGTCTTGTTAGGTACGCAAAGAATTTAGTTCTTCTTTAGATATGTTTGTAAAATGTTTTCTTGTAGGACTGCTATTTAAAATTTCTTTAATATACAAATCGAGATTAATACCTCGTCCACTAGAAGGTGTAAATGATGATTCTTTTTATTGAAAAAGGGCTTATTTTATAGATGAAAACTACTTTCATATTGTGAATATGTAAATGATTGTGTGAAAAAATATTTTAATTTTAACAATCTTCTGATTTGAAAGATGCTTTTGCTAAATTAATATAATCATGCACTTTGGTTCTCGGACAATATAATAAACCCCTTACCTAGAAGAATGTAATCTCTATTAGTTAGAATTCGCTAAGAAAGGTTTAACACAGTTTATCTTCCTATTTCGATTTCCTTTTTTCTTTTAGTTTCTTTCCTCCATTTGTTCTTGTTTTTTATTCTAATAAAATTTCTATTCTTTCTTCTCTTTGTATGGTTTGCAACAGATCCTTGAGGGTTTCCATTAGTATATGTATAGTTGCTATAACGGTTATTTTGTTAACGTCCTTTTATTAACGAAAATGGGTTGGCGTGTTGGTGACTGTCTGTCACAGTTAGACGAGCATTGGAGATCAAATGCGTAACTTGGGCTGCAAATGAGCAGCCGACATGGCTTACTTATTTGTATGTTTCTGCTACAGAGGTAAATATCTAAAAATCTAGATGGTTGAGGGGTGATAAAAAGTATGATACTATCTTATAGCACTAGTGAACTTTCTTCATGCATTAAGTACATATTGATTCTTTTAGCTGCCTTGTCACATGAAAATATTCAAAATAGCTCTTTGCTGTCAAAAATGAATGTCTAATTTAGAGGTTGGTGGCAGTTTTGGTTCAGTATAAAAGCCACCAGTTACATCGGGAATTAACCTGATTGCCGCAGTCAAAGTCTCACGTGTATGCTTTCTACAAAAATTATTATTTTGTTTTAATTTGTATCTTCAGTGTTAAATTATTCTCATTTTTCTGCAATAGGTCATTGTCAGATGAAAATTCACCAGATAAACTGTCTAGTGAGACCTTAAGATATGATCTAGATAGTGCCAGTCTATACAAAAAAAATTCAGTTACAATACAACACACAAACAACGCCACAGCGGACTTAATGACTATGGCAAGTCACTCCAAAATAATAACGATAACGAAATGGGTATGGGAGCGGAAACTTTCACCCTGAACTTTCGCAAAGGGAAAACGAGTATGATCCTAAATTTCATGCATGTCGGGTTCAAGGCAAGAAAACAATCACAAGCACTAGTGTTTGCAAGTATTGACCTGAGAATGGAAACCGACCTAGGTACCGAGTGGGAACGGAGTACAACTCAGAACCCGCATGCAGGGACAACTCGAGAAATATGGCGAAACGAAACTAAGATCAACCCTGATGGAAAAAAAATAAAAATAAAAATAATGAAAAAAATTATATTTAAAAAAAATTAATACAAATAAAACAAAATCACACATGAAATCAACAATTGGGAGGACGGGTGATACATAAATCACAAACCATGACCTTTGGAAACACCTCCAACTCTTTACCAGCATCTGCTGGAACGGAGTCATGGGGTGCCAACAGAACACTCTCTCTGTCTCTCTCTCTCTGTCTCTCTCTCTCTCTCTCTCTCTCTCTCTCTCTATATATATATATATATATATATATATATATATATATATATATATATATATATATATATATATATACGTGTGTGTGTGTGTGTGTGTGTGTTTCTTTTTTTCAAATTTACTTGTTCTCTTCATTGTCATTTATTTTTTACTTTTTATTTTTTATATCTTTAATAAACATGCATTGTACATTTAAAACAAATATTAATAAGCTGTTTGTCTCTACTTAGTCATAAATTTTATAGATAGTTATCAATAAAGATATATTTATCTTTAAGATCCAGTTTTATGTACTTTTATGT
This sequence comes from Sinohyriopsis cumingii, assembly GCA_028554795.2. Lineage (NCBI taxonomy): Eukaryota > Metazoa > Mollusca > Bivalvia > Unionida > Unionidae > Sinohyriopsis > Sinohyriopsis cumingii. The sequence continues at coordinate 63,170,237 of CM068827.1, forward strand.
ATTAAAATATCATTAATCTATGGTTTGGGAACCCTAACCCTGCCCCACTCAGATATAGCATAACAGAAGCCCAAAGCATGAAAAGAAACTATATTAACCAGAAGTGGCAAGAGTACTAGAACTCCACTACCAAAGCCATGATACTCTACTCCACCGCTTCAAAATTCAAACTTTTTATGACCTAACAGTAACCAAACTTTGTATATGTCGCTCAGACATATTATTTATTATAAATGTGTAGGGCATCTACAACGTACACTATGTACTAGAATTTTTCCGACTGTTAGGACGTAGGAACATTTTACAACTTATTTTGATTTGACCCAATTGCACAGGTGGTTAACAACTTATTGGCATTTGTTATTGTCCATTAGTACAATTAGACTAAATTTGACTAAGTACGGGCTGGCGTTCTTGGGAGTGTAAGACATCCATGGCTGGCTTGCCGAGTTCCTTGCCCTCTTGCCTCTCTCGGACATCTTATAACGGCGGAGATGTGGAACAATTTCCACCCGCCTAAATCTAAGTGTCCCGATGTGACGTCATCGTTGCGACCAATCGCAACGGGCGTTACATACTGCTTGGGTCGACACCTAGTACAGTCAATAACGGACTGAAATCAACTCTTTGTTAACATGAGTGTTTTGTTGGGCCCATTCCCACTCATGAAAGCCCTTCACTGAGGTCGTTAGGGACATATAGTCCTACGACCTGGCAGCTAAATTAGCAGTGCTCCTTGACTTCATAAAAGCCTGTGGGATGTGGCACTAATTCCTTCCCCCAGGAACATTTAGCATCCCGCTGTGCGGGAATAAACCCGTCGAACATGTCCTTTTGGGCACAAGCGACGTAAATCCAAGTAATCAATCAATCAATCATTAATCTGTGCTGTATATACATATCTCCATCTCAATCATTCGTTACAGTATAAGACAAACAGGTCAAAAATGTAAGGACAGAATTTTTTTAATAAAAGTAATAATATTGAAATTTTCTCCAAATTATGTTAAAAGTAATTTTTCATTAAATTATATGAAAGTAATTTTCTAATAAAATATATTGAGATTAAATTCAATTATTTCGGTATTACAATTATATACTATTTAATAAAGATTGCGCTCTTATGAGCAAAAGGTAAAACTCTCAGAACATATCCCTTCTATCATAAGTCAACAAAAAACTACACTCGGTAAGTTGTGAGATAGAAGAACTAGATAAATTCCGAAAATTCCTTCACGATGGGTAAATGACCTGATCTGGCAAAATTGTCTGTAAGAAACGATGGAGCCTCACTTTGAGATTCTGGCGAAACAAAAGAACTAGACGTATGTCCCTATTTGGCCATGTCATAAGAAACTGGTATAAAAAGCGTCGATCTGCGGACACTCCAGTCCATTCGTCAGAATCTCAAATAGGCTTGTGTTGTTACAGGTATCGTACCCTCACATCGCCATATTTCCAAGATGTAGCCATATCTTCCTTGTCAAAGTGAATGTAGCTATATCTTCGTTGTCAAGGTGACACCTCATTCAAAAGAGCTTAAACTTCTTCTTCCTCTCTCTCTCTCTCTCTCTCTCTCTCTCTCTCAGTGATAAAAAAAAATCATTTCGAAAATATAAAGGAAATAATTTAGGAAATATAGTTCTGACTTCGTCGTGCACAGCATATTAAGGTAGTTTATTGAAGACAGCATGAACAAATCTACCTTTTACTGTCATTGTATTTTATGTGATCCTTGTGAACCAAAACATTTATTTGCTGCAGCGAGATCTGTTGACACTAATGGCAATAAATTGAAAGACTTATCGGACACCCAACAAGAGGATGATAACAAAATACGTCGTAAATAATAGATAACAGGTAATCCTTAAGCAGAACTGTTCATAGCGAGAAACATACGACTCGCAAGTGCTAGAATAACGATCATGAATCAAACCAGGAAAGAAAGTTTGACATGTTCGACAGCTCAAGCTCTTAAGAAAACATACAGATAGTGTTCAGGAGTTATCCCCGTACCAGAAGCTTTTATCTCGCACGTCATTCAGTCTTTACAATTTGTTTTCCTTGGCCCCATATAATACACACGTCAAACTTAAATAACTTTATTGGCGGTCAGAAAAGGAAACCAGAGGCTATCATAGACGGAAAGATAAACAATCATACAAAAATAGTCTCGTGTTTGAAACATCAAAATTTCGTTTTTAAAAATTTATTAGTTTTGCTGCCAAGAGGAAAAGTATATTTTAATGATATCCTTGGTAGCTCAGTTGGTAAACCGTTGGGCTCGTAATCCAAGGGTCGCGGGCTTTATATCCGCACTGGCCAGGTCGGTTGCCTCGGTGTGTCCTTGGAAACGGGCTCTTAACTCCCATTTTCTGGTCACGATATGGTCAATAACGTGTTAAATGTGCCGTGAAAAACCAAAAACACCTCACTAAGAGATACCAAGTTGTCATATAGAATTATGCTCTTATAGTACTAGCATCACTATTATCCATTGTGTTAATTGGTAGGTGCAGTGCTTCATGTATGTATGTATGTATGTATGTATGTATGTATGTATGTATGTAATTGGTAGGTAGTCAGGTAGGTTAACAAGGCACACAACCAAACGTTCTTTCAAAGTTCTAAGCATCTGATGTTTAATTTCCAATCTTATAAATCAGATGGAAATGCATGTCAAAAGAGAGAATCTTTCTGTCAAGGCAAGGGGATATTAAATTAAACACCGTACCCTTTATAATGGACGGAAACAAATATTGAATGTTTTCTTTGCTGGCATTACAAGTGTACATTACAAAAACATTTTTAACCTTGCTTGCCGAATCTATCATTATAAGTGTACATCACAAAATATGTTTAACACTGTTTACCGACGCTATCGTTACATGTTTACATAACAAAACAGGTTTAACACTGTTTCCCGCCTCTATCTCTTAATCTTGTTTGCGAAGCTGTCTTTGCATATGTGTTCTACAAAAATATATAAAAATCTCTTGTTCATTGTGAGTGAATTGGGTGCCTAACAGTCGGCAATTACTCTGATCACCCACAAGCGAGGACGATATGTATTTCGCACAGTTTACGTCACATCCAGCAACAACTTTTCTGTAGAAATATATTCATTTTCATTCCGACTGTGCAATTAGCTCACTATGCTTAATCAATTTGAAACAAAAACTAATGAAATGCTTAGTTCATGGAATGGTCTATATTTTTCGACTAGCTCCCGTCCATGCTTCGACAACAGTCATGCTGAATTTTCAATCAAGACTCGTCGTGTTTTCTGACTTTATGAATGTAAACGTTTTATAAATTCGTGTTCAGATATGATTAAAGCAAAAGATCAATATTGTCAGACATTCCTAAACTGAAAACATATTTTGCCAACGAAAGCAAGATGGATTAAACAAGTAATACAATTAAAGGAGGACAACACGTAATAAAACCTAACATAAAATATATCTTTAAAGTATTTCTGACCTTGCAAAACTAATAACGTAATTTGAATATAATCATTTTTTATAATATCATTGATGACATTATAGTTATGTAATGATTCTAATTATTTTCTATAGGGTAGGCCATGAATACATTTTATTAGAGATACAATACTGGACATGAAATGTACTGTAGTCACGACACTATCATTACACTTCCAAAGTTGAAGGTTTTATTTGGGAGCAATCACGTGTAGATATAGGTGGTTTTCCATACAAGGTTGCTGGACTACTGTGGTTTCTCCAGTCTTCTGTCCATCATACTGTACATCATAAACTATGAGCAAAAACTGATACTAATAAATCTGAAAAACTTGTTTAAAAACATTTTTCAAACTTGGTGTAAATCTGGATAAGAATTTAATATTTTATTCGTGATCTTAAATAAACTACTTACCCATATACCGACCAAAAGACAGAATGCAAGATAAACCAGGATTACGACTAGGTCCACAGTGTCGATACTAGTGTTAGTAAATGCGCTTCCGATACTGCTTGTGTTTGTCATGATTCATGTCTTCCTGAAAACGACATGGAACACAATCTAAGGATTAATAACGTATAATTATATTAAACCTGCTTTATCAAAATGATGAAAAAATAATTAATGGTCCTCATGGATTACATTGAATGTTTGAATATTATCGACACTCAGACGGACAAAGGAAACTATTGGATAATATATGACAATGATGGGTGTTCATCTCCAGCAAATGGCAAAATGGCATTTTCTTTCCACAGTGTTAGTAGTGTTGAATAATAATATCATCAACTTCCCAAATCCTGGGGAATGTATTTGTCTCACAATAAATAAAATTAGAACATGATCCATTGATAAATTCAAATTCCTTCCTTTCTATATGCATTAATGAATGCATTCAGTTATTTCATAACAAAGATTAAAAGAGGAGCTAGCGCACTACAGAAAATTAAATTAGTACACTTTTAGCTAGCACAGGGAACACAAAATAAATTTTTCAAAAGAAGTTTTACGGGACATATATAATGGTAAAAAGCTACATTGTAATAAATTCAAGTGTTTTCAGAGAAGTGATAGAATTTCTCACGAAAGTGAAACACTCAGTGTCAAGCGATAATGTTCGTATGTTTGTAAGTTTCGATGGGAATAAAAGTGTTATCAAAGAAATTTTAGTCAAAATAACATATAATAGAAAACAGAAAAGTTAATTTATAGATTTCAAACATCAAAAATGATGTCGTGCAATGTTTCAGAAAAGATGTTGATTTACAGATTGCATTCATTGATTATAAGATAGATCTAAGATGTATAATCCGTGATATCATGATGATCAAAACATTGCAGCATGAAGAAGGAATGCACTACGTATTTTATATGGATACATATATTAATTTGTATTCGCCCAAATTTATAGCACAACTTGCATTTTATCTCATGCATTTTTCAAGTAAATCTAGAAAGATTCGATATATATAAAAGGATTCGAAATAAACAGATAGATACAATGAATGAAAAACAAAGTTCGATTTAAAACAGCACACGGAGTCACAAGTATGAAGCAGTTGTTTTAAAATCAACCATAAGAATGGCAAAATTCGACATAAATCCGAAATTACTCTAAACTATTTAAGAAAGATTTTAAAGTGTTGAAAAATGTATGTTTTAAACGGTAGTGCTGTTGGCTTGTTAAAATGCTTAAGATAATTTTCAAGCGTAAAGGAGTCTCTGGATTTTATATCATTGAAAATGGCCAACAAGGAACAGTATTTGTGACATCTTTTCCTAAAAGTCAATTTACTTACTAACAAATTCCATCATCGTGGGGAGAAAACAAATGTTACATATAGAAACTTTTTAAAAAAAATGAATCGAACGAATGGTTAACTGAACAGTCTACCTATACACAACACGAAGGAACGATAAAAATATGCCCCATACGTCCTTATCTCGAAGAACCAAGTCTTATTGCGGATTGACAAAGTCGTCGTCGGCGAGCTGTTTTGAAGAAAATTGACATGAAGAAATGAATGTGTGTGTACTACAATCTGGTGATGTCCAGTTCAACAAATGCAACAGAGACATACATTGTACATAAAGTGGAAAATCACAATAGAAAATACAAAGGATGCAACGGGTGTAGAAAAGAAGTGATATTTAATTGATATTGCAATGGATGAAATGTAAAAACAAATCATCAGAGGATCTCGCACAATTGCGGGAAAACGGTAAATAGAAGGTCAATGAATTTGCACATGTAAAGCTGATTTCACGTTTTTTTTTTATTATACATAGATAAAATGCACGACGCGCATGTGGAAGACGGTGTTTTAATAGACGTTTAGTGGAAATCAATGGTGGCATATAATAGAACTCGAAACATACTAAGGAATTCCCATTTTATATTATGGAAAATAGTATGATGGCGGTGATCATTCACATCGCTTTGAACCAGGTTGCAAGAAACAAGTTCAAGTAGGAATGCAAATCCTCTTGAGGTTCAGTTATCACTTTTGTTTTCAGGACTAATCATACCTCTGGCGATGGAATTAAAGTTCATCAAACTAACAAGTTCAGCACATTTTTATTATCCTGCAAAACACTCGAATACTCCAGTGAATCATGTCATGTGTAAAACATTTTACAACATAATTTTTACAGCATACTGAACACTCGTTTCTTTTCACAGACACACCATCAAATATTTGTTGATAATTGCACTTTAAAAGGTAACAGTGAAGAATATTTGAAAGGATACAGCTCACAGTGTGAATGAGCTTTTGGTAGAATCAACTGAACACCAACACGTACAGCAAAGTTTTGTAAAGCCTACAACTGCCTTGGCTAAAGCTGGATCGAAAAGTCATTACAGATCTAAAGCCGGTGCTGGTGAATAGTCGACACCTTTGCCTGTTGATACAATGAATCATAGGACAGATAAAGATTAACCTACACGCTGGACATCTTTATTTTTTAGAGATAGAAATGTATCAGCAGATGAGGAAATATCCAGAATGAAATAAAGTATAAGGTAACATGCTATATGCATTTAAGCACACATATAAAACACAGGATATTTGTCACGCTCAATCCGACTAGTCGATTACACCTTGAAACACTCAATTGACAAATCTACCAATCATAAAACAGATATATGACATGGTTACCCAGAAAAGTACCAAACTGATCGGCACTCTTAAATAACCGCCTTCTTACACCACTAATCCCTCGCTTTTTCCAATATTTTCGCTAAAAGTGGTCACCGGCTGTGTTATATGTCCAACTTTTTGTTCCTTTTTCTCTTTCAACACTGGATCGCTCCGGTGGCCTAGTGATGAGAGGGTCCGCACCGCATGCGGGAGGTACCGCCGTGACATACCAAAGACTTATAACAATGGTACTAAAACCTGCCTCGCTTGGGGCTCAGCATTAAGAGGTTAGTGTTAGGACTGGTCAGCCTGGTATTAGGATAATGTGACTGAGTGTGACATCATGCTACATGTCTGTGGCATGATGCTTCAATGTTAGACATCACTATAAACTGTCACAATGCAGACGTCGTAGTGATATGACTAAAAAAATTGTTAAAGCTACGTTAAACTCCAAATCGCACACACACACACACACACACACATTCTACACTGTTTTGTCCAGATACTTTCTAGTTTAGGTCTGTTGTTTCAATGATGTCTTTTTGTCGTTCCCCAATGGCTTTTTCATAAGTTTCTACATAAAGTTTTATGTCTTATATTTTGATTTGGCAACTTTTATAGTCTTTACATAACCTTTAGAGTCGCTTTCGTCTTATTTAGTTAATATCTTATCACTGCAGGTGTACACTCCCTGCTGCTTTGAATTACTCCATTGTAATCGTCATTAATAGCATATGCTTCTGTGCTTATTACTCAAGGGATAACTTGTGTCTATAATTTCGATATTTATTTCCTCAGGGACGTGTTTTCTGCTGTTGAATATTGGTGTAAGCGGATTTCTCTGATATGTATACTCCACTATTTCTTATCCATCATAATTTTGCATACAGGATATAACACCTTTTCTTACGTCTCCCTTTATGATATTTGAGCTAATCATGTTGTTCCAATAGAATGTTCGAGCTTTCAGATTAAAATCAGTTCTTATTAATTGTTGTATTGTTGGGTTATTTTTCTTTGTTTTGTTTCGTTTATGTCGAGTCACGTTTCAATCTGTTATTTGAATTGCTTAATAAATCTGTACGAAATGTTTTCCAAACCACATATTGTTTCATCCAAACGTCATAGATTTTGTTCAACAACACCACTAGCAAAACTTGCAACAGCGACAACACTTTTATCTACGAGATTAATGTGTTCATAAGCAAGGCTTTCAAACTTTTCATTTCAAAAACATCACTACCCTCATCTATTTTCGTTTCTAAATAGTGCATAAATGAATAAGTCAAACTTGAAAATGATTTGGTTATAATCGAATTTAAACATAGAAATAATTTCATTTCTTGACAATTGGTTGAGTACAAACTGAAAAAATGGCTACTGAAAATGGATCATGCAGAAGAAGTAATTGGTAACAACTGAACTGGGAAAAAGATGAGTACCAATCAGGAAGACATATGAAATCTTTGTTAATGCTAGACCTGCTAAAGTGCCAAAATATTGTCACATGAAGTAATGTATTGTAGGGCATCAATAATAAGACCATTTCTTCTAATCATAAACTTGGACACTTTCTAAAATGAATTTAAATTTAAAAAAATAGATAATTCACTTATGCTCGGTTTGCCTCTGTTAGCATTTAATGCTAATTGTATAACTTTCAAACATAACATTTTAGATAGAAAACAGAAAGTAATGACATAATGAGAAATGTAAAAAGAATTATTCATAAATGAAAATGTATACTGGTTGCTTTACTGTTGATATATTTGGGCCTTTAACTGTACTTGTTAGAATAGTTATCATTGCATTGCTAGCTGCTTACCATTCAATACTCTTCGATATGGAAAACAGACTACGGAATACTGTTTAAAATCTTCAAAAATATGTAGTTAGCCATCTTCGGTGTATCGAATTTTAACTTGTTCTTTTCAATTTCTTTCATAAAATACATCTTAGAAGTTTAACGCCTGTTTTCGTTGTCTATCATGTAACTACTATTTGCCAAGTGGGGACAAAATTCTTTCTTCGCTTGGATTGGATACGTCGAAAGAGGCGCATCTAGGAAAATCTAAAATTGGCAATTCATAATTGAAAGAAACATCACAAAATAAAAATGATCCACTTAAAGTTGAACTTAGACGACAACCTGAAAATTCAAAGAAATAACAAGAGCATACTCAATCCCAAACAGGTAACTACGTGATAAGAAATTAAACAAATTAAAACAGCACAAGCCAGTATTTTATGGGACGTGGGGCAGCCATTTTGAAAATCTTGCTAATTTAGTCAAGAATTAAAGCTATTTCTTGAAAGAGTCTTTAACACCGCGTCTTCGCCACACAAGAAATGTCTAGGGTATACCTATCTGGAGATAAAGCATTGCACTTATTTCTCGCTAAAAAAATTAAAATGAATAATCTACTATCAATAAAATGACAGTTACTAGATAAAACCATGACAACACATTAAAACATATTAGCATGAATGCTTAGCAGAAATTTAAGTCTGCGCACTTGTTAGCTAACTTTTCTGGTGTAAATAATAATACGCCGACTGAAGCAAACAATATCATCTACAACCCAAACCATGTATAATTATCATGCAACCTTTAAATGTGCTCTCATGCTTGTACAAACCAGGAATTTAAAGAAGCTGTCTAATATATTAATAGATCAGCCATCGAACATGGACGTTGAAGAAATTATACTATTGAAGGAAACTTGAATGAACGTAAAAATAATACGGGTGATAATTATGCTAACGAGTAAATTTTTAAGCAATAACAAAATCCGCATAAACTTTCACAATACAGTTTGGATATGTAGCCATTGGTTCAATACCCGTCTGATGAAAAAAATGTTTTGAGAAAAAATAAATGCCACTGAATTTAATACATTTGTAGATGTGCATGAAATGCTTTACTGAGTAGACAACACAGCTAGTCAGAATAATCATAATCAATGTCGCTTCAAGATATGCGATAAAATTTGGTAATATCAAAATAGATTGTTTACCATTTCTGTTATCAATTAGTTTGGTAATAACGCTTTCTTTACCAGAAAGATGGTTTGTATACGAATATTTGCTTATTAAAAAACCAAAAGATACAAGAGTGAAAGTATTTCTTTCAGCTTGCACTATCCGTGTGCCGATGGGACACTTTATATAGTATTTCCTGTAAGTGCCTGCAAGATCTCTTACTCTTTTAATTTCTCCCCTTCCTCTAAAATATTCTTTTAAAAATTATATATCTAGCTTTACTTGTAAAAAACCAGATTGGTGAAACGTTTAGTGATAATTTTATCGAAATGTGGTTCAATGTTATCGTAAAATCTTTACTCATTTATATTTCTCGTACACAAATGTATGTGTCTTTTTACCTTTTAATTGTTTTTCAAATTAATGTTGCTGTTTCTTAGACGTATTGACGTGGTTGGTATTTTTGTGTAACTTGCTTTGAAATCGGTCAATTTATTGTACAGGTTTCCCTCACCATTGATTTATTTAAATGACAATAATTCAGTATATATTTAACAACTAATTGTTCATTTGCGTGAAAAACATTAATATATTTAACTTTATTGGTTTTAGCAAAATTCCCATCTGCACACCCTGGTTTATCAATCCCTGTAACCAGCCATGTCCGGAGTTTCTGTACCCTTGACCGAACCCACGGACATTATTCATCGCAACAATTTTACTGTAAATTTGAAGCGTTGTCGCCGTAGTTATATAGGTCAATAAATCCCTTTTATTGCAATTCTTGAAATAATGACTTGACTATCGGTGGTAGATCTGCCAATTATACAAAAGAAAACAGTTCAGAGAGCGCGATTCATTCGGTTCACTTCTCCATTTGAAATACAACGCTTTTACCGTTTGCGCGTTCTTTCTAAGACTTAAATTATCTACAGACTGGCATACAATATTTGGTGTTGTTCCTTCTAAAACCTGCTCCATCTGCTTGTTCCATTGGCCTAAGTTAGCAATTGTCGCTCTGTATGTCTCTCTGTCTTGTAGACTATCTGCATCATAACAACTCTGTTTATTTTTAATGGGAGAATTGAAACATTATGATAGTAATGTTGTGGTGCAGTGTGTATAAGACAGTGATGGAATTAATTTCTCAGTGTCATTATTTATTGTTTCCGTATGTGGGTCAACGTCTGAGTGACGTAAATTTATGCAGTCGGAAATGCAGTGTGTTTGGACTCTGTATATATATATATATATATATATATATATATATATATATATATATATATATATATATATATATATATATATATATATACATTACACGAAGGCTATATTTCCTACTGGACAAAGGAATATAGCTGATGCAATCAATGGCTCACAAGATCGGATTACACATTAATTAAGTGTCCTTATGATGCGTAAGGTTATGCTTTTTGTGTTGTCTGTGGTAGTCCTATTTCTTCATCTGTGTGATAGTCGTATATCTTAGTCTGTTCACACGGACTCACCAGCTATGCTATAGTAGAAAACTGAAAATTGAATATATTAATCAATGTGATCATTTATTGCAGACACATCGCATGTCTGTCCGGGTGAGTTCGAGCCTCGGCTCGACGAACGTGGGTATGAAAGAAATCTTGCCTGTAGTTTCATGTGCGTCAGTTGTTTCTCACGGGGTCTTCCTGAGGTCTTCCTCAGCTAACGCCAGGTACAGCCTATCAAATACTGACAAGTGGCGTTAAACCACAGAAACAAAACTGTACGCTCGAGTCATTCAATAGTTCTATTTGAGAGACATGTTACTAATTTAACATTTATAAATGTTCTAATATTCTCAGTGTACAGACTACTAAAGCCTTCCACATGATCTAGGAAAGGTTATCATAGCTTGCTGTAAAGTTTTCGTTTCCTTGGAGTGGCAGACTGGTTACACCACACAATCTACCGGTATTCATCCAATAATAATAATTTAATAAATTTCGAGACGGGCGCAGGTAATAAACGACGACAGTTAACAGTTAAATAATAACGTTTTCAGAACATTTCACAACCTTTAGAAAAAGATATGTATCGACTGGTACAGTTATGATCAAATGTTATTCATGTGAATTATCTAAACTTTTATACCTCTTCTTTTGGATAAATTCTCTAATGGATATTTATTGGAGATAAGAGTTGATACCAAGTGACGAAAAATGAGCAATAACTTATTAAATTTAAAACCTCGTGATTTATATGACCTAATAGTATTAAAACCTTGTGATTTCTATGACCTAATAGTCTTAAAACTACATGATTTCTATGACCAAATAGTCTTAAAACCTCGTGATTACTATGACCTAATAGTCTTAAAACCTCATGATTTCTATGACCTTATAGTCTTAAAACCTCGTGGTTTATATGACCTAATAGTCTTAAAACATCATGATTTCTATGACCTGATAGATACTATAACAAGAGCATCTGCCACTGAGGAACCAAGTAAAAACGGTCACCGTGATGCTTTTATCAAACGAAACACTTACTCAAGTGCTACGTTTGTAACACTCGACTCTGTAAAGCTCAGTTTGTATTGGTTCTAAAATGCATACAAGCATTGTTTTGATCTTAAATGACAGCAAAACTTATTAAACTAATTATCAATTGATGACGTATGTATGCTCCGGCTAGAGTATGTAATTATTTAATATACAACCGGGTATTAAATATGTGACATTTACAAGTAGATCCAACTGAATCCTATATAAAAATTCTAATTGTATTGTGCTCTCAATGTTTTCATGGATATATTAACCATGGATACGACGTTGAACAAGAAAATACATACAGATGGGGTTTTAACAGAACACTTACCTGAACAAATAATATCTCGATACTTACAGGTACTACCACATCCCTCATCAACTACTCATTGATCACGTTTAAGCCTTGTCGCATACTCTCTTCAGGCGTATATAAAATGAGGCTCCCGTGGGAGTACCTGCATATCAACAAGTGGGAGAAATGCAAAATCTATGTGGTAAACATATTCCTGAAATGTCAACAATTTTTAATGACAACTTGAATAATATTGATTCGCGTAGAAATTGAACACTACTCTAGTATACAAGGTGATTCAAAACATTGGCTTTATTTATTTTATATGCAAGTATGTTTAACAATTGAATATAACATCAGTCTTCAAACATATATCTCCATTTATTTGTGTAGCCGATATGCGATCAAATAGGTAAAGGTTGTCCTAATTCGCCAGCATTCCGCTGTAGTAAGGTTTACTATTCTACAATCATACAGGTGATAAACAACTACATATGCGTCTTTCCCTACCTGTTGCAAATCGTAAGGTAAAAATAACATAAGTACCAAGCATCTATAAGTTAGGTATGTCAACGTAGCTACCAGGTGGAATAGATATAAAATGTTTTGGGAGAGATTTAGGGAAGTTGTATATGAGTGTTACCGTCCAATGATATCGGTCAGTTGAGATGTTAATAAAGAGTTCTTACCTGAGCATGTTCGTGTCTTCCTGTTGATACGCCATATTAAAATCTGGGTATGCGTTCCCGTTCAATTAATGTCAACCATGCTACTGATTGTATTGAAATCGGATGCATTTTATTTAATGTTTAATGTCCAAAATTACGTGAAATTGAAATGAATCCATTTTCTTTGTGTCATTCATGTGAATGTGCAGATATGTACATACGTTAAACTTCAATTTGGACGAAAGATCAATACTAGATCATAGTATGCCCGGGTCGTAACGGTAAATAGATTTGCCACGCTTATAGTTAGGTACCTTAGTGGAAAAATTCACCCCAACCAACCCCCACCCCAATCCTTAAAAAAGAAAGGAAAAAAATAACGGATTTAATCAATAAAGGCTTTAATATAATTTGAAAGTATTTTCATACTTTGTGTCAGTTCTCAACAACTCTTATTCAGTTTATTCGAATTCAATGTTTTCATCGTTTGGTCGTGTGTGTGTGTGTGTGTGTGGATTTTTAACGTAGCTTTAACATTTTTTAAATTTTTTGTGTTTTGTAAAATATTTTGCGAATTTCAGGTAGGAACTACTACTCATCTTCGCTAGCCAAGATTCCGGTGTGTTAACCCTATCTACACCTGAGCGGATTGAACAGATTTTTTAGAGCTTTGTCCTAGCGACATCAATTGGATTTCATGAGTTACATCCCTTAGTATGTAATGCCAACTAAACAATAGTACCAGTGGTGCACTGTACAGCGGCTAAAAATGGTGAGGGAAATTGACTTCAGCTCGAAAGTATGACTACCTGAGAGAGAGAAGCCATTACGTGTGTATGGAGTGAAAGGTATTTGTACAAACACGGACCGCCAGTAGAAAATCGCTTATTTATGAGTCCATTCAAGTTGTGTGCTACCCTTGTCTCGATCATGTAGGAACAGTGTTCAAATATAAACAAGTTAAATTTGATTGGATGAGGCCGCATCCAATGAAATTCACAGACCCGAAGTACAGAAATATCTGCTCGATCCGCCATGGTGTAGACGAGGTTAACATATCGAAACATTGGCTAGTGAAGATGCGCCAATGTGTAGATAGAGTTAACATACCGGAACCGTTGCTAGTGAAGACGAATATTACTACACAACCATGCCAACTAAGGAACTCACTGGGGAGCAAAACATAAAGCAAATGACAGAACCCGAACAAATGTTACATAATTGTGCAACCTTTCTAGGGAAATATTTTAGGCATGGGAACATGCATGTAGTATCAGTACTAGTAATTCCAATTGTCTTTAAAAAAGCGCGGAAGAAATAAAAGTAAAAGTTGACAATTTGCTCAAGGACACATCTGATTCGTTAGCTTCTACTGGTAATGAAGGTCAAGGCAATGACAACTAATTTCAAACACAGATTAACGCCAGCTCTCTTGATGGTAAAGAGGAGGGCTTGTGTGGTAATGGAGCTGAATGTGTCACCTCTAAATGTAAATAAAGATGTCGAGAAGGAAACACGCCCACCATCCATGCATTAGATCTTACCTTGTGGCCATCAGTCCCAAATTATGTGCTGAAAGATAATTTAATTTTAAAAGCGCCTGGTAGAACCAATGCTGATACGAATTTCCAGTGAATGATGAGATGATTTTCGACCAACGTTTTATAAAGACACCTGAATAGCCATGAGCAGCTAATCATGCGTTGTATTGTTTATCTTGCGTCTGCAGATAATGTGCTTTGTTTCAGTTGTAAACTTTTTAACAAGAATTCCTAATCGCTATTTAAAGAAACATGACAGACATTTAAAGAATTTTCATGGATTGTTGGAAGCTGAGAGAAGACTCAAGCTTGATGTTTTAATACTCAACACCAGCGAATTATTGCGTTGTAGATGGAACATACGAAGAATGTTTTCGAGCGTCGTATTGTTATTCCTCTGTTTCTGTCTGGTCGAAATTCGGCGTTTCGTGGCTCTTCTTCTAAGTTCTTCGCAAAACTCAATGAGAATTTTCTTGGTTTTGGCCAACTCCTTGGCTGGTTTGCCGATGTCTTGCGTGAACAAATACGTCGTGCTGTTGCAGAAGAAAAACACCATTCTGCCTATTACGCTAGCATAGAATCTCAAAATAAGTTGATTGCATTTATGGTCCCAAAATATCATTGAAGACATTGATCCGGATGACCAAAGGGAAATACTGTGTCATAATAGTTGACTATACACTCGACATGAGTCATAACAAATAAATGGCATTTACTGTGAGACTTGCTGATAATTATGGTGGAGTAATCCGTGTTAGGGAACATTTAATTGGATTAAAGAATGTGACCTCGTCCATTGGCGAAGCTCTAACTCAGGTTCAGACCCAAGAAAATAGCATAAGTGTTCAGAGATGCAGACGCCAAGAGTACGAGAACAGTGAAAATTGGAAGGGAAAAGAGCTAGTTGTACAGACACGGTATTGCTCGTTGAAACATAGAGCTTTCTTTGTCCCGTGTGACTATCATTGATTTGATTCAACTTTGTTGTACCTGATGCTGCATCGTCGTCTGTACCATCAGTTACTTTGATTGGGATCCTGCAAATGATCTATGTGCTGCTTACTGCCTATATTAATTGATGGAAGATTCTCATGAACTATGTCAAGAATCTCACTTTGAATGGGAGAGTCGTATAGACAGTGTACAAGCAGTAAGGTTTTATTTGTACACTGTCCTCTTCCATATAAACGCCGTGTTATGTATATCTATATCGTGTATTTAATTTTTGTTTAATGATTGAATAACATATTAAATAGCTAATTTTTGTCCATGATTGTATATTATATTTTACGATCAAAATGCAATAAACAGGTTGTTTACTTGAATTTTAATTCTAGGCCCAATTTTGTAATGAGCCTGTTTGCAGTTTGGGGTACTTGTCCATAGTATTATTTATTATTGCGACATAATTCAAGTGTGGTTGTATTGCGACATAAGTTAGTAGGGATGTACTGTGAAATAGATTCGTTGTGATTTATATAAATAGAAAGAAATGAACAATTGTCCATTCATATTCCAGCTCGTATTTTGTTTTTAGAATCTGCAGAAGTATTCAATGTTGTGTGTATATTAGATTTAAGAGAATTTCTTTATTGAAATTATTTGTTAGAATTACAAAGTGCACATATTATTGTTTGAACTAAACACTATTTTGGGTTATTATGAATTTATTTAAAGATGATCTGGAAAATAACATTATGATACATCAAGACTGTTGGCATTTAAGAGTATTAAAGACTATTGGTACATCAGCATATTCAGGACCTGGAATTCATTCGGAACACTTTTCTTTTCGACTTCTGATACAACGTTTGGGATAATTTTGGATCTAATTAACAATAGTGTAAGTTCCTGTTATATTTTCATTTTATAACTTAGAGAATTAAATTATTTGTTAAGTTTTTTTTTGGGGGGGGGGGTAATTCTACTTTCTTTAACTAGGTTTAAGACTATTGAGTCGTCGTAACAGTCCTCAGTAAGAAACTTCAAAATGAACCAATGGATATAGCTTGGCAACTAAACTCATTACGAAGTTCCTTCACTTTCTTAGACGTTACAAAGAAGCCGAATAATCTCGTGTTATTTGTCATGGTGGTCAAAGTATGGTTTGTGTAAACATACCATTATATTTTACCTTATATATATCTTAATATGTTTATGATAATCCAGACGTTCTGAAAAAATAAATATACCTTGGGAGTATTTTTTCACTCGTATCATTTTTTGATATTTGATAACAGTTGTATATGCTTCATGTCGAAGCTACCACATCGTGGCATAACTGCAAATATATTGCTGCCTCTGCCGATAATACAAACACTCTTTTAACATAACCATTTTAGCAAGAAATGTTCGTAATTACAACCACAATTTACATTTGTATGGGTTACAACATGAGTGACAAAAATGAATGCAGCCAAATGTTGTTTAGGTACTGTGCTACTTGTAATTGCAAAAAGATATAGAGATATTCGATGGTGTAAGGTGTATGTCTTCTCTACCTACATGTACATTCTTCATGGAGTGAACTGCTGACAAATCCGTATACTTTCTTGTCTATACAAACGTGTTTGTTATCAATATGACCTATTTTTCGATAGTTACTAGTACTATCCAAGGTCATGTACTATTTAACTATAACTCGTTAGAGCTGGTCATTTGAATTTCGCATATGTATGTATCATGTAATGCAGTCCGATTTATCTGTGTACCTGTGCGTTTCCAGCGTATTTTCCAAGTCTCGGGATGATCGCCGGCTAAATCAAAATTCAATATATGGTTGAAAGCTCTCTTTTTCTCGCGTATCAACCTAAGTTTTAGATGCAGCATTTCAGGTAAAAATATTTATTAATCGGCTTTTGAGTGGAGCCATTAACAAGTCCAACCGAGTAGATGACTGGTGTATCTGCAAAGGTTCTGTAAAGTTAATGTCTGACTTGAGACGGATGTCTAAAGAGCAGATAAAATGAATTATTTAAAGCACATTATTGTTATTTTCAGTAATATGATAATAGAAGCTTTGTATCTCTTTCACTTGATCTAGCTTAAAGCCTTCTACCCCCAAGACTTTGTCAACGTATCACGCGCACATGAACGTTACCCCAGGTGCCATTGTAAGAGAAACGTGATTTGGGGTAGAAGACTTCAACCTAGATAAGTAATCAGCAATAATGTTATCATCATACTACACAGCATACTGTCAAACATGAAAGTATTCACTTGATTTTGTTACGCCTGTTAATCACTACCTCGCCCCCGTTCCGTATCTGGGCTGGGTGGTTTTCGGTGGTTTTCCATTTTCGCCAAAACTGGGATGAGCTCAGTCATGGCAAAAGTTTTATTCTCAAAATCCATCTCGTTCAGGTTGGTGATTGTATTGAGATCGATTTGTGCCACCGTGAGAGGTTCCAAAGAGATAAGTATTCACCAGTGATGCCGTGACGAGATTATTTTTTACGAAAGCTGCCAATTACACCGGTTACAACTGATATGGCTCTAACAACAATTTCGATTGGTGTGACCATAACAGTTGACATAGTCGTGATTCCCGCCATATCAAGGCCAACGGTGGCTGCTGCAGCGATCCTGCAAATATCAAATACGACCTGACACACGCACCTGTAATTCACGAGTAAAGCCGTTCTCTTGGCAAATATATCTTTCAGCTGTTGTTCCGTTTCGTTTATTTTCTCGTGTCCGAAACATTAAAAGTATATCATAGTTCTTAGTTAATGATAATTTTAATCTTAAACACAAACACTAAAGACGGCTAAGAACACGACTGGAGAGATGTAATGTCCTTTGAACTGAATTTAATCTCAGGCAACTAATAAAAATGGTTCCATATATATTCAACTTTTCTCCACAGTTGTATCGTTTAACCTGTTATGCGTTACTAATCGACTAAAACGCACGTGATTATTTACCAATATTGACATTTTATCCACGTACCACTATATCCAAAGAAAGCGCATAAATATGATCAGGACTCGTGTACCGTTAAGATGTGAGACTTAGGTCTATCGAATCCATTTATAACATTCTCTAAAATAAGTTTGATCATTTTTACGGTTACTTTTTAATTTATTTCCTTTTCTTTACTGGTTAACATTTTTCCACATTTACCCAATGCAGTTACTACGCGTGGTGGTGAATGTACCTCTAGTATCTATTAATCAACACAAAACGCTTTGTTGCAACATCAGCATTGTCAACAGTCTTTGATAAACTCCACAGACACTTCAGAGCCTCCGATTTCCCCAGACTTCATTGATTTCAGCCAGATTATTGGCAACAGCGCCTCGCAGCTTCAAAACAATATCTTGAATATCTTGGGTGAATATTCGCAGTTTTCCAGTTAGAGCTTCAAAAATCACAAGCTCACCATGGTGAACGTTAACAATAATCAGGTCGATAAACTCAGTCAAATCCTTTTTGGTGGCAAAGCTGGTCAGGTTTAGATCACGACATCATCGTCGGCCGGTTGGGCGTCAGTAAATATCAGTGGGTATTATGAATACTTTTAAGCGTACTTTCTTAGTGACAAGGTAAATTCAATAAGCTTTTGTGGGGTTGGTGAACGCTTGAGTGCACGCAATGCTTTAACAACGTGATGTCCGCATATGAGGCACTTCAGCCTATTTTGCAACGGCAGCGTTCAATAAAACAACGGTTGTTGTCTACCGCCCTGGTTAAATGATCGACTACTTCAAGTGGAAGTGCAAACCCGTACGAGTCAAAATAATAAAAGATGTCGAGGTGTTACCACGTATGCTACCCAATGCGTTCCATGTCCTGTTGTCAAATCTAGTTGAGGATGTCAATTTCGCTCGTTCGTATAATCCTCAACGCAAGTTCATCCCACGTAAAGAAACACCGGAAATGATTGACTGACTTTGCTATAGCAAATGATTCCAAATTGGTCAGTAAACGGGCCAACAGCAAGACCACAACCAGAAAACCACTTCTGCTTGGGAACCTCTGACTCTCACGCTTGGATGATCAAAGACCTGTTCTTTTTCTCGAGAGGCTCCGCCTCCAATTGTAGTTCCGACGGAACCCAACCCAGTCGCTTTGAACAGTAATATTCAACCAGTCTTTTGCATTTGTGCCACCTCTTATTTTGCTAATCTGATTTCACTAAGCTGTTCTTTCGTTTGGCCGCATTAAGCTTTTTTGTTGTTGTTGTTGTTGCTGTTGTAGGGTTTAACGCCATTTTTCAGCACACGATAGGCTATACATGGCGGCTAGTATTAATGGTGGAGGAAGAACCCGGGAAAACCCCGAAAGAACCACAGACCCGCGAGAAACTACTGGTAAGCTTTCTCACATACCCATATTAGCCGAATCCGAGACTCGAACCCACGCAGACAGAGATGAGATGGCAGTGATCCGTAACGGAGAGCGCTTTAGACCACTCGGCCTCTCGGGCCCCCCGCGTTAAGCTGATTACCTTATGTTTCGGTAAGACATACGGAAATAATTATATTTAACGTTGCCGGAGAAAGCCTCAATAAGACCCTGTAATCGTTTCAAAATGCGCTCTATTTTCTTCGCAATGTGCTTTGGGCTAGATCCAGCCTTAACTTCGTATTAGGACATTATTATTTCAAAACGTACGCGGTCTTATTACAATGTGACGAGTTTTCTATAGGCACGTCAAGAACCCTCATTCGACTAACTGTGCCCTCCAACAACAGAAACGTATATGATTGAAGTATAGCAATGTATTTGTAACCATCTGTTACAGACTGCTCAAACAGGTGTTCTAATGAAAAATAATAAATCGAATACAACGTACGGAAGTTGTGCTGGAACATATGCAGGTTAGGTAGGACCATATCATATGGATGTGCGTCTTGATTACCGTCAAGATTAAACACATTTTCTTCAGATGATTCCTAATGACCACTTAACCACAAATAAACTTTAGGACAGCCCTAGTTTGTCAAAAAAATCATAGCACACTGTTTTTATTTATTTTCTCTGTCCGTATTTTGAAACGCCACAAACAAGTGTTTTAATTCGGTACTTATTTGCCATATAAAATATTTCTGAATATCATTTCTTGTGTGTGCATCTGTAGTGTGCGCGAGAAACGACAACGGTTAAAGACTGCATAAATGTCAACAAATGTGCTTATGTGGCCAGTGGTGTGATTAACACACTCATCTAAAACGTTCATGCTGACATATCAACTTTGCCAGCAGCGCTACATGCATCCAAATTGTTGGTGTGTTTGGCCTCAAAAACATTCATTAACAGGGATGAGCAAATCCCACAACTCTCAGGAGCATCCCATTTCTGAAATCAACCCCTTCTACGAAAATGGCACCAACGTCAAAAAGAATAAACTGAGGCTTCTAACTGTGTAAATACATTTTTGTTATTGACCCCTTGACCTTTGGAGTCAAATTTGTATGCGTCCTCGTTCACCGACCTGAGACATTATTGTTAGTTCTCGCCACCCCCACCCCCCTGCTGCTGTGTGG
Source organism: Sinohyriopsis cumingii (assembly GCA_028554795.2). Taxonomy (NCBI): domain Eukaryota; kingdom Metazoa; phylum Mollusca; class Bivalvia; order Unionida; family Unionidae; genus Sinohyriopsis; species Sinohyriopsis cumingii. Next base: position 63,191,365 of record CM068827.1, read on the forward strand.
TTGGTTGCGAGCAAAAAGAAGCAGTGGTCAGGTGATGTAATTAAATCATCATTACATCTAAAACAATGAGCAATTCTGAGCTAACCATGGAATCGCGTACAGCGAAACTGTCTCGACAGCGACTAGAGGTAATTAATAAATATCTCCCCGTCCGTGATTCTGTCAAGCAGCAGCTACAACAGTACCAGGAGGTTCGCGTAGAATTTGCGGAGGATGCGGCAGAATTATTTAAAGCAGTCACGGAGGCTACTAAGAGTCTTCTTCCCACATTAGGGCAAACAGCTAAGTCGATGAGGAAAATCGCGTTAAGAACTTTTAAAAAAAAAAAGATTATACGAGAACTTCCAGCTGAAATAGCTGCTGCTCAGCTAAAATTACAAGAAGAAAATACAAGTACTTGAGGGTATTGAGAAAGTTCACGAGGAAATCGGCGATGTGAAGGATACTGTTGCATCAAAACTTAAACCGAAACCAAAACCGCCAGCCCAGTTTACCGAAATGGTCGTAAACTACTTCAAGAGAAACCTATAGCGGTTTCTGCAATAGGATATTCAAATTGTGATGAAAAACATTGGGTTTCTTTTACAATACGAAAGTCCCGTGGTATGTCTAGAATCATTGATAAATACAAGAATGAATATACAAATTTTAAGGAACAAGTCGAAGACGTAAAAAGAGCGCCATTGCCTGGAGATATATTATCGCCTGAAAGATCACAATTTAGACTATCTCATATTGAGGAAGAAGAAACAACTGGAAGTGGTCTTGTCGCTCGAGAAAGTGGCCATGTCACCCTATGCCCCAATAACGTCCTCGCAGATGTTGATAGACTAGAAATTCTCATTGGCGGAAGACGATCCGGCAATAATTCCCCAGAAACCATCAATGAAGCAGTTGCTAATTATTCACACGTGGTACCATTGACGAAAAACGTGGACGATTACTACAGTAACTAACCTCGACAACGACAAGGTATGCACTTAGATCAGTGAAAAGAAAATATATGATCATACAATGTAATCAACGTGGACCTGTAATGGTCATGGTAATAAATTCACGATTACCAGCATACGAAGTTAACTAATGAGGTGGACTCGGCGATGTTGTTCAAGGTCCCTCAGAAAGGTATCCCCAAAGGCGATTCAGATTGAAAAACAACTAGGAATTAAAGCCATTGACTCTGTTCGTGATAATGATATTAGTACTGTTGTAGATGTTTGCTAGCAAAGCATTTTCAGTAATCAAGGGTATACTAACAAGATTAATACGACGAAAACCGCAGTCAGAAAAATTGCTCAGCACCGAACTGATTCCAACAAATGTTAGTAAAATTAAAAAAAATCAAGCTACAAGTGAACGGTTAACGGAATTAGCCGGTGAAGAAGCTCGGAATTTAACTGCAAATTTGGTAGCGGGTAGTGGTTTATCTAGTCGTCGTCATGTTGACGTCGGCTGTGCATCATTTTAAACAACATCAAATATAAATAAAATGCTCAAACGTGTGCATTTGACATGAATGCGCCAACACTCATGGATGAGTCTGTGCGTGATTATCAATAATATTCTTATGAAGCACGAGAACCTAACCAAATGGGGTGGAGTGGTAGTGGCGAATCGAACTACAAGTACAAGATACATCAAAATATTTCTTGCCCGCCGAGGCATTCATTGAAGTTCAGGGTATACTTGGTAATCCTTATGGTGATGCGTATGCTGGATTTATTAATAACGGAATTAGGGCATTATTTAACAATGCACGATATATTATTGATGGTCGGGAAATTGAGGTTTGTCATAATAATTTTGACATTGCTACAACGATATTGGGACTATCCCGAAACAGCGAGGATTATTCACGGTCCGCTGGTCCATCAGTGATATTTGCAAAAGATACCGTTGATCGCGCTGATGGCCGACCTTATACTTCTCGGCTACGGATGACGACGCCGATGTTGAATGTTTACAGTTTGTAAATGCGAATTTTAATCTGGGATTTGCAGCACGTAAAACTCAACTTGATGATATATGGGGAGAATTAAATGTGCAATACCACTTTCACATATCTTTGTTTTTGCAGAAACGTTAGAAAAGTTATCTTCGGAAAAGCCACGGACTAAGATATAATCTAGTACCTGAATGAATTGATCCAGAAGCAACTGCGGTGCTTCATAGATATATGACGCTGATAAAACTATTGTTGTTGATGCCAACAATGACACCATTACTCTTTGCAGAAAAACGGCTGCTCTCTTTCATGGACAGCGGCGGAAACTCAACGTTGTCAAGGTTGATAATGACCACAGACTCGATCACAAGCACAACTGTTGGCATATTTGCAAGGCAAATCGCATCACAACAGGGAGTTTTAGCACCACGACATGTATTTATAGCTTAAGATGATGTCAGACGACATAATTATCAGATACGAAATCATATGATATTGGTCCCACTTTGGGTCAGTGAAGTGTCTTTGGGAATAAATGGACATCAAGAACCGTCTGAAGAAGTGTTGCTGGATTTTGAAAATAATCAAGTTGGGCGTGCATATCATCTTTTGATGAAATTTATGGGGCGCGGTCAGAATGTCGATTCTGGTTTGCAGATATCTCAGCACGATTTCTCTACGTTGCATCCGATCTACTGTTTCTGGCTCGACCACATAGATCTGTTCAGTCAATCTGTTGTTGACATACACTTCCGAGCTCGAACGGTACAATGTCAGCCAGTGCTACTGATTCTCGAGTAGTCGCAGTTATACTCTCAGATAAAGCAATGATGCTAGAAGTCGCTGGTGAACGAATGACTCAGTGATTCCCCAGTAGAAAACATGTAACTGGATCGCAAGCAACCGAATCCGATCAGTAATTAAATCGCCAATGATATTATTATGTCATATCAACAAGTGAATGTTACTCTGATTTCTGGTCAGATTAAAAAGCTACAATCAGCATCGAAAAGTATTTCCGGAATAAATATATATTACTGAAATCAACAGCGTTACAAGGCCCAAATAAATTATCACTGACAGAATGTCGACTCAGACTTTTGCATGACGCCAAGAAATCAAAGACCGGCGTCAGACTAGGTGTCATTATGGAGTTAGAAAAGACCGGTGGTATATTTCCACTTCATGCTGCTATACCAGAGCTGATTTCCGCTGAAGCTGTTGAAAAAGCAGCTGCATTTGGTGCTGTTGGAAATGCTGCCGGGATGGCATTGAAGAAATCAACAGGACATAGCCTGACCTAAACAAAAAAGAAAAAGGGTCCTTCCACAAGTGGAAGAGGTCTACGACTGCCAGGAATCCACCAATCGTAGTACCGTCGAGGTCTGAGACTGTCGGGGACTCTTCGTTAATTCTTATGTCTTATTGTGATTTACTTGATGATGCTCGGCGATTAAACATAAAAAAAATACTTCAAAGGTGTTTTCATGCATGATCAGTTACCAAAACAACCAAATAGTATCGACACTGGCATCATAAATCTCGATGGAAGTTCCCCTCCATGTACTCACTGGGTTGCATACGCGGTTGATCCACGTGCTGTTGAATTTTTTATTCGTATGGATTTGCGCCGTCAAAAGAATGTTTATAGTATGGAGGCTCAGCCGGTGACATACCAATCTGGTATTCAACATTACCAACTTAGAAATTAACAGATCCACCTATATATGGTCGTGAATGGCTGAGATTACAAACGTTGGTTCAAGGTCATCAGAATCGCCTCATAAAGTCCTGCATGCGTTCACTCGTGAATGGTACACAAGTGGTCGTTCTAAACAGGGTCTAGTGTAATACACTAGGAGTTTATAATGGTAGATATTTATGGACAACATTGACGGGGTGACATTGAGTTATCCAAATATGCAACACGAGATGAACTTGCTGGTCTTTTCCGTCTTGATTTTCATGATCAGCATAGACGGTTAAAGACGAGCAATATCCCGTTGACAGATATTATTCTCCTAGGTCCAGGCACGATAAAAGATAACTTAGTGGCATTTACTAAAACCGGTAAAATTAAAAACTCAGAGGAATCATTTCTTACACTCATGGGAGAGATTACTGGACGTATTAGAAGATTTGGAGATATAATGTAAGGCGATCTCAGCATGAGCAAAAATACATTTACCATTGTGAGAGAACCAAGATTAGACGATAACGTGGCAACAAAAAACATACGTGGACAGCAAACACGCTACGATTAGAAATGAGATCAGCAAATATGCTGCAAAAGCCGGTGAACCAATGACTGACGATCTCAGCATGAGCGAAAATAGCATTGCTAATTGAGATAACTAGAATCAAACGATGACGCTGTCACGAAGTACGTGGACAGCAGCAACATCACGATCACGATGATGACCTCGTTAAAGATAATCAGTGATGAAATGACCACGATTAGATTTGGATATGTTAATCATTTAACCGCGTTTATAAATTTTCGTAGAAACATAGAGTCATTGATAATTTCTCTGGAAATCCAACAGCCATTAACATCAAGCAACGCTGAAATTTACACGCAATTTCTTCATCTAGTTAACGTTAAATCAACAATCGAAATTACAAACAATGGGCTCACCAACATTAACTCAAGAGAAAATTCGATAAAGACATAACTCGGTAAAATCAAAAAGATTGTCGTACTAGTGGTGTCTTGAATTTATCACCCGAACACCATTGTAAAGCCTCCCACTTAAAGTGTTAACACTCTACATAATGAGCCAATAACTGCCAACGGCGTTCCTGGTTTATAAACCAGAAGTTATTGACGTTCAACGTTTCCGATACGAGCAAGCATGTTCGTGGCAATCATATCTGAAAATATTGTCGATCGATATGAAGTCAAGCAAAAAACAATTATCGCAGACGTATCGTTGTTACTGACATGATTGTATATGCTGCATAACCTGCGCTACTAGTATTCTCACTATCATCGTTAAGAAGCTATCGTCGTGTGTGGTTGATAAATTGCATCAATATGCAACGTTGCTGTCGGCGGCAACACATGCAAAGCCATGTTATCTGAGTTGATCTCATCAGGACTCAACGACGGAGTAATATCAGATGAAGAATTCACAGCAATGATCAAGATTTACTATGAAGCGACAGACCTGACCCTAACACCGTCAGCTCTATCACCACATTCGGCAGGATAAACATCGGTGATAGGGACAGAGATTTAAATCCTGATTTAAATCAGGCGGGAAATAGTAATAACCGATCGCACACTCACACTACAAAGAACAAATTGTCGTTAATACGACACAACCAACAACCAGGATGGTATCAGCAAGCTCCACCAATCCAGAGTTTGTCATTAGCTTAACACACTGCCATTTGAGGTAGAGAAATAGCACTAGTACGATTAAGATTATATTACAATATAGAAAAGTCATTGGGAAATTCACACAAGGATCTGCGTTTAATTATGAACGAAGATGCACACGATTAATATCGACGATGATGAACTTGATTTTATAATCGCCGATACGAGTAAAGACACATTTGCGTAAAAGGAAAATGCACATTTAAACGATCAAACTAAATTAGGAACTATAGCGTGTTATTATAATGGTGACTCGCCGCAATTTACTTGCGTGTGTTTCCATAAACCTACTATCGATGATAAATAATATAAACGTGAGTTTGATATTGATATTGAATTTATCATGACACTAAAACAACAATATAACCAGTGTGCTCGCTGTAACACAGTAATGTTGTGGCAGTATTCGAATAATAATCCAAGACAATTTACCGTGGATAGAAATAATAGTAGTCTCCGCCACACACGCGAAGATGTGATGCTGACCAGTCTTAAGTGTAATCGACATAGTGGGGCTAGTACCTTGCTTTGCATGCTGTTGGTAATTGTGTATCTTCAGGAATTACTTGTACTTGTTCACGGACAAATCCGAGTTGAGGAGCCGTTGAATATAAGCTGTAGACTGCAGGCCTGCCAGTAGATCTTACCATGCTGGAAATGTTACGTGTGGTCACACTCCAAATTGCTCTTTTGTTGCCACCTTCAAGTTCACAAGGTTCATATAAATATCTTAGTCAAATTAACGAGTAATGGTTTCTGAGAGGACAAGTCATATGGCTTAAATTGTATGTGTTTCTTCAAGATTGCATTGATGGGTTTCATGGACATTCCACGAGTAATTTCATTACTTAATACGGCAATCACACTTGGTAGTCTGGCAGTCCATTCATGAGATCTCATGTCCCGCCTGAACTTTGTTCAGGGACTTAAGGTCACCTGATATTTCCTTCACGTACTGATATCCAAACAATCGCTCAGCAAATGTTTGATTAAATTGCTCAATGATTTCCTGATCGCGATAAATTGCGGTGTGCCCTTTTCTGATTTTAACCATATGTTGTTGCATCAAAGATGTTACTGCACCAAGAAATTCTTTGCCAGGATCAACCTGTAGAAACTGTAGCCATCGAAGGATGCCACGGTAATAAATTCATTCGAACGCAGATGCAACTTCAGTTGCTGTCTTTGTTGACAGCGGCTCTGCTTCCTTATATATACTATCAGTTAATGCATATTTGTATGTGCGTGATTGACGTCTACCAGTTTTAATATTTTCATATGGTCAAAACCAAATATCGGCCTGATGAACTTCGTTGGGGGTGCCGACATCAAAATGTGCGTACTGAATGTTTTTGGTGGTGGTAGATACATTTGCCATATTGCCTATCGTGCTAACCAATCTGTAGCAACAGAACGAGTGACACCTGCTCCATCAGAAGGTTTACTAATCGCGGCTCACCCCTCCAATATCCTCTTGGGTTATAATAAATTGACTCCATATAATAGTTATCTATGATTAATTACTGGCCCCTAACATTAGCTTACCTTTCATCACAGATCTTATCAACCAGTTGGCGAGTGATTCTCTCAGATTTTTATTTTTTACAGACTTTAGAGTGTGAATCAACTTCACATCTGCAATATGTCGTTGTTGTAGATCTGGATTTATATACCCAACATCACGAACATGGCACGCTTGATCAATCGCATTTATTGGATGCTCTCCTGGTCTTGGTTGATCTTTCTTGTCAGGTCAGATATCATGTCGGGTTCTAGAACAACAATAAGTATATCCAAGAAGATGCTTCTCGCCAGGATACTTATCCCATGGAGTTCCTGGTAGTTTTCTCAGTGAAACAGCAATATCACCACCAAGTTTTGTTCCCATCACTAGCGATGAGGAGAAAAACTTGCATTTTTTTACCGCATTTCACACACTTGCATGTGACTGCACGCTTTTTATTCCTCGTCGTTGTTTTTAATCCACTGGTATCGGTGAGGCCCTTGCAGCGAACACAGTATAAATCCATATACTTATTATATTTCTACAACATGAATGTGATTGACTTCTCAGCGAAATGAGAGCAAGAGACAGTCAAGCATCATCCAGCATTACCAAATTCTATCAGAGTAATTATCATAGGTCCATCTGTGCCTGGTAATACACGATTGTTATTAACATGCTATTGAGATGGTTTAAGTGGGATAAGTTATATTTAGTGGCACCATCGGTAGATAATTAGCGATGCTACAACGTGCTTAAGGATTTTAATGGAAATACAAGAATAATTGATGACAATGACATCATTGATTTTATTACTGACATCAACGGTGCGCCGCTGGCCGATGATCTCAATGGAGACATCAACAGTCTCGTAGTATACGATGATGTGGTGTTAGACAAACAAACCAAATCCAGCTTGGATATTTTCTTGAGGCAGACACAAAAACACTGATATTATATATGTTACTCAGCGATATGTGCAATTACCTAAAGTGATCAGAGATAAATGTAATCTTCTGGTTGTCTTTAATGGCATGGATACCCACACACTAAGGAACATCCACCAAACGTGGTGTTCAGGTGATAAATTTACATGATCCTTGGTCACGATCTTGCATGGGTCTCGATAAAATGTTTGGTTGAGAGACCTGTCACCTGACCACTACTTTCTTTTACCTCTACCCACCCACACAGCAGCGATGGGGAGGGCAGGGACCAACGATGATGTCTTGGGGCAGTGAACGAGGACGCGTACAAATTTGACACCCAAGGTCAAGAGGTCAATAACAAAAATATGCTAACACAGTTAGAGGCCTCGGTTTATTCTTTTTAACCTTGGTGACATTTTCCTAGAATGGAATGATTTCAGAAATGGAACGCTCCTGAGAGTTAAAGGACACCCCCCCCCCCACATGTTGCTTCGTCCTGGATATCCATGAAAAAGCCAGACATGTGACTGAGGGGAAAGCTAACACGAAAACCTCAGTGAGCCTCCCTCAAGTTGTTGTCGACGTTGTAAAAATCCAAGGATAAAATTAGGATTCGGAAACAGTAAATCTTTATTAGTTTGCAGTGATTTGGTTCAAATAACACTAAAAATCTTTTGTTCTGTGATCTACCAACATATGCGTGTCAATGACAAAATGCGGGATCGGATGCGTCTTTTAAGTCATTGTGTAGACACTACTGGTTTCGTCCAATACCATTTGAGAGACAACTATAATTCGCTCTCCATTGTCTAGTTTGCAATACGTCAATCAGCTATACTTTGTTGAGCGGTTTCATTGATACTTTTACTAACTGGGTCCAGCGTTGGTGCTGTCGAAGAAAGTGTAAACGGTGTTGATGGTTCTCGAGTCACTAGCAGTCATATTCGATCTCGAATCGATTGAATTGCTTGTATCTTAATATGTTCACACGATCCCAAGCAAGCTGTTTTATGTTATCAATAAATCGCATTGCAACTTTTTTAGCTGTTAGGTTCAGCTCTAAGACAAGGCTTCAGTCATTTCTAATCTACAGTTGCATCGTCAATGCCTCACCTCTGCAGTCAAATGTGCACTCCTGGTCCACAATATGTTTCAACTGACTATTAAACATGGAAGATACACTGACGCCACGGAAGTAATCGACATCAGATCATCGGGGGCCTCAGTCGTAGCAAAGCCAGATGATATATAACCCTGCGACGCTTGCGTGGTCGAGGCTGAAGCTTCATGACTATCATTAATAGCGTTACAGGTCAAATTTTACCCGAGTTATGGTGCTGATCCTGACAATATATATCATAAAACTCTAACTAGTACTTTCGAGTCATGCACGCAAAATGTATTCGTTTGAGGAAATCTCATTAATATTTTCAGGCCAACCAACTAAGGTTCTTAGCGATGAGTGCGCAATATCAACCGCATATTCTCGATATTTAATCGAGATGGTACAACTGAAAGTGACCTTGTTTGTGCGTATACAAGATTGTTCCCAGTGGCACCACCGTCTACCGAAAATGCAACAAATTTATTGCGGGGAAGCTCTCAAATGGTTGTGATCGAATATTAGGTCAAATGCAATAAACACGCAACAATTCTAATGCCAATCTTGATTGCACGTGATTCCCCCAGGTTGATTGGTCTATAAAAAGTCATACAATTCTGATTTCATTGATGAGATTGTTATCATCTAGGTATTGATCAAAGTTGTAACACAACACCTTACATTTCAGCATTATTTTCACATTAAACACGAAGTGTTTCAACCACCTCAGAACTCATCATCGGTCTTGCATTCATCAGGGTTGTCTACAACACGTTCATGCTTAAATGCACGAAACGTCCATGGGTCCATAATGCCATTAACTGGTAAGCAAATGCTGACAAATTAATGCCGCCTCATTAATGACTTCTGATGCGTTACTGACACGAAAACCGATCCCACGATTCATTCCAACTGAACCGCAAGGTCGTGATGGTCACAAAGTCCACCAAGGCCTCTTTCGTTCTTTAGATCTTCAGTAGTTTTGATACTACAGATTCGGATTCGTGTAGGGTACAGATGCTTGTTGCGGCTATTGAAAATGTTATTTTGCACAAAAATCATTTTTCTTTTAGGAACAATAACCTTGAACTTTGACCTTTTGACCCCAATTAACATACTTCTTTCATGCCCAAAGTGCAAGAAATACCAAACTTTTGTGTTATGGTATGTGATTTAGAAATAAAGTTACTACACAAATACCATTCTTCTCCTTTCAGTAACTGTGACCCTGACATTTTACCTTTTAACCCCAAAAGTAATAAGCATCTTTCTTACCTAGCATATAAGTCACCCACAAACGTTTGGTAGAGGTACATGGTCAAGCACTGAAATAATTGTGTATGATCCATTTTTCTTCTATCGGTCAAAGTGACCTTCACTTTCAACATATTGACGCTTTTAGTTTTCTCCAGCTACAATATATTCATAAAGTTTGGCCCAGGTCTGTGATGCATAATTAATGGCACTGTGAGGAAACTATTCGTCTGCCTTCAGTTACACTGACCTCGACCTCTGACTTTCTGACCCCAAATTGATATACTTCATTTAGGTGCCAGCGATTAAAAATATATCGTCCAGGTTAAGCAATGTAAAACTAAAGCTACAATGTGTAAAGCATTTTTCTTCCTCCAGGATAGTATCTATTGAGGACGTTGTGAACCAAACACAACTACTGATTCGTAGGGCCTTGCGGCATTCCTGACTGAGGCGGTAATCTACATTTTTAAAGCTTTCTTCCAAATTAAATGAATGTTTGTTTCAAGTTGTAAATATCAATGATAAGTCGTAACCTTCCGCCTTTTTTCAACACCACCAATATCCGGGTTAGAATATTGTAGTGTGGTCATTTTCTACACTGTTGACTGCTTTCTGCAGAATGATGTGTATCTCTTCCCTTAGATGAACTAGTTTGGACTAGTGAAATGGTGGTGCGTAATAGAGGATGATGTTCCCAGAACCGAAGCGGGAATTCATCTTTACAATGGAATGGATCCACACATCGTCCCTATTGTCGACCACTAGCCTCCTTAGAGAAGATGGAGTTCAAACACTCTTTCCCGTGGCCACTTTGACCACCTCGTCTAGCGAAAGATGAACGCGAGGGCGTTTCAAGTTGTCTGCTTGTGCATCTATTGAGACTGAACATGTTTTAGTTGTGAGGACCCAGCGATCGGTCAAGGAGTGCACAAATCTTGTCCGAATTTGACGGGCCTGGACCAGAAGACAAGCCCAGATCCCAACTAATATCCCCAACTGGGATGCAACTGAATCTGGGGTGAAAAATGCTGGTGGAGAGGTTTAGGGGTTTCATTGGCTTTGTGGGGTTTAATGTCATTTTTCCGTACATGATACGCCATACATGGAGAAAAGCGTATTTGGTGGAGGAGGACCCCCGAAGAACTACCAACCCATTGTAAACTTCTTGCAAACTGCTCACATACAGATTCGAAGGGATACAGACACAGGTGAGATGTGCGAGTAATCTGCAAAGGCAATCACTTTAGATGACCACCCAGAACTGAGCTGTAGAATAATCTCAGTAGCTGGAAGCAAAGGTCAGTAGCTTGGGCATTGGGAGGGGGCAAACAACTCCTTCTACTGCCTGGCAGCACTTTGCCCTAGGAAAATTGCATCAGTTCCCAAACTATAGCAGGGTACAAGAGCATCAGAAAATCTAAACAAGATGGGTGATCAGTAATTCACCCATCCATAGCGTCAGACAGACAGATCTGAAAAATGAGCCTGTCTCAGATGGATTAGAGTGAGTTCACTGTAATTCCCTGTCATTTGGAAGGCGCGATTCATGGCGCCATAACAAAAGCGCGCAATGATAAACACCCCTACAAATACATGCAAGACAAAAGCGCGCATGTATACAAGGATAAGGTTAAGAAGACAATAAAAAAGTTTAACTGAGAAGACAATACAAAAATGTCAACTACTGGGAAGACACCTATATAGGCACACAAAGAGGTCGACGTGGAACATAAGGAGATCAAGTAATCGACAACCTGCCATGCACCAACAACTCAGTTGAAGCCTGGCAATGTTAATTTCAACAGACGGTAGATTGTCATCATCCATCCGTATTCAAGCTAATCGAACACTTTCGTAAAGAACAAGATCAATACAAATTGAAATTTGAGAGATTTCGTTCAGGCATCATACAATCAGAGGCATCTAAATTAAAGTACATTCATCTTAATTGCTGTCTCCAGGCTTTGGTCACAACATATAGAACCTTACCATTAGAAAATTACTTACAAGGAATAGCTCATAACATTAATATCTAACCTTTCTACTTATGATTTATACATAAATCAGGCAGGTTTTGCACAATATTCTCACTTTTTTCAGTATTTTAATAAGACAATAATAGGTTTGTTAACATTTCACAAGTAAATAAACCAACATTTTTTAAAGCAAATTTATATGCTTTATTTATTTAATGCATTATATTGTAAGAACATTTGTTCACACATTCTTAGGCATGCTTATGTCCTGCGTGCATTTGTCACTGCGCTTATGTTGGCACGCATTTGTCTTGTGCTTATGTTGGCACACATTTGTCTTGCGCACTTTTGTCGGGTCACCGCAATTCATTTATAGCAGTTACAGAAACTGTGCCTACATTGAATGGGTGCAACTCATCCCTGTCAGAAAGCTATGACTTGCTCCCAGGCACGTTTCCTCTTTTGGAAGGTGCCAAAGTTCTATTCTACAGCAGCAATGACAGCATCTAACCATGCATCAGTGATCCTCAGCACCTTAGTGATTTCTAAATTAAAGATATTCTTCCTGTTTAACTCCCTGACACAGGAAGTGATACAGACCTCAAGTTTTCATTTTTTTTATGATGAAGAGAAAAAGGGTCTTTTCCTCCTCTCTCTAAAGGTCCAGCAACTCTCTACCAAGTCCCACACAAACATAAAACAAAGCACAAAATTCTCAACATGGCTAATAATGCAGCTATATTGGATGCACAAGCAGAACCATTTTCATTTAGGACCAACTAGATCTAAGAAGTCTTCAAGTGAAAACATCAATATGACTTTTGTTCAAATGTAGTGTTAAGATTTTCGAGATGGCTGCTGTGGTGGCCATACTGAACCTTAGATCTGCATTATTTTGATTTAGGACTAACTAGACATCATAAGAAATCTTTAGTGAAAACACACAACTTGATGAGACCATTTATTCAGGAGGAGTAGCAATAACACAATTTTCAAGCTGGTCACTGTGATGACCAGATAAGCATGATTTTCATTAAGACCAACTTGACATCATAAGAAGTCTTTTAGTAAAAGACACATGTTGATATGACCATCCATTCATGGGGAGAATATATAACATGTTCTTCAAGATGGCTGCCATAACTGATGTTAGACCAGCACCATTTTTATTTAGAACCAATAAGTCTTTCATAGACAACTTCATGCTGATATGACAACAAAACTTTTTAAGTTGGCTGCTATAATGGCCATAGTGTATGTCCAAGAGAGGCACCATTTTTGATTTAGTATGAACCAGATGATTGGTTGAATGTGTATTTGCAAAGCTTCAGGTCAATCCTCCAAGTAATTTAGACAACAGACTATCTCATATGCTCTTCTGGTCTGTGACCAGTACAGCTGAAAACATTACAACATGCAAGAGCTGGGGATAAAAACACTCAATCAACACAAAAAAGTACATGACTGGTTGAAAACTCTTAGAAATTACAATCAAGGTGAATTTTGTTAAGCAACATGGCACATGTTTACTCTCACAATAGTCCAAGGAAAATGAGGAAGACATTCTGGATGTTGGCTATAAATAAGAAATCAGACTGGGGTCAAGTTCGTTTCAATTCTATACCTCCAAATACTAACTGAAGAGAATATTTAGCTTGGACTGGGGACTCTATCTCAGACAATGATTATAATGCAATATTGTATTACTGCAATTAAACTACAGTAGCTGTAGTTAAATGCTTTAGGGATTGTTAAGGGAACTTGGATTATAAGAAAAAGAAAGGTTGTACAATTTTAAATAAGCATTGTTTATTGAATTTAAGTACTTTTGCTCCTGAAAACTACTACTACTACTATTCCACAATTGTTTGCCTTTGTCAAGGGAGATTTGATTTCTTCACTTGTGACAATTCATGTTCCAGTCAGACTTTGCCCTAGTGAACCATGACTTGCTTGGGATGATAAACTCGACATATCTCACCCTAACAAGAGCAATAAATTTACAATATACTGCACCTTATGATGGGAGTATAAAAAGTGACAAAAAGGACAAGCTTTGTATTAAATGGATAAAAATTAGCACAATGTCAATACATGAGCAAGTAATACATTAAACAAAATCGAAGTGCATATTAGAACTGAAATGAATATCCAGTCCATGAAACCAAAATAGTTTTTGTTTTGAATAGAAATTTGTATTTGAATATTCTTTGATTTACTGAGTGACTTTAATAGCATTTTATTAGACAAGGTGAAATGTAAACTATGCAACACTGAAAATTAGTTTACAAGAAAACTTGAAACCTGAAATTCAAATTCCAACTCCTCACATCATTATTAATATTCTTGAAAATATGACATAGAATAGAGCAATTTGATGAAGAACATGGGAGAAAATAAGGGTCATATAAAAGTCACTTAATCCTGCAAACCACCACCAGGTCATCTTTGGGGTGGTTATTTAAGCTTCTTGGTAGGTGAGGTGTTCCCCAGATTTCCTTTCCAATTAAATTAATTTTTCCCTTTACTTCATTAATTTCTTTCCAAACTAATATGAAGGATAGAATTAGTTCTTTCTTCTACAGATCAGGACAACAACACAAATATTCAAGTCGTCTTTGAGCCATAAATTCCAGACAACCAAACCCAGTCTCCTCCAAGTTAAATGGTTGATCCATTACCTTGTAATGTTAACTTCAAGGCATTTCCATATTAAATCATATATTCAAGTTTTTAATCCATTACAGAGCTATGGAAATATCACTATGCTTAAAATCTTACATTATCCATTTCATTTTACTTTGCTAAAAGTCAGTAATACAGATGTTAGCATTGGGTTACTATTAAAGGTGTACATGGACCAGTCAACATGACTTTGGAACAGAACTATTTTAGGTTATATTGGACAGAGTTTCCCTACCATCTGCATTCAGCAACAAAGGAATGTTTACGTTGTAATAAGTTTGAAAAAACACCCAGATAATAACATGTACATTCATCTGATTTTCAGCTTGAATTCTCAAAAAATGTACTTACTCAAGAGCCTTAAGATGTCATCTAATATGATTTACATTGCTTACTTCATTTTGTTTTCAATTCATTTCAATTCATTTAATAAGATTTACAATGTTTACTTCATTTTGTTTTCAATGCAGCTTGGCAGGAAGCACTGGGGAGTTGGTGTCAATAAATACCTAAGTAGACGGAAAAGAAAACATGGATTTTATATCTTTAATAATACTGACAAATATCATAAATCTATCCGAAGAGATTCAATCATTAATTTGAAAGATAACTTTGGTATTCTCTTCATTGCTAGTTCATGCAATATACAGATATAGCATAGTGTATCTCTCCTCAGTACATACTGATCAGATTTAAATATGTGATTGATTCCATGTAGCACTGAAGCTCCAACTTCTACACATGTAAATACATAGCAAATATACTTACTAATAAGTAAGATCCAACTGCACGCATAGACCCTTATCTGCCATTACATAATGCCCAGAAAAATCAGGATCTATGTTGTTTGTACATGTTAACAATCTGCATAGATCCAGATCTACATTATGTGATAGCAGATATCGGTCTGTGCAGTTTCAAGCTGGAATTTCTTGTATAAATAAATGTATAACTATTTTTACTGTCTTAAGTTTTTCGATAAATAATATTAACAATTCTGAATCCCCAACATTTGTTCAATACTGAAAGTGAAGGTACAGCAAGCTATTACCATATATACTCCTTAAAAGACGAGTCTGTATGCAAACTACACAGACCCAGATCTGCTGCTGATTAATGCACTGGCAAATCTTGATCTGTGTAGTTTGTTAAGAGTAATCAGTAGAACAAACACATACCCTGATCTGTGGGTGCATTATGCTATGGCAGATCTGGATCTTTGCTGTTTGCAGTTTTATTCAACTTTTGAGTGAATACATAAGGTATGCAACATATCTAAGAGGCAAAACATTAATAAATAACTGGTGAATAAAAATCATGTTTCTGAACACATGAAGAAAAATTCATTGCAAAACATTCTGAAATAATTCCATGTCTAACTTGTTCCATAATGAACATGCAAAAGTTTATATTTTACAAAACATATTTTCTATTTTTGACATGTAAACTAAGAATTTCTGACACTTTTGAAGATTCTATAGTTATATGATGGATAATACCTTGTTAAATTACACAATGATTGGTCCTGGGTAAAAAATGCTGATTAAGAATTTCAGGAACTTGTTTGTACAAGAGTTATACTTTTAAAATAGTCATTTCAAAAACAAATTACATGGATCATACCCACTTTTGGTGCAAAAGAATATAAGAAAAATAACAATTTCACTTGAAATATAGGATAATCAAAAGACACTTCATACAGTATTGCATAATTATAGGATATAAACTAAATATTCTTCCAGTGAGAAAAAGAAAACCTACACCAAAGAACCAAAGGACAGATCATCCTCTTGTATCTGTCCACCATGTCTACAATGTATTACAAACAAGGCATAACACAAGTATTAAAAATTCACTATCCTTTGCACTAAAATTCATTTTTATATATTCAAAATTTGTCAGGTTATATAGAACTGAACAGAAAATGGTCATAACCAACAAAATAAAGGTTAAAAGAACATGAAACAATCATAGGACATTTTTTTTTAAATACAGGACATTTATAGAATCTTTTCTTTTTGCATGAATTACAGGATAAGCATAATCCATAACATTATCAAGCTAATATTCCACATTAATGCAAATTTTACACCATCTAGAAGCAGATGTATTAATTGCATGAACAAACATGACATGTATTACAATCTTCTCTGCCCATACTCATGAGTTCTAGTCAATACACTTGTCAATTTAACTGCCCATCACAACTTTGGCTTCATCTAAAACTGTCTTGGCAGCCTGGAATTCCTCTGTTTCAGCTAGATCTGCCTCCTTCTCCTGTTAAAATAAATCAAAGGCATTGAGAATAAATATTCTTTGATAAGAGACAAACATGTATGGACCATACCACTGTGATAATACATGTATGGACCATACCATTAAGATAACACATGTATGGACCATACCACTGAGATAATACATGTATGGACCATACCATTGATAACACATGTATGTACCATACCACTAAGATAACACAGGTACAGACCATACAACTGAGATAACACATATATGGACTATACCACTGATAACACATGTATGGACTATACCAATGAGATAACATATGTATGGACCATACCACTGAGATAATACATGTATGGAACATACCACTGAGATAACACAAGAAAGGACCATACCCACTGAGATAACACATTTATGGACCATATCATTGATAATACATGTATGGACCATACCAATGATAACACATGTATGGACCATATCATCAAGATAACACATGTATGGAACATACAACTGAGATAACACAGGCATGGACTATACAATTGATAACACATGTATGGACCATACCAATGAGATAATACATGTATGAACCATACCATTGAGATAACACATGTATGGACCATACCAGTGAGATATCACATGTATGAACCATACCAGTGAGATGTCCATCCATATATTGAGTATCTTCACAATGTCAACTGAATAATCTCTCATGATGATACTTATAGTAACATATTTTTAAGAAAGGAGCGAAATGTGTAACTTATTATGTCATTCTTGCGTACAAATAAATGGTAATTGGTCATTCAGAACAAAGTCTTGGTGGCAGAAAAACAGAAATTTTGTGTGAATGGAAGATATTTGCTCAAATTTTCAAATAATTATATATTTTCTAAGTCTTAATGAGCTGATATTGAGTTAAATCCTCCTTATTTAGCAATTTGATGAAACATGGGTGAAATTTTTCTCCACTTATGAAATTCTAAGCCTTATTTATCACCACCTTTAACTGCTACCATATCTTTTGCCACCTAAGTTGGTAACATGTTGAGGTCATTGAGTCAAGAAAAGCCCTAATTTTCCTGACTGTTTAATATTCTTCAAGTTGAAAATACCACATGTTCTG
Organism: Sinohyriopsis cumingii; assembly: GCA_028554795.2. NCBI lineage: Eukaryota > Metazoa > Mollusca > Bivalvia > Unionida > Unionidae > Sinohyriopsis > Sinohyriopsis cumingii. The sequence continues at coordinate 63,209,509 of CM068827.1, forward strand.
AATGTTTGAAGACCTCGTGTTTGTTAGGTTTCTTCTGTATTAAACTGCATATATTTACTCTAAATTTGGAGGTAATCTTAGGGACCAACCATTAAAAGTTATGGGGTGGAGGAATTGGATTTTGTTTGAACAAGATTTCTGACCCTAAAAAAGCTTGAAAAAATTATCTTATTCAGATTTCCATAAAAAATTTACCTGTTATATCCACTGTATTAATTTTTAAGATAAAAATATGTGACTTGAAGGAAAATGCCAGGCCTATTCCAATGAGAAAATTAAATGGTTGGTCCCTTATTAACCATTTCACACTGGCTGAAGCTTGTTTTACACATGAAATATGGATTCCTGCATTTAAAACTGTAAATATGTCATTGAATGGTGAGCACCAAACCTGGCTTGATACTGTAATTACATGTATGTATACAGTATAGCTCATACAATATTTTGTTTCTCCATGCATTGCAGTGCTGGTGGAGAGAGAATGGAGAGGATTAAGGAAAAGCCTTTCCACATTGCCACCTTGGAAACTCACAGCATTTTAAGGTGGAGAATAACCTCGTACACCATGTATCCTTGCACAGCCATGCCGTTGAGTTTGGAGTGGGAGTGAGACAGACCAACTATTCCAAATCGGCATACATGCTCTAGAAAAGGACAAATATTAAAAAATAAAAGCAAAATATAACCAAATCATTTACCTTACATATTAACATACACTGGCAATTTCTATGCTATGAGAGAAAATGTTCTAGAATAGTTAGAGAATTTGAGGGTGGGTGGGTTTAGAGTACACACACTCTATAGAAAATTCCTTATCATCAAATATTTAGAATTTTAAGTGCAATTCTTGATAGATAAAAAGTGATACAATTAGAAAAAGTCATAAATCTTTACTTGTAAAATCTGGCAAAAGCCATGCTTGTTAGAAGAAACAAGAATGCAAAATGACATAAGTGTAATGCATGTATAGTTAACTAAATAATATCTGACAATTAATGCTTTAAGTGCCGGGGGGGGGGGTTGAGTTGCTAAAAACTGAGCTACAGCTAAAAATGAATTTTCATTTTTTTAAATTAACCACAGCTGATGAAAAAATTTAAAATTAAGGCATGAAAATAACTGAAAAAGATCAAACAAATAATAAGAAAAAGGATAAAAAAAGTAGGGGCTAAACAAGTATGTGCATAATACTGTTATGTGAACAAGTCAATATCATGCACTAGATATGATCACGGTTTTTTCACTTGTATCTATTACGTGAATAATGATGGAAAACTCGCATTTACATTTACACTTTGTGGAATATATAACATTCCTGTTTTTGTAAACAATGTAAATTCAGTGACAGAATGTGGACAGATACTCTGCATTTTGTTTAAGATGTTATACTACCACTGAGCAACTGTATGCTGTGTGCAAGTGTCATAATCTTATGTAAAGTAATTATTCTAATTTAGACCTCTCTAAATCTGGCATCATTCAAATTCAAAATAGTAATTCATTTGTATCTTCGGGCTGTTCCATTTAAACATATATGGTACCCAGGTTAGGATGTTTTTTAAAATTTATGCCAGGGTACTTTGATTTCCCAGAGTTCATATTAAAATGATAAATAAATTAAATTGAATCTATGGGTTAGTATCCCACTTTAAAAGTGCCTTCCCTGGGTCCAATGTATTTTTTAATAGAACTGCCCTTATACAGGTGCTCCCAAAATTGAAAATTCTGGGCATAAATGTTCAAAGTTTTGAGTAAAAAATTTAATATTTTGAGTAAAATTGACCCTGAAGAAAAATCAGATAAACTTGTTTGCATATGTAAAATTAAATTATTTTATTCTTTAAAGTCATTCAGGTACAAAAGTAAATACCTCAAAGGTGAGTCTTATTAAGACAACAATAAACCTCAGTACCAATACATCAGAATACAAATGCCTGAGCCAACAGCAATAATTGATGTCCTGTACAGGTGACTAGTAGTGGATGCTGTAAGCTTCTTGTTTGATGTCCAAGTAAAACACCTATATAATGCATATTATACAACAATACAAAAATACTACAGACTGATATTCTCTTTCATAGCTGAATTAACCATGACATCAAAGAAATTGGGTAGTCAAACACCATACTTGATATATGACTTTCAGCCTATGTGACAGTGATATAAAATGAAAGCAGTTACTGTGAGTGAAATCATGTTTCCAAAATGCCAACAATAAGTTACTTCCAGAAAGTCACTGATCTTGGTCCATCTTTGTCACCTGTACAGCCTACTAATGCACTGCCACCAGATTTCCCAAAGTTAATTTTGTTGTTCAAACTGAAAACTAGAAATAAAAATTTGATACTTTCACCAGCACACCATTTAAAGTTGAAAACCAGTCTACATGATTGTGAATAATTATGAGAAGTTCCATAATAATGTTTGTGACTGATGGTGTGGTGCCTTTATGTGTGACTTAATATTTTAAAATATATTCCAAGTAACTTGGATAAATGCTGCATTCCTCTACACATTTAATACAACATTACTAAATGAGATTAATTATGTAAAGTATATGGCATTTTTTGAGATTTTGCTTTCATTCCTCCTCTCTCACAGACATACAATCACCATTTCTCTCATATCACCTAATCACTTGCTCTGTTAAGTGTCTCCCCTCATTAATGAAAACAGACTGAAGAGAAATCATCTGATACATTTTGTTAATTTGATACATTTTGATACATTCTGATTAATCTGCATTGATCTTACACTCTATTCAAAAGTCAATAATTCTTATGATCACAATTCAAAATCACCACTAAATACAGTCATTGTTTTCATAATACCTGCTTTAGAAATTGGTATCACTGTGTATATACATTATATACTTGCTTATAAGATGAGACCAACTGTAAACTACACAGACCCAGATCTGCCATCACATAATGTGCCAACTGATCTGGGTCTGTAGTTGTTAGGAATAATCAGTAGAACAAACAACAAAGGCCCTGATCTGCAGGCGCATTATGCTATGGCAGACCTGGATCTTTGTTGTTCACAGCTGGACCTGACTTATTATAAGTGAGTATATACAGTATGCTGATGTACTACTCCACACGATAGATGTCAAGTCATGGGGATTTACAAGTACATTAAGACACATAACAGGGCAGTATTATATGGCTAGTTTTTCTTTCCTGATACCTCGCTTTGGTTTTCTCAAGTAACTTGCAAACTTCTGAAGAACTGCCGACAGGCAAGATATGTGAATGAATTCATATCACCTGACTTGGTATACATGTTCTATGGTTGCAACACATAGTACATAAAAAAAATCAAGCTGGTTATATCCGCCTATCAACCTATATGAATAATTTTATCTTGAACATTATTGACACATGGCAAGTGAACACCATGATGAACTATATTAGCTATGTAAACAATGTCCACATGACACTGCTGCAATAAAGAACTATTCCATGTAAGCTACATTATATATGAAAGTTTACTGAGAAGTTGATAAATAATTCAGAAGCTGCAACTGCAGGTAAAAATCCAAGATAACACAAGAAAATGTCTGTAAATCCTACTTTTGGCAACAACAAAAAAAATGGAATATTTACACAGAATTAAGGTATTTCTCTTGCATCTCAAAAACAATTTTCATCCTCTAAAAAGGTAAGCCCTCTAGAGATGGCATGTTTATATATGAAACCCCATCAAATACATTTATTACAAGAGCTTACAAAACTGAATGGGGCTAAAAACTGTACCTAAATGAGAATCATTATGGTATTACTATAGCATATCATTACTACAGAATGTTCAGTTTGACTCAGTAATGTACAAATTTAAAGACTGGTACATCTGGATTTTCCTCCAATGGAAGGTGTCCAAACTTCTCAATAATACAGACTAGCATTTTTTTAAAAAGGTTATTATTTGTGAAATAATTTTTTCATTTCTTGTCTGGTCTTTATCTCTTTCACATTAGTTCAAATTCAATCCCCAACAGGTTCATCCTTGCGACAAAATACACATATATAACAAAAATAATAATAATATAGTTTATTTATCCAGGATGACACAATTATAGCAAGCTTACATTATGGCCCTAATCTCCATGTGGCAAGAGAGTGAACTTACCAATAACTGTTCAAGTTCTGCATAAGCTTGTTTCAATCTTCTATTGGAATCTGATATCATGTTTGCAGACTCTTGGAAAACTTCATGCTGAAAGAGGAATTCATTACTGTATTTAATCAAAAGAATATAAACATCCAACAAGAGCTACTACAAATAAACCTTTAAACAGCCCCCAATGTAGAACAACAGAGTACCACGAATATCTCTCATAATATGCAAAACACTGGCATATGATCTATTTATTACAGCTGTAAACACAAATAACCACTATGAATAGGCTGCTCTTGTCTGCATGTGTTAACAGTGCTGGATTTTTACAGGCCAATAAGGTATGGTGGTACCACTATGCCTTGCATGATAAACAAGTGCTAAAAGCTATGCCTTAATGCTACATTCCCTTGCAAAATTTTTTAAACAACTTTGGTAACAACATGATATATCAGACACAGGGAAAACTACAATGCATCCAACTAATTTGCACCCATTTAAAATGCTCTGATTTAGGTCAATATTGCTGTTTCACTGAGTAGGTTATTTTGTGGTGACACAGGCTACTTGAGTAAAGTGCCTCGCCCAAGCATGCACCATGGCAGCCAAGCTGGGCTGATGTGATTGCAGGATTCAAATTCAGATCCTTTTGGTTGCAAGTCCAGCATGACTGAGCCCATGCAGCTAATGTCTCCATTAGTTACTTCTACTGACATCCACTGGGCCATGGTCATTTGAGCCAGATAACATTGAAATTAATTTAAGTTTTATGAACCTTATTTAAATGAATGTTTCATTTGTTTTATACAGTAAATGTATTATCTGAAAATAACCAGTGAAGTCGATGATTACAAAGCTCACCTCTACACATCTGTTGCAGCCTCCACAATCCCAAATGGTTACAGTATATAATATGATTTTCAAGACAGCCACTATGACAGCCATATATTGGCTGTCCTTAGGCCCAGCAAAACTTCATAAAAAGTCTTCTGATGAAAACCACATGTTGATATAACTTACTATTCAAAAGGGGTAGCTATAAGATGATTTTCAAGATGGCTGCTGTGGTGGCCATTTTGAAAATCAAATTGGCACCATCTTCATTTAGACCCAACTAGATATCACTGGAAGTCTTTTAGCAAAAAACCCATGTAAATATGACCATCCAATCAGAAGCTGAGATTATAAAATGTTCAAGATGGATGTGGTGGCTCCCATATTGGATATCTGAGCAGCACCATTTTGATTTAGGTCCAACTAGACTATGTGAATGTGTACATGAAGTTTTATGGCAATCCTCCAAACCATTTAGGAAGAGTATGGATGACAAACTAATGGATGGACACATTGTCGGACAACAGACCATCCCATAAGCCCTTCTGGTCTATGATCAGCAAAGCTAAAAACTGATGAAGGAGAAATTGTGGAACATTTTAATCAAGGATAACACAATACCATACTTTTAAGGGAAGCATGGGAACAATAAGTCATTGTTTAAATCATGTCCATGAGACACTTAATGTAAGCTTGGAAACATACAAATGAAGCCTACCTGTTTCCTGACATCATGCTCATCCTTTCCATCATCTTTCATTTTTTGCCATCTAGCTTCCTCTTGATTGCTTTCTTTTATGTATGACTGTTTCTCTTTAGAAAGTCTGAAAAAATGATAGCCAGGACATTCTGTACATTTTATTAAAGATATTAACTTGATAAAGGGCTTAAAATACAAACACCAGTGATTTACAAGAGTATGCAGCACTGTGGCAGTTAGTGACATGTACTTTAGTCTAGTTTACAGGCTGTGGCATATAACAGCTAACTGCATCACATGAAAGGTTTAGGAACCAGTAGCCAGACTTGGCTATATTTCTTTTGTTTTATTTATTTTCTTTTACAGCACTAAAAGTTTCCTAAATGGCCATGGCTTCAAAGGATTATATAAAGGCCAGTTGTATTCATCTTGGCTTTGCGATGCAATCATGCACTTTGTTTGCAGACACTCCTATGCAGTCAAAGGAGATGGTAGATAATGGTTACAATGTATTAAATAAATGTCAGCAGTGGTAATTTATTTTGGCAAACAGTAATTTGTAGCAGTCAAAATGCATTTCTTGCTAGAAAATCTTGATCCCTGATTGCATTCTGCAGGTGGTATATAACAGTATATTTATATAATAAAATCAATCCATGGATGCCAATTGTGGTCATAAATGACCCGTGGTCGCTCATAGCATAGGTCAGTCAAGGCAGCTTTTACTGCACCAACACAATATTCTTTTCTTTTTGCAATTTCCTTTTCGGATTGTATTTCTTGCTTATCCACATCTTTAAAAAGCAGGATAATATAGGAATGTCTAAAACTTATAGGACTAACCTACCGAACAAATCATGTAGGCATTCAGTTCCAACTATTTCAGTAATGGGTGTCATTTTATTGGAATTTGATTAAACATACTTTTAAATGATGATTATTCTATTTAAATGGATCCTCATATATCTATATTTTTTTGGAAGGTCATTATTTACATACCCTGAGAAATAACTGTGGCAAAAATCAACAAACACATGAACATATTTGGAGGATGTCATTCTCGTGCTATGATACAGTGTAAACTGGATTGAATGTCACAAGCTGTGATGTCACAATGAAAGTTGATAGTATTGAAATAAAAATTGTACCACCTGTTATTATTAAGATAGTCCCAACCCTCTTTTCTTTACCAAGTTTAGTACCATGCCACCATTATAAAAGTCAATAGCAATCGATAAATTCCATCTGGAAACTTTCTGATAACATTTCAACAATCAGGATTTAATAATTTTTGGTTAAACTATATTAGTATTTAATTTTTTCATAGTATATCGGTACTTAATTTTTCAGCAAACAATTAATAATTAATTTCATTCGTGAAAATGATCCTACAAGACCATGCTGACATACACTTTAATTTGGAACACTGTATGTTTGGAGGTACAAACAGCCTGGGAAGTATACTGTAGTCAGACTAGAAACGAGCTGGGATGAGTCATCCATTGCTGTCATATGTAAAAATAGACAGCACTTAATGATCTGTTCTTCCTCCCCCACATAATGAAAATAATTTATATAATCAATATTATAAAATATTTTTAAAATGCCACCATTTATATCGTTACTCGCTTCTAGCTGTTGACATGTTGCCTTTTGCTAGGACTCCAACGGTAAGATATGCGGGATGCCATCTTTAACGCTGACGTTTCAGTGAAATTTTCAAGTGATACTAATAACCATACCTTTTCACAACACCAGTTTTGATCTTGATGGGTTTAAGTCTTGGGTCTGCCATTGTTGTCAAACTTTCAACGGGTTGCTATCGTCTCCAACTCTAGACGATTTGTTTTAACGTGCCGGTGCCTCAACGGAAGTCAACGCGATCTCAGTCAGTGTAAGGCATTGGATCTATTTTGTTTGACTCATTTAAGCTTTTCTCGACGTTTTAATATGGCAGTACAAAACGGGGTTCACTGCAGGGTGTACAGATGCTATATTTACATCGTGATTAAGATTCAAATTATTATCCTGACTTACAGACAATTCGGCCCAAAGACAATTCGGCCCTACTTGGGGCGAAATTAAGACAATTCATCCCAACTTGAAAGACAATTCGGCCCAACTCGAAAGACGATTCGGCCCAACTTTGCGAATGTTTTAACAATTTATTTTTATTCAAACAACAAGTAGATACTATGTAAGATATATATAATTTAAGTAAGATAAAATGTTTTTAAAAATTTTTACAGGTTGTAAAATAAAAAATATTTTAGGAAGAAAAAAAATTGAACAAATTTTAACAAAGTAAACTATCTTAAGATTCTTTAAAAGAAAATAATCAGACTTTTATATATATATATATATATATATATATATATATATATATATATATATATATATATATATATATCACCGCCGAGATTATTTTTTTTTCTCACCCCGTGTGTTTACGATTTTTCCCGAAGTAACCGAACCTTCTGACAAAGGTAAACTTCTTTGCTCAATATCGGGAACAAGTTTCATTCCGGCTAGATGATTACGTGTCAGAACCCGAGTTAGATTTGCGGTACGTGTTTTCCTGCGGCATAGTACACAATATGAAGGCATGGTGATAAGTTAAACAACAATTGACATTCAACATGACATCGCGCGAGAGAAAATTGAAAAGATTTGTTACGTGAAAAATCAACTTTTCTGTTATTGACTTCACTGCGTCGGCGAAGTCTTAGCAACCCAAGCATGGTTCCGGTGGAATTGGAAGTTCCGTGTTTGCAAACTCGGTTCGCTCTGATCATTGACCAGGCCGGATCTGTTACAACTCAACTATTCCTGGTTCTGATCATGTGGTGGTTAACGAGAGATCGGTTGTACGTGATTACGCCATCCGCTGACAAGCAGCTGTGTTCTAACGTAGTCAAGGGTTTAACGAAAGCGCCTGCGTCCTCGAACAGGTCTTCGTCGTCCACCATTCAGTTATTTTCCACGATAGATGAAGCCGCTGCCATTGACGACCTTGACCCAGAAAACAATAATCTTGTCGTGTATGACGATGTGATGCTTGACCGACGAAACAACCCAGCGAGAATCTTTTCCCGGGGCCGGCCGGCACAAAAGCAAAGATCTGAGCCAACGATACGCCCATGTGCATAAAGTTATCCTTGACAACTGGAACATGTTGATGATATGTTGTGGGATTGACGCGCATGGCCTCACAAATATTAGTTAGACTTGCTGTGCAACTGACGTTTCGGATATGATATATGAATATGTTCCCGGAGGTCACCCGTGACCAGTTTGGACACGAAGATGTCTCACTCGAATTTGTGAAGTATGATAAAATACATACGATGATGATACCTGCCAGCGATGTCATTTCAGAATATGCTGCCCGAGGCAGCAAAGCTGCAAAGCTGCCCAAGATCGATTGGAAGTTCTCCGCGATTACATAGATATCCACGAACGAGACAAAGATATGTTTTAGTCATGACAGGTCGCACATGAAGACTTCATAGTGAGCTTCAAACAAACATGAGTAGTGAAGGGGGATAATATAGCGACAATGGGAATTAGCATTACAGGACCCCTTGGGAACATATAGCGACAATGGAAATTTAACATGGAGAAAAATCGTGGGAACATATAGCGACAAGGGAAATTTAACATGGAGAAAAATCGTGGGAACATATAGCGACAAGGGAAATGAACATGGAGAAAAATCGTGGGACTGTTGAGCGACAAGGGGATTTGAACATGGAGAAAAATTGTGGGAACATATAGCGACAAAGGAAATTAACATGGGATTTTTTTTTTTAAAAAAAAAAAATTAAAAAATAAAAAAGGGGTAGGCAATGGAAAGGCTATCTCTTTTCGAGAAATATGGCTGGCCCTGAAAAGGGCCTTTGGGTTTTCTTCTTCTTCTTCTTCTTCTTCTTCTTCTTCTGCTTCTAATTTCTTCTTTTCCTCCACCAAGTTCTTATTTTATCTCCTACACTCTTCTTCCCTTTCTTTTTTTTCTTCTCCTCCTCTTCTTTCTTCTTCTCTTCCTCCTCTTCTTTCTTCCTCTTTTCATTTTCTTCTTCTTTTTCAATTTTTTCGTTCCATTTGCGTATTCTTATTCTTTCCTCTTCATCCTCCTTCTCCTCCTTTATCTCTTTCATGACACCACTAATCTTGTCCTTTGCTTTTCTTAAGTTATTAATTTCCATCTTGACACGATGGGGACTATAGGAATAATGGTCTTCAACGAGTCTTATTAGCATCTGTTCCATTATTCCTAAGTTGTCTAAAACGTCTTGCAAGGTTTGTATTTTGTCCATTTGGTTTGACGCCATCTTCTTTTTATTCTTTGCAGAATGGTTTGAACGACGAATACTGTGGGTTCTTATACTTAAAGCGCGTACGTGAAGGAAAACACCCCCCTAAAAACATAAAATGGATCTTACCTAGATCATGACCAAACAACGCGCGGACGTGAAGGAAAACATCCCCCTACTTTTTCATTTCATATAATATAACCCAAACTATACTCTCCACATTTGCTAAGAAACAATAAAGAAACCCATAATCTACTATTCGCACAAACATACCTTTACTCTTACAAACACAAACACACTAACACATACCCTCACATTTTTATAAAAGAGTTAGTGTTTATATACACACTACTCTACCTACACACATTGGCAAATCGATAGTTATTTCTTTTCTAGAGTATTGGGTAGCCCTGAAAAGGGCTGTTGGTTTTTTTTGAACTCCTGATGCACCTATCTAATGGTTGCACCTTCCTGGCCTGGCGCCACACACGCATCTTCTTCCCCAGTCTTCTTTCACCTTTCTTCTGGGGAGCGCAGAGGGAGGATGATTCGCTTCAACACCCCAATCCTCTGTCTCGGGAATATTGAACGACATCCTCTCTTCTCTTTTCTTTTCCTCTTCTTCCCTCTCTCTTCTCTCCTCCTCTTCTTTCTTTATTCTTTCTTCTTCTATTATAGCCTCCGCAGCCAGTTCATTGACCAGGCGCCTTACATATTCCAGATGTATCTGGAGTTCAAGAAGTTTGCTTATTCTGCTACTATTCATTCTTGTGTTGATCAATCAACAAGGGTAGCTAGACTGTCCGGCGAGTTTCAATTTATAGTGAAAGCGCGGACGTGAAGGAAAACATCCCCTAAAAACATAAAATTGATCTTACCTAGATCATGACCAAAAACAACAACAACGCGCGGACCTAAAAGAAACACTCACTCACTTTTTATGCTACCCATCACTATTTTAAAATTTTTTTCATAAATCACTTCAATAGACTATTTACATACGCAAAGCAATCCAATTTAACCCCAAATACACACCTCAAACACCAAAAAAGACATCATTTTAATCTACTATCCATACCAACTTACTTGATCACTTACAAACACAAACACACAAACACATACCCTCACATTTTTTAAAAAGAGTTAGTGTTTATTTTCACACTACTCTACCTACACACATTGGCAAATTGATCGTTATTTCTTTTCTAGAGTATTGGGTAGCCCTGAAAAGGGCTGTTTTTTGTTTGCTATGGCATTCTTTTTTTAGTTTCTAAGAATGCGATGTCCTCTGAGGATTGACTTTCTGGCGATAGGTCTGCTTCTTCGGAAAGAGAAGAAGAACTCTTTGGTGTCGATACGACAATCGACAAAGCCTCTGTCAGCTTCAGGTTGTTGCTGCTGCTGTTGCTGTTGTTGCTGCTGTCTCTGAAGTCTGTACTTCTCTGTCCATTCTTCTTTCTCCCTGTTCATTTCTTCTCTGAAGAGCTCTTCTATCAGGTCTTCAGTGATTTTTAACATTCTCACATTCTCTATTTCTTCTGGCTTCGGTATCAGACTGTGTCTGACCCTATGCAAATTCACGTGGGCTTCGTTGAGCTTAGCTAGTTTGGAGCACATCTTCGTAGCAGGATGAGTCAACAATGGATGGTTAGACTGGAAACAACCCCGGTTCTTAAAGTCAAAGCGCGGACGTGAAGGAAAACATCCCACACGGTTTTCGAGCCGCAACGTTCATGAGAGGGATAGTAAGAAATGAAAGAGCATCAATCCAACATTCTTATAGCTAAACAAAAGACAAAGGCATTTTTTTCTAAACACAACATTTTTTATTCAAAAATCACTTAACACTAAACAACAACATTTCTAACATTTTTAACAATAATCCAACACTATAACATCAAACAATCTTTTTCTAATCACAAACATTTTTTTCTTCAAATACTAACTACTTTGAACAGGGCTGACAACGTTGTGAATGAAATTGTGATTTCCACTGTTGGAAATCATTAGGCCATTGATGGACACTACGTTTCCTAGCTTGAGACAAAAGATAAGCATAATGGTCACAAAACCATCGGTCTACTTTCACATCATTTCTAGCAGAAGAACGAGGATCGAAATGTGTCACTAAATGTTCTAAGGAATAGCCCAGGCTGCGATGATGCAGAAAATACACACAATATTGTCCACACACCAAGGAATCTGTGCCTTGTAATTTCACATTATTGAATCGGGTGGTTTGAGCATTTCTTCTCATAAAGTCAATGATATCGTCTTCCAAAGGGGGCAATCCGTACGAATCGAAATATTCCACACATCCTTCTTGAGGAAAGTAAACGGCTACCCAGTGGGTTCCTGGGAGATGACTGTCGTCCGTGTTGATCACGTAAGCTTGATGGTCTTGAGGTTTGCGATGAGGGAGTTCATCTTTAGCACAGACGACAGGATTCCAAGAAGCCGTATACGAACTGTGGTTCAAAAGGTAATAAAGTTCCCAGGTATCCATTGTTTTGTGGTTTTCTTCTTCACAGGTAATAATAAGTCGTCAATTCGATCCTGACTTTTTGCTTGAAAATGTCTGACGAATAAACGGTTATTCGTTCTGTTTCCTCACTCTGATTCAGGAGAGCTTCGATACGATGGATCTCTTGAGTAGTTAATGGTGGACAAGAATGTTCACGCAAGTCTTTATACCACTGGTGCAACACGTCTTTGTTTGAGATGAGACTCCAAGCTTCGTCCAGATACTCGTCCAATTTTTCTTCTTGGCTCAACATCAGGCATTTATCGTGTTGAATTTGACTGGGATGATCGTTTTGACATCCATAGCAATTTTTCTTGATCAATTCCGTCATTTTGTCGACCAAGTGTTTGGCAAAACAGGAGACTAAATGGGCTTCTTGTTCTGGCCATCTCGACTTCATCATGATCACTTCTTCTTTTTCCACGGTCTCCTCACATTCCATCTCCAAAGTTTCTCCACTAGGTAAAGAGGGACAACAGTCTTCCATGGTTTCTAGTAATCTAGGATGACTTCTCTCAAACTGTTGATTTCTATGGTATTATCGAATTCTGCATACAGGATGACGTTCACTGTCTCTTTCAGTGGTTCTGCAAACTGAAGTTCCACACGAATCTGGCCTGATTTTATAGGGTGGAAATGTCCCTCGTCGCTGCCTTGGTCTGGAGTGAAATCGAAAGCCCACAAAGCATAGCCTCCTGCGTAATCCTCGTACGTAATACCGTGACTGGTGTTGGTTCCTAACTGTCCGGTGGCTTCGTACAGGGACAAGTACGATCTCAAGTAATTCTTCTCTTTAAAGTCAGGTTCGAAAGGTCGGGTACACAAGGTTTTGCCATCGCGACTGACTTCGATTTTCTTCACGTTAAAGTGTTGAAAGTTGAAAGGATTTTGAGCGAAGGCTCCGTTGAAGGCTGAATTCGAGACCATACCAAGGATCAAACGTTTGGGTAGCTGTCCTTGGAACAGATGATCTTCGATCATGGAATGATGTCCAACGGGAATGGTGAACGTTTTCACTTCCACGCGTCGTATGGGATACTTGGCGGTCGTTCTGCTCAACGTTTGACTGATGTCGTTACCTACTTTGGGTAACACTTCCACGCGTCGTACGTAGAGTTTGGCCTCTTCGATTTTGCTTTTAGGAGCCTTAGCATCCTCAGCCAACAAATGGAAAGCGGTACTGCTACGATTCAGTCTCAAGCGGACATTGACTCCGTTCAGCAAATATTTCTCTTGCAACCACATGTCCAAATGCAAACGATCCATCAGTTCTAAACTCTTCTTATCTAAGATTTTGAGTTCTCTTTGCTCAAAGCCGCTATTGGTTCCATCTACAAGGTCGAACTTGCCCGCTTCGTCAGGTTCCCACAGCACACAAGCATTGAGATGGGTATCCTTGGCATCTATTCCGTACGTCAAGAGATTTTCCAGGTAGGCACGGTAAGGGTAATTATCCATGCTGCTGCTGACCAGTTTGTTATTCAAGTACAAGTCCACTCCACTAAACAAGGAATGCATGAAATTGTTGACGGGAGCTATATTCTCAGTGTCATCTACTGCACCATCATCCTTATCTAGAACTTTGACTTTCAAGTACAAGTAACTGCTATTCAGATCGATGTAATCTTCGGGCTGTCCTTTGATTTCAAACTCGATGGGAGCTGAGGCTGTCAATGAGGAGACGGGATGAAATTCCACCCATTGAGATTCTTGCATCGTCATCATGGTGGGGGGCATGGCAAACAGATCCAGTTCCGTCTTGGAACAAGCGCAAGACTCTCGGTGCATCATTTTTTCTCTGTGTCTCAATAATCGAAAACGTCTAAGTCTCGAACGGTTCTTCTTTTCTTAGCCTTTCTCGCTTGAAGTCTGGTGAAAGGGTGTTTTCTTCGTCGTCTCTTTCTGCCTTGTCCTTGCTGAATGCCTGACTCGGTAGCGTGCAGAACATTTATAGGTGTGTCTCGTCGGCCCAAAATGTCTTTGCCCGTTTGCAGCAAGACATTTTTGCCAGCCCTCATGAAGGCTTCTTTAGGGTTTTGTTTGTCGATGATGACATTTTGGAGAAATTCTTTGCCTTGCGTCAGTGCCGCATCTTTCAAGGCGTGCAATCCGCGTGTCACCATCGGTTTCAAGACTGGGGCCACCGAACGAAAGGCCGATTTTAACATGTCTCCTAAGCCGTGTCCTCGCTGTCGTGCAACCCCTCGGTACACTGGATACATGACTTACTTACGAGTCGTGAGAAAACCGTTTTCGAAAATGGAGTTTCACCGTGACTTTTCCTTTGGTGAATGGAATATTTTGTCCTAAATCTCCTTTTATAGTAATGTTGACCGTGTCCAAATACGACTTGCTGACAGGCAAATAGTGAGGATGGACAAATTCGCGGTGGACGTGGTAAGTGTTTCCACCTTCCTCGTCAGCGTTTGCGGCAGAATCCACTTTGAAAGGAATGACACGCAGTAACGGCACAGAGGTGTGTCCCACCACGTTATACTCCACCACATCGGAGTACACGAACATCAAATTTAGTCCTTGGTTCAGTTCTACCGGGGTACGAAAATACTTGGCAAAAGTATCGTTGTCAGAAATGACTAGTAATTCGCCTTTTTGTTGTTCTACTTTCTTCCTCAGCTCCATGTCACCGCCCAACATGTCAAACAATTCAGGACAAAATAAGAAAGACATGATTTTGGGCCCCTCAGGAAATTTTATCAGGAAGCGACGAGCTGTTTTGTGGTACTCCAGGGTGACACTTTTTTTGACATGCTCTAAAGCTTTCAGAAACACACCATTAAACCTGGTGGCTATGGTGTTGACCAAATGTTGACCACTAAAATAATAGCCTGGGGGAATGAACAAGTGATAGGTGGTCCACTTTAGATTTGGTGTACGGGTTTTCTTGTCATATTTGCTATGGGTATCCAAGTACTGTTGCATTTGTTCGTCATGAACTTCCACATCAAATTTATTTTGATTGGGAAGGACATTGAGGACTTGGGTCGGGTGAATCATTTCCACTAAAGCCACTTCCCAATGGGCTTCGTGATCTAAGGGGATGGCTTGAGGTAATTTGGCCGTGTAACAGCACAACGTATTATTGGGAAACACCTCCATGGAACTGTCACTGGGTAAGGTCAAGTAAAATTGGTTTTCGTGACTCATAATTCTAGAGTTCTGTGGCTGTCCGAGGGGATATTACTGGACGTCAGAGGCGTGTCTCCACCCAAAATGGGGTTCTGGTTGTGGTTGTGACTGACACTGGCACTGGACACAAGGTTCCCGGGGTTCCCGTTCGAGGAGAATTTCAGGGAGGGATTGGGAAGCAGGTAACCGATGCAACTGCTCAATAAAATGGTCCACAATTGTTTGTCTCCTTGTTGCAAACTCAAATTGGCGATGGCTGCCCCGATGACACAATACACCACGAAGATTTGGCAGAAAAAGACGATTTGCGTTTTAGGCACACGTTCTCCACACCACACCCACAAGGATTGTTTTTGTAAATCTTGCACAGAAGAACTAGGGGAAGAAGGAGTGGTCGACGTAGCTGCGTCTGATGTGTGAAAGGGTATGATGGTCACTTCTTCTTTTTATAGTCGATGACTTGCGAAGCGTCGATCCAAGAATCGAAACTGGGTGGATATCCTTTCCAACGTACTTTGACTTCTTTGACACGTCGATTGCCCACTTTACGGGTTCTGCGTTCGAGAATGCTTTCGATGTCATACACGTCGTCTTCTTTTTTGGTCACACGTTGTAACTCGGGTAAATAAAACGTTCCTTTGAGCACTTCTCCGTTCATGTCTTCCAATTTATAGACGGCAGGATGACGGCCATGCACTCGTCCAGTGACGCGAAACAATTCGGTCGTCCAGTTAGGTAAGTAACCTTTGTCGAAAGTGCGTTTGGTTTTGCCAGTGCGCACCCAATCTCCTACGGTCAACTCTCCACTTTTCTTGGGGACAGCCCTCGTCGGGGACGTACCAAACAGGCGCTCAAACACCAGCAGTTCGTTGTCGGGAGTCACGTCTTGCGGGGCACGTCCGATGCTTCGATGGTAAGATTGGTTGTACGCTTGCACCAGGTGCGGTAAGATGTCGATGTACTTCAGAGTGTGGTGATGCGTAAAATATTTCCACATGCGTTCTTTCAAAGTGCGTTGAAAACGTTCCACGATGCTGGCTTTGGTTTCGGGATTCTCGGTGGTAAAAAAATGAATGTCACGTTTCTTTAATTCTTTTTGGAAAGCTTGGTTCAGAAATTCGGTGCCTTTGTTCGTTTGCCATCGAAGAGGGTGACGACCGCTTTGTTTCAACACTCGTTGCAGGGCTCGCACTAACTCGCTGCTGGATTTGGAAGTCAAGGGCACGACCCAGGCAAATTTGGAAAAGACGTCGATGACACAAAACAAATATTTGTAGCCGCGATTGTAGCTGGCCAAATGAGAGACATCGGCTAAATCGGCTTGCCATTGATGATCGATGCCTTCCACTCGGGTGCGACTTCTGGCAAACTTACGTCGAATGGGTTTGTGTAAAGTGTAGGTAGCTTGTTCTTGTAACCATCGTTGCACTTGAGGTAAACGGAGACTTTTCAGTCGAGTTTTGGCAGCACGATACAATTTTTGAACTCCTGCGTAACCTGCAGGATGCGAGGGATCGTAGTAAATGCTGGCTAAGACTTTTTCCATTTTTTTTTGTGTTTGTGTGTTAATAAGGCACCCACTCTTGGAAGAGGCTACTCTTTTTCTCTTGGGGTATTTTTTTGGATTGCAAGGCTTTGCGTGTGCGGCCAGCAATAGGTGTCGAAGAGGAGGAGGATGTCTGAGCGGGGGATATCGGTTCTTGTTTCACTTCTGTCTTCACTTCTGTCTTCACTTTCTTTTTCTCTTGTGAGGAAGAAGGGGTGGCCATCATCTTTTTAATCCATCCAATTCTGGAGGTAGGTGGTGTTGTTAACTTGCGTACTTTTTCTGGTGGAGTTTGAAACCCTTCTTCTTCTTCTTCTTCTTTTCCTTTTTCTTTCTTGACCACTGGTACCGGTACTGGTACTGGTACTGGTGATGGTGCTGGACTTTTCATCAAGGTCTTAAAATCTTTCAAAGTGGGTAGAGCTGTTTCGTCTAAAGCTTTCTGGTGAAAGAGTTGCAGTCGTTGCAAGAGTTGACCGTACTTTTGCGATTTTTCTGTTTCGGACAAATCTTGGCGATCCATCAAGGATTGCAATTCGTGTTGTAACTGGGACATCTCGCTCAAATTGGGATTGGGAGGTAAATGCGGGGTGCGTTGTTCTTGCCACCGATGGTATTCCATCCATCGTTTGTAAGGCACTAAAGCTAGTTTTCGTCCTTCCATGGGGTTGTCAGGGGTGAATTCTGAGATCTTGGGACTTTCGAGGGCCTTTTTATCTTGCTCCCACTAGTCCTCCCAACATGGTTCCCAAGACTCCTTTCAGTATGGGGCCTAACAAGAGGGGCAAAATGCCTCCACGTTGCACTAACATCTTCTTTTTTTGACGAATGGGAATTTTCTTTCGAACCATTTGGCGAAGAACGTGACGATGTTTGCTTAAGCATTGTTTCTGGTGTTTGGACAAAGGGATCGTGCCTTTCAAAACGTTCAAACAACATTCGCACACGGTATCGATGACCTCTTTGGAGGCTGTTTGAATGAGTTTTTTTCGTAGGGGTGGAGAAGCTTTGGACAGGACAGATAACATGTCCCCATGTTTGGCTAAACGTGGTGGCAGTCCTTTCCTTTTCTTTCCTTGGGGTTTTCTGGAGGGTGACATCTTTGAGTCTTCAGGAGCACCAAAAAAACACTGATACCCTACTTGGTCACAGGCCTTTTTTATACTGGAACGCGTCGCCACTGATTGTCTTTACGTCGTATCAACTTCATGACAGGCATGACACGTCGTGCAGGGGTACGCAACGGACTAAATCGAGCCAGTTCTTGCTTGGACAAATCCAGTAAACTTTGTAACATGCCCGATCTTTCATGGACTTTGATTTTGGGAGAAGGTACTTTTTGAGCAGCAGCCACTGCCACTAAATTGGAGGGTCCTGCCACTGGGGAAGTTCTTTTGGGGGTCATCAACGGAGAAGTTCTTGGTGTGATCAACGTCTCCAAGTACTCTTCAGTTCCTGGTGACATCAACGGAGAAGTGGATAAACGTGAGGCTGCCGAAGACGCAGTCACCGCTGTGGCAGGCCGTGGTTTGCGAGTGTAAGGTTGCGTCCTGGCCGAAGTGCCTCTCTTGCGACTAGTTTTCTTCTGTGGACTTTTCTTTTTCTGGGGACTTTTTCTCTGTTTCTTTTTCTGGGGGCTTCTTCTCTTTTTCCGGGGTGGTGTCTGGTAAGAGGAGGGTCCTGCCACTGGAGAAGTTATTCTTCTTGGGGACCTGGTCTTTTTCTTTTTCTTCTTGGGGCTTCGTTGGACTTTTGTCTTGGGGATAACTTTGGGGGCATTAGGATCCCATCTTAAGAGTGAGCGAATGATGACCCCTCCTAAAGTACCGCTCCCTCCAGGTTTCAAAATGATTTGTTTTTTGGTTTGAGTGTCGATGCGGGGATCGGCCAGTTGGACCAAAGCGACTTTGTTTCGATCGAAAAAGCGTTTGGTTTGATGAGGAATCTGAATGATTCCTTGGAGTAATTGACGTGCTGTCACCGTGAACCATCGTAAGACTTCTTTGAGACTAGCTTCTAAGACACGAGCTCGTGTTTGTGGATCTTTTTCTCGACTGATACCATACAAGGCACGAATCAATTTGACGGGAAGATGCGACTGAAGGGACGTCATGTTCGCACTGTGAGTGAGACAGACGAAAAAGGGTCTGAGGTTTTTATAGATTTTTTTTATGGGGAGTGAAATGAAGTCGAGGACGGAGACGTGTACAGGACAGGCCCTCCGTCTTGGCACCAGTGGTGAAACAAGTGGGTACGAAATCGCAAATCCTCGGGGGTGGTAGGTTTCAAATCGACGAGTAAATAGGCGTGTGGCGTTTGAGTGGCATCGTCGTACGCCTGAGTCAGCCAAGGCGTTCCTAACTGTTTGGCTAAGACTTGCACTTGCGATTTATCTCGAGGGCTTTTAAACAAGACCACGTAATGCGCATTGAGACTGATGGTGCGATGGGCTTTACTTTGTTGAAACAAATTTTGGGTGATGTAAACGACACTGGCATTACGGTGATGCCCTTTGCGCGTGAACCAGTTTAATTTCTTCTTCGTCTTCTCCTAACATGTCGTCGAAAATGACCAAATGGGTTTGACGGGAGTCAGAGACGATGCCGTCGTCTTCTTTAGGAATGCCTTCCACAAACACGATGGAATCACCTTGACTTTCTCGCAAGAGGCTGTACGCCGATTGCCACTCTTTGTAACACCACACGATCCGTTGAGGGGGCCGATCGATCAAATGATGTTTATGTTCGATCAAACGTTTGACGAATTCGGTTTTGCCAGAACCGCTAGGTCCAGCAATGAGCATGTTAAAGGGATGGCGAAGATACAAAGCCTCCCAACTGGCACGATCTAAGTGTTCGTCGATGACTTTGACAGTAGAGGAAGAGGGTGCAGAGACAGTAGAGGCAGCCATGGTGTGAGAAATGTCACTTGTGACACGAAAAACAAACAAGACAAGAGTTTATATACTTTTTTCAGAACACGTTTATTGAATGTTTTTTTTTTCAAACATGAATACGAAAGACAAAAATACATAAAAGCCAAAGGCTTAAGTACAAGGATAAAAGGCACATGATAACTATGAACGTGGAATAAACACAAGTGTCTGTACAACAACCACATGTTTTGGGTAATGTTCTAACCAGTTCTATAGTAGGGGGTAAGGTCACACAAGTGTCCTCCCGAAAGGGTCTTTCAGGTCTGTCCACGACAGTCCTGTCCTGGGTGACGGGTTCTTCTGGCACCGTCACTAACACGGGTTGAAAAGTAACTTTTTTCCTTGAACAACTCTCGTGCATACTGGGCCACTTCTTGGGTCCAAGCCTCAAAACCCCATTCTTTCCAGGCACGGACATCTGTCCAATGGGGATGTAAGTCACAAGCTACACACACATCGTCATACACGTCTTGGGTAGCTAAAAGTTGACGAATCTTTTTTTCCTGTTGAGGTCGAGAAGTATCCAGATGAAACCGCAAGGCTTTGAGCAAAAGGAGTTTTTCGTGACCATTTAAGGCCATTGAGGTGGTAAGTACTGATCGTAAAGAGTCCACAAAGAATCGGCTGGTAAACGAAATCCCAAAAAACAAGTCACTAAGACACACACCACTTGTCGTCCCAAATTGAACGGATACAGTTCTTGTAATAATTGATGGTAATGATCCACGGTTTGAATATGGTCATTGAGTTCCTTCCACGGAATCTGTTGAATGATATGTGACATAATCCGTGGCATGGCAACTTGATTTTATAGTGTCTTTGTTTCGGAAGCAATAAAGGTAATTTCTAACCAAACACGTTCGTTCTCCAGTAGGGAATTTAAATGTTACATACTGTAACTGAAACGTCAGAGTTTGTCTAGATGTTTCGTCTTTTTCTAAGCAGATTCCATGTAACAAATGTTGGTAATCCTTTAACTCGTCTTCCTCAATACGTTGCAGTAAGTGAATCTCCAAGTAACCAAAATTACGAACGTCTGGCCCATCATCATTCATATACTGAAAGTATTCAACAAGGTCTGACCAGTGAAAAAATTTCTGACGAATCAGTCCTCTTATACCATTCAGGTACCAGTGGTTAAAGATCTGGTGACGTAACGGATGCAATTGTTCTTTACGTTTCACTTGTATTTTCACCAACTCTCGATAAATCCTTTCTCTCAACTCCTCAGGCAAGCCCAAAATGTTCTCTTGTAAAGTATCCATAAGTATATACACTGTTTTTGGAATCGCTGGGTGGTGGCCAATAGCCTCGTTTAACTTTGTGCCTAATGTAATATCCACTCATAATCAGTCTTCTTGTACTTTGGAACATAGCATAATTTAAAAACGGACGAATCACTTTGAGTTTGCGTTTCACTTGTATTTTGATCAGTTCTCGGTAAATGCGTTCTCTCAACTCCACAGGCAAAGCACGAATGTTCTCTAGCAAAGTATCCATGAATAGGTCATACTAAATCCTCTTTGGTCTGACACAAGAAATGTACTCTTTGCACAAACATGGTTTTACTTCAGTGTCGAATTTAAATCGTTGAGTCACTAATCTACACATTACAATTCGTTCAGAAGTTTCCTCTTTCACCAAGTTGACATTGTGTTCAAGATGTTGGTAATTCGTTAACTCTTCCTCTGGAATTCGATGCAGTACGTTTACAATGATGTAACTACAATCGTCCATACCAAACCAATCCTTTTTAAAACTAGAGGATCGTTGATCAATGTCTGTCCGATGGAACACTTTCAATTGAATCAATCCTTGTATAGCCTTCAGGTACCAGTGGTTCAAACACCGGTGACGTAACGGATGCAATTGTTCTTTACGTTTCACTTGTATTTTGACCAGCTCTCGATAAATGCGTTCTCTCAACTCCACAGGCAAAGCACGAATGTTCTCTTCTAAAGTATCCATGAACAGATTATTATGGTAAGAAGTTACTTCAATGTCTCGGTCCCACTAAGGGTAAGTAATGACAATTCGGTGACCATCGAGCATGTTCTACGTAGGCCGAATCTTGCGGTTCCCAGTGGTGAAGTGACACACCGCAACTGAAGCACTTGACTTTATCTCCTTCGCCCAAGTAGAAAAATCCGGCTCTGGCTAATTCTTCGGGGGTCGGTCCTCCCAGATACTTAGGCCATTTTCCTTTGAACGATTGAAGACGATTTTCAAAGTCGCAGTATTCCGACAAACGCACAGGAAACGAATATTCGTTTTTCACAGGTTCGTTTCGATGAGGGTTGGGTGACAGGAACAGGAGTTTGCTCAGGGCTGGATGACATCCGTAGGGGGGTAGACGTGAAGGTGAACATTCCCCTTTAAACCCGGTAAAATGTCTAAGAGGACGAGCAGCATCGCTTTCGCATCCCACAGGTTTGACACGCACAGCATCACTTTCCATGATAGGGGTAGGGGCACTAAAGTTCCCATGATGCTTTACGGCATCGCTCAGGTCACAAGGTACAGCATCGGTCCCATCGCAAGGCTCACAATCGCACTCGTCTGCAAACTCCGTTACGCAATTACAATGGTAACCACATGGACAATCGCAGTTTCCTTCCGGACATTTTCCGTCGCAATGTCTGGGTCTTATCCATCCAATATTAGTCACACTAGAGGAAGATACAACTTTTTTACAATCCCCAAACTGGAACGATGTCTCTTTCAAAGTATTCATCTTGTTCGCTCGGTCTTGGTAGTCACAATGAACTATCGATCTTGCCTAGGGTTCCTTTTTTATATACAGACCAATACCGACGTGACCGTACGGCAACGTAAAGTGATTGGGAAGTCGCACTCGCTTCTGGTACACGATTTGATAGACTTTTTCCAAGGGTCGACTGACGATGTGGTGAGTGGGTAAACGTACAATTTTGTTAGGTTGGTAGGTGGTCACTTTAAAGTTTCCATCCTCTCCCGATTGCAAGGCTTCTTTCAATACCCCAAAGTTGACCACTCGACTGGTACGATAATTCAGAGTCAGTCCTTTCACTTTGCACGTCGTGTGCACTTCTCCTTGTTTGTCCCGGTATTCGTAGCCGTAATTTTTGGGACCGCCACTGACGAAACTTAGAATCTTGTCGTCGGGATGCTCGTCTGTCCAGGCTCCTAAACGGTCTCCTTCGATGTTAGGGTGATGTTGAATCGGGTGATGGATGTAAATGCAACTGTCCGTGTCAAAGTACAGGACGCGTTCCCCTAACAGTTCTAAAGCTTCGTACAATTTTAAGCGAGCATGGGCTGTCACGTAAGCCGCAATGATGACATTTCCAAAAGGGTCGTCTTGTACAAAGTCCAGATCTTCTTCGTAATTGACCAAGATCAAATTCTCTCGAACGACGTCCACGTGTTTCATGTATTTGGTTTTGTCGTGAATCATCTGGAAGTAGCGGGAAGGTTCTGTCAAATATTCCGTCTTGGGTAAACACGGTCGCTGTGCCATTTTACCCCACAAGCAATTTAACATCACTTTGGCAAACGATCGCCTGCCTTCGTTTTTCTCGATGTGGTCTAAAGTGATGCCTTCTTGTTCATAGTATTTCTCTTTGAATTGTATTTGGCCTTCGGGAGTGTGACACCAGGAAGGATAGCCGCTGGCTTCTTGCTTCAGTTTCAAAAAGGCATCCACGTAGTCTGCGAAAATGCCTTTCTGCGTGGGGTCACCCTTGTGGTATTGTTGTGTCTTGGGAAAGTGACAAATTTCGTACACTTCTAACAGTTGGTATCCCATGTCCAAAGCTTTGAACAATTCTACGCTGACCCAGGTTCCCGTCAAGGCCCGTTCTTCCTGGCAGTGATGACAAGGCTGATCTTGGTTGCACGTTTCGGCACAAGTACGGCACAAGGGAAACATCAGTTTGCCTTGACAATGGTGAGGTAAGACGAGATGGTATAGGTTCGTGGGAGGCAAAACTTTGCACTTGATCAAGCCTTCGTATTGTCGAATGTTGACCAGGTCGATGTGTTCCGTCAGCAATTGCGGGTGCCCTGTAGGAAAGTGACAATATTTGCACACGTAGGGATACAGCGAACACACATCCAAGTATTTGATTTCTTCTCCTTTCTCTTCGTCGGCTTGGTACAGCAAACAGGTGGCATTGGTCCTTCCTCCGTACAAACTATCCCTCGGGTTCAGCGGGTCCATGAACTGGTAACTTTCCACGAGGCGTTTAAACTCGGGATCGGTTTTCATACGGTGATCGTACTCGTGTTCCCACATTTCCACCACTTGGTATCCTTGCTGTTCTAACTTTAGGCGTCGCTGACAAATGTCCTGGTACAAGTCTTCCATGGTTCGTTGCAAAAACTGATTTTTAGTGCCACGGTCAGGGTAACAAACAGGACATCCGTGAAATAAGCAACCGTTAAACTCGTACACGATCTTGGGGTTTTCTAAGTCCCAGCCATCGACCGAATACGTTCCGATGGTCTTTTCGCCCCCTCCGTTGCGGGCATGCTGAATCCACTTGTCGTCCTTGTCGCACAAGTAACGTAACCAGCGTAGGGCTTTGACCGAGTATTGACGTTTGACAAAGTGGGTCGTTTGAGGACTGATGACAGCCACGGTGTTTTCAGGCATGAATCGTTGTCGATACACTAAGGAACACGCTTTGGCAATGGTGCAAGCTTCTTTCAAAGGATCGACCCCTCCGTGTTCCATGAACAGTTCTCGAAATTTTCCACAGCAACGTCGTAAAATGTCCACGTCGGAACGACAATACTTTAGCATTTCTTCCTGAAAGTCGAAAGGGTCCGAGGCGTGAGCCTGGTACCAAGCGTAGAAAGCTTCTCGTTGTTCGGTACGCATGTTGTCGGGGTCGTAATAGTGAGCCTCAGGTAAATGGGGTAGAACGGCGTGTTGATTGGCTTCCGTATTGAAAAAGTGTGGAAAGTACCCTTTAGCCATTTCTGTCATTCCAAACGTTTTAGGCATTCGACTCAAAGGCATGGCCAAATAGCTCATCGAATCTTTAAACTGTACTTGTCCCACTTGCATGAAAATGATTTTGGCTCCGTTCAAAGTCACTTTAGGACGCTCGGTGCCTTGTTCCGTATAGTACCTCAAAAGAAACTGTCCATCGTATCCGGAGAAATTGTGAGCCATCACCGTGGCATGACGATGACAATCTCCGTAAAGTTCGATGTCCTCTTGGCTCCACGTCTTGTCGACGGGGTCTAAGACCCATTGGGCAAAATCGGCTAGCGTGTTCGGTCCCCGAAAGATTTTTTCACGCCCTCCAGGAATCTTGCTACAGTGAGGGCAATGACTGAAGATAGGTTCTTGAATGCACTTCTCGCACGCTCGATGAGCCACGCAGAAATTAGGAATGTGAATGCCGGTCTCTTGCATGCATTCGAAATCGAAAAAGATGAAATTGCCTTTCTTCTTGTGACCATCCTCTTTCTCTGGTGGGGGCTGATATTTTTGCACGTAGCATTGGTGTTCCAAGTCCACGATGTGGTGACAAATGTGACATTTTTTCTTTCCTGAACATACGTGTGCCTTGGTATTATTGGTACGTATGACTTGTTCACACGTAGGGCACAATCTCAGAAGTTGACAAGCACATTTCTTCTGTGAACCTTGCGTTTTCAGATGTTGTTGGTAACAGGTAGGGCTAACAAACGTGCGCAGACAAGTTGAACAAGGCACTGGTTCTTCGCTCAGACAGGGTGAAGAGGCCAAACATCCTGAGCATTTCGATCCACAATGCTTGTGTTGCTCTCGATTATTATAACCATGGTCACATTTCTCACAGTAATAACCGTATCCCAGGAATCCGGTGATAGTGGTAATGGTATCGAAATGGTCATCGTGATAATAGACATGAATGTATTTTCCGTCCTTAAAGTCTTGCCCTCGAAACAACAAAGACCCGCGCACTTCTTGAGGGTGCACTTTCAAGGTGTAACGTGGAGCTAGGGCATCTTGCAATTTTTGCATCTCAGGAATGCCACAGGGTGTGTCTTTGGACAGGCCAGCTTGTCGTAACAGGAGTTCTGCTTCGTTTCGTTGTTTGGCTCGATCGGATCGTTGAATAGTTTTCCAGGCTCTTTTCCATTGTACCGTGTCGTTCTTGTTGGCATAGGTTCGTCCCACCACGATGGCACGGGCTAAACACATCTGGTCATGAGGATTGTGAATTTGGACAAGGCTACGCTTAATGCTGCGAAGGTCGTTCACCAATAACATCTTTTTGCGTCCGGTCCCTTGAGGAGGAGAGACGTGGGTCATGTCCAATGTGGCTTTTCCATCGGTGATGTCAAACTGGTCATTAGATTGTTGCACGTGTTGAATCTTGTCCATGACTTTGGAAGCGGTCAATTCTGCAGGGGTGCTAAACTCGATCCAAACAGGGGATTTCAAACCGTCGTGTTGTACGGAAAGTCTCAAGCGATCGTCTTCTTTGGGTTGACATTGTTGCTTGAGTGCAGTGAGCAAAGAATCCCACACCTCAGTGATGAACACTTCTGCTTTCTCTAACGGCACTTCAGCCTTGAAATCTTTAAACTTCACCGTGTATTTGTAAGCCGTGGTTCTAAATTTTCTAGAGGAGCGCTTTTCCGTCTCTCGAATGGAATAGTATTTTTCAGGGTTGACTAAGGGTGGTGAACTTGTTTTAGAGGGTTCTGATTCTGGTTCACTCATGTCCTCTTCAAAATCACTGGCATGAATTTGTGCCAAGATTTCAGCTCTGGTACGAGGCGATAGATCACGTTTCTGCCTCTTACTTTCTTCTTCTTTCTTCTCAAATGAATTAGATCGTTTCATCTTGAAAGCAAAAAGTCAAATGACTCAAGTTCAAACACCATGAGCTACTTTATAGTCATAGCAGACCAGCGTATATAAAAGGGTGTGTGTCTTGTCCTTTCACTATTCATTTCACTCTCAAGCCGAGCACAACGATGGAAGAGACTAACCAGATGGAACGTTTCGTCAGAGCTTTGCGAGGGGTCATTAGAAAATTCTCTTCAGACCAGCCGACGGACTACTCTCCTTCCTTTCGAGATAAAAGTCAAGATACTTGCTATATCTGTCAGAAGAAAGGGCATTGGTCTTCAGAGTGTCCAGACCGTCAAAAAAGAACAAAAACAGGGACTAAAAAAGACAAAAGTCAAGATACCTGTTATTATTGTCAAGAAAAAGGACATTGGTCTCCAGATTGCCCAAAAAAGAAACAAGAGGAGTCAGAAGAAAAGAGGGATTCTTCAGAAGAAGAGAGGGATTCTTCGGAAGAAGAGAGGGATTCTTCAGAGGAAGAAGAGGAAGAAAGAAGACAATTCTATTTACAAGAGGCAAAGAAACAGGAGAAGAAGAAAAGAAGAAGGGAAGAAAATGAGGAAAAGACGGTGAAGAAATTTAAAAAACAGAGAGACTGAACAAGGAGAAAGAAGAAGTCAATGAACTTTTTATTAAAGTGTTGTGTTGTGAATTGTGAATTGGATTGTAAAAAATGGAGAAAAGAATAAATTAATGATATAAGGTAAGTGTCTTTGAGTTTTGATTTTAAAATAAGAACGTACACTCACGCACTCATACACAGAGACGTACTATAAGGGTAAAATGGGTGGGGTTTATTTTTGAGTTATTGGCAAATTGAAATTGTATTTCTTTTCGAGAAATGTGGGTGGCCCTGAAAAGGGCGTTTTTTCTTTATGGTGTAGGGGTGAGTTTAAGCAATCAACTTTAACTGCCTTATGCCTTTGCCACGGCCAAGGCCTACTTCTGGACTGCGTAATGTTGATGATGATGATAATGATTGGGTTGAAATCACTAAGGGTGGTACGGTAGGCTTAATCACAGGGTTGACTTGTTTAGCTCGGGAAGGTCGTATTCTCTTCGGTCGTAATAAAGAAGTCTGATACATTTGTTTCAGACTTCTTAACTCCGCTAAAATGTCCAACAGTACCGTGACCGTTTGATTTTCACCCTCTTGTTTCTTTGCTGCTACTTCTTCTTGCTGTTGTTGCTGTTGTTTTTTTCTTACCTCTTCTTCTTGCTGCTGTTGCTGTAGGAGAAAAGCTTGTTCCGCTTCCTTTTGTCGTTGTATAAATTTCTCCTATTCTTCTTTCTGCCTCTGTCTAAAATTCTCCACTTGCGGTAATGAAGAAGGTAACGAAGGTTCCGGAACAAATTCTTGCGAAGAGAGAAAATCCACAAAATCCCAATTCACCTCTTCTGAAAGTAAGTCCGGGTTCCCTTGGGCGGTCTCCCCTTCTGGTGCACCCCATTGGATCGTTTTCTGAGTTTCCGTCATGTTGAATCACTGTCGCATAGATTGACTGCACACAAGCGCTAGCGAATCTATATAGACCAACAGACGTCACAGACTGCTCTCTTCGGATTGGATGTGGGCTGACTGAATTTTGTAACGCGTGTTCGGATTGGTGAATGAACTCAATCCGTTTCAATCCTACCTCTGCCTATAAATAAGCGCAGTTCACTGCATTGATTCACCTGTTCTCGGAGCCTCAAGATGTGGACCGACGTTCAATCTTCAACCCTTGTGTCAACAATGATGTTCAGGACGGACATGCTCATGTATGTCCGGTCCAAGTGGACTGTTGTTGATAGGACAGATACTAGTCTATGGATGAGGAGAGTTTATATAGAAAGACAAGGATGTCTCAAGAGGGTACTTGTGTATGGACCGGCAGTTAGAAGGAGTTTAAGAAGAAGAAGAAGATGTGACAGATGCCATCTATGTTAATATTAATATTAACATAAACCCAAAGGCCCTTTTCAGGGCCAGCCATATTTCTCGAAAAGAGATAGCCTTTCCATTGCCTACCCCTTTTTTATTTTTTATTTTTTTTTTTTAAAAAAATCCCATGTTAATTTCCTTTGTCGCTATATGTTCCCACGATTTTTCTCCATGTTCAAATCCCCTTGTCGCTATATGTTCCCACGATTTTTCTCCATGTTCATTTCCCTTGTCGCTATATGTTCCCACGATTTTTCTCCATGTTAAATTTCCATTGTCGCTATATGTTCCCAAGGGGTCCTGTAATGCTAATTCCCATTGTCGCTATATTATCCCCCTTCACTACTAACATGTTCGCCACTGATCAAGCCCAAGCGAGAAACTACAGAACAAATGGCAAATATGATCGGAAATGAAGCACAACCATGTCTAATTGGCAAGACAGCCAAACACGCCAATGATATAAAAAAAGCCAATAAAGCAACTGCGGATACTACTGGATGCTTGCCAGAAGATATTGCGGGAATGCAAGATCGAGGACATCGGAGTTTGTGTGGTCGCACCAGAAGATATAGGGGAAAGCAAGATCGAGGACATCGGAGTTTGTGTGGTCGCAAAAGCCACCCATGTACTCGAAGAAGGCGTTAGATAGGCAGTTTTTAAAAAATCACGACCACTACGTGAGTACAAGTCAAAGATGAAACTAGCAGCTACATTATTTGCTGAAGAAGCTTTTTCCAGTTTTATTTTTTTAAATTCCATGTGTGTTGTTCTTAACACCTGAAAACTGGAGCTAGCTCGGGCTGAAAGTACTAAGGAAGGCAAACGATTCAGAGATAAAACAAAGTGTGGTAAAGGTGGGTATTCAGAGAGTTTACTGGAAAGAATTCTGACGATGGTAAAGAGTGGAATGTTTACATAAGCATGCTTAAATGATCTGTAAAATGAACCAAATTCTCAGGAGACAAGCATATTCGCCTGAAGCCGGACCATAATACAAACTCCAACCCTGCCCACCGTACGAATTCGAACCTGATCCTGGGCCCCCGTATGAACCCGAACTTGAACCTGAATAAAACCTTCACGCAAACGTAAATTTCCACGGGTAGAACCCTCCTTAGTTGAGCAAGCTGTTCTTCAGCGAAGAAAACTGAAAAACGCGCTGGAGACGAAAGCAAAACCCAAACCCAAACACTCGATCAAACCTCTTTCCTCATCTCTAAAAGATATTCCCTCGCATCAAAATTCCCAAGTGAAAACGTGGAAAACGTATGTAGAAACAGGATCCCAGTTCGAACTCCACCAGAATCTACATCTGAAAATCCACTTGAACCGAACCCAAACTCCGACGTTCACCTGACCCCATGTTGGAGAAGAAGTTGCCAGGATGGAAGAACATGGAAATATCCAAACAGAATTGAGACCAAAGAATGCGTCGGTAATATTAAAGTTATCGAAGTCTAAGGTGGCGCAAATGTAAAAGAGTGAAGGAATATTTCCATCGCTCGCGAAGATTCTAGCGCTGTTTGTTGACTGCGTTAGTGCCGTCCGAACCGTATCCAGGATAGCTCTGAAAAGGCGGGCAGGGGACGCATAAAATCAGGAAAAGGCCTTCGATTAGGTGTCAGAACGGAAGTCTTCGGTTGTGGTCTAGAAGTTCGTGGTTGCGCTGTGTCCGTTGACCAATTTTTATTTACCTGTAATCAATATAAAACATTTCAGAGGAGTCTTTATGTGAGATGAACTTGTGTCAATAATTCCTCGCACATAGGAAACCGGAATCATACAAATGGATCTGGAACTCATTGGGTCTCATACGTGGTAACGCTCAACATCTTTCTATTTTGAATTGTACAGGCTTGCATCTCCACACGAATTCGTTGATTATTTCGACAGACGTTATCGTGGTGCCAGTGCTGGACGAATATCGCTATTTATTCAACACTGCCGTCCAAAACCCAATATGTGGACATCTTGTCGTTGAAGCACTACATACAGTCACGGAAAACAAAGCTAGTTCACAAACCTTGCACGCACTTTTTGATTTCGCAGTCACTTGAAAGTTACACTTGAAACATATACGAAATGCCTTCTGATATTTAAGACACGTGAGCCCAGCAACCCGACGATGATTTAACCAGGTTTGTAATCAAAGTCGATCTTAGCGAGTTAGCTAACCGGGTTCTTGTTGGCGTCAATCCAAACGAGCTTGAGATTTTGTTTTAAAGGAGACCAGAAACCACTGGAAACACAGAATAATAATAAAAGCACTATAGAAGAAAACCTGATTCTGAAGTATCATCTGCGACCGTAATGCCAATATTTAAATATTGGCATATCTTCTAGGAGCTGAATTTCCGTGACCTCGTATGCAAAATTTCCGCTCCTATTCAGTTACTTTCGGGATGTGACGTCATAGTAGCGACTCCAGCATCCCAACTGGGAGTTGCCAGAGTAAAAGACAGTGCCGTTTTGCGTTGCTTACGAGTGTAACAGCACATTAAGAAAAGCATGTGGACAACTTTTTTCTTCTTTCTCCAAAGATAAAAGCATAAAGAAAGTATGGATACATTAATACAAGCGAGTCGATTTCAAAGCAACACCATACAGCACTCTGTGATCATTACATTTCTCAAAGGAATGTTACGAGAATGATCCTGAAAAACGACAGCTCTAGGATACGCAAATGCTAGACCTAGACTAAAAGTTGTCGCTGTTCCAGATATAACGTTGGATATTTTAAATCCTGGGAAAAGTGTTAAACGTGTGAGTTCGAAAATAGGCAGAAAGCCGAGTAAGTGACCACAAAATGCAACAATCAATTCACAGATCTTTCATCTACACCAGCAGTGCTAAAAATGTGATAGCCCGACACCAGGGGGCCCTCTAATTTAGTTCGGGCCATCCTGTATTCAAAGTTAGGTGCCAGTCTGGTTTGTCGGAAAAAAATTGTTTGCTTGAAGAAACTTTGATCGCGCTGATGAAATGAGTAAATGTATTTTCAAGATGTTGACATACATACCTTAACAAGGCACAATCGAAATCAAATCACTTCTGTCCTAGGTGAAATTGAGATCTGATTTTAATCAAATGGAAGCTATGCTAAAAATAAGATTCTAAACCCCTGACACGGTCATGTTTCGAGAAAACACAATTTTCAGTAATCTTAAACAAAAATTAAAAATTATAAAAACTTTCAGTCTATGCCTGTTACACGTAGTATGTATAAACGGTAATCAGTAATGATTGGAACTGATATAAAATTATCCCTTGGGATGTTTAAATAACAGCGACTAAAAGAAAAGAGGTCAGGTATAAATTCAAAGTTTCAGTTTAACTGGCTGACAATATAAATTGGGGGAAGGCTACTATTGACCCCACCCCTTGCCCCAATGTGCGAGCGCCCATGGGACACACCATTTCTCCCTGTGAGATGCCTTATTATCCCCCAGGACAAGCCACTTTTTTCATATTCTGGTCAGCTGTGGCTAAACTGCATAATAGCTAAAGGTTAGATCTGAGTACACAAGCGTAAGGCCAGTGTGCCTAATTAACAGTTAACCCTTATCAATTCATTTATCTTGTGAAAAGGACTGCCCTTCGGACATACTTCAAAGAAACCATGTTCTACAATATGAATATGTAAACATCAGCAATTGATTGGCAAATAAACGATTCCCTATTTTGTTGTAACATACGATTCCTAGGACTTTATTTTAACAGTTAAAATCTGTTTTTCCCACATTTAAATCCCACCTTATTTCCTTATGTTTAAGTCTTACGGCCTGTAACACTGTTTACTGAATAAAATATCTATTTTCTGAATTAGTTCTTTTGGGGCAAATATACTGCGTGGCATATTTTCTTTTATTTCTTCTTTTCATTTATTCATGGTAATTAAACTTTACATATACGGTAGAGAAATGTCCGGCGTTAACTGGCCAATTTCTCTGGCGGAAATGGAGATTGAAATTGTTTGCAGAGAAAATCAGGCAACATTCACAGTGATCATTCATGGGATTTAAGCTAATTGATGACAATTTTTTTTTTGGATGTTTTTTTTAATACAGTTATGTTGTAGTGATTTAAAATGTCTGAAATTTACGTGAATAATGTTTAATCTTAACATTTTATTTACTGAAGAAAAAAAATGTCGTGTGATATTTATTATTTCATCACTACAAAATTAACAAGTGATAAAAATAGAATATGGCATCTGTGGATTGTATACGTTTTATCTCTTTATGTATGATATGGTTTTTTTCTTCTTCTGAGAAATGAAAATTGGCAGACATAATGTAATAATAGGCAGTTCTCTGCGAAAACTCTGGAGTTAGTACGAGATCGGTAGGCACGCTTGGAAATACCCCCCAAATCGTGAGGTTTTCCCGGCTTGAGAGTTGACAGGTATGAACTGTCCGGGCTTGTGGAATTTCAGTCAGGGCTAGTGAGTTTATTTAGGTCACCAGCCCTGGGCCTAACCAGCGGCGTCGCTTGGGTTGGTGTCGCCCATCCAGACTTCAACCATGGATTTCTTCTTCTTAAAATAACTCCAAATTTTGCTCCGACCAGCTCTGAATCTCATTCAAATAAGCACCAGACGCTCTGCAGACTGCAGGGTGGGACCCTGACCCTGCTAGTCATGTATTTAACTATGATTGGTTATCCGCTTATGAAATCCGACTAGACCGAGCAGTGTGTGCTCTGTAAAATTTGCAATTTTTCATTTTGGTGTCACCCCTCTGAGATGGTGTCACCCCGCCCGCACCAACCTAGCGACGCCACTGGGCTTAACAAATTTCCTTCACTGACCAGTACAGTACATAAACTATTTATACCAGACATGTATATACTATCAGATTTGTCAATACGCTAACTGTTGCCTGCATGTAAAATACACTGTGATTGAATTAAAAGACGGAACCTTCTTAATGTTTAAATTAATTACTTATGATTTTGCTTTGCAGATTTATTTGTGGATTTTTGTGTGAAAAACTAATGCTTAAGTCACAACCGATGAAAACCGTTCTCAATGCCTTTTATACCTCCAAGGTAATGGATACTGTTTCACACACAAGTCGGTCCCCGTTCTAGTCTCTTCGCCCAGAATTCAGTATTATCTCTCAGCGTTTCAGTGTTGGTTGTATATTTTCAAGATATCATGCATTTGATGGGGTGTGTGTGTGTAGGGGGTAGGTAATGAATATGTCATTCACATACAGATATGATTGAACCTCATCCTTCTTAAATGAATTTATTGCATTGTGGTAAATTTTTAATTTTTACATTGGGCACCATTACTTAATCCTTATCGCATTTTTGCACAGCACACAATGTATAAGTATTTATAAAAAAATACATTGCTTTTTTTAAATTCCAAAATATGAAACATGAGCGCCTTCTTACTCAGTGGCGTCGCTAGGGTTGGTGTCACCCTGTGCGGTAAACTCACGGTGTCACCCCTCCATACTTCCACCATGGATTTCTTCTTCTTAAAATAAGTCCACAGTATAAAAATGACAAGAACAAAAACAAATTAATTGAAGGTCAGAAGGTAAAAGTATTTAAGAACTGTAACCACGTTAAGTTATAGTTATTTTATATGTGTGCTCTGTAAAATTTGCAATTTTTTATTTTGGTGTCACCCCTCTGAGATGGTGTCACCTGGTGCAGTCCGCACCCCCCTAGCGACGCCACTGTTCTTACTGTTGTACTTTTCTGCTGTCAGGTCTTAAACACATTGTTAACACACAATTCAATAGATATAGTTATGAGCATAACTCGGAAGCATATTCAACTTTTGAATTAGCAACCCAGATCTGGTCTCTTCCTGTTTGTCTCGCTCACCATGTATTTGTTTGTACTTGAGGACTGGCTAGTGTTGTGTCACGGGACCACGTGATCTGTCGTCTCATCAAAGCTCGGCAATTTACGGAATCATGGTATCTTCCAGGCAATATAATCACTACTCGCCTACGATATTTAATTTATAAACATCACAGTCCAATTCAAATTTGTTGAGAATTACATACATAAAAAGAAATCTTTTGTTTCTGGTCTTCTTTAATGTCGAATTGGAAAGCTGCAAACTGCCAACAAGGACATCAACAACATTGTTTTGAAACCGCGAGGAATCATCATGATAAACCTGGTCGAAATCAATGGGAACCAAGGAATCAAAGATTGGCACACTGCAGGCAGTCATGTAAAGTCCTTACCTCGTGTGGTTGTTAATAACAAGACCCTGGAAGTGTACACAGTAATTTCATAGTCAAAGCGCCAGTCTGCGTAATGTGGGAACGACATGCTGACAGCACTCTCTGTGGCTGCAATGGTCACGTGGACGATGATGTTTACTGCAAGCTCCCGCTGATAGTTTGTCCAAGGAATAATAGAAAAAATACCTGGCGCCAGCTATCGTGTGGGTGGTACAACATAGGGACCGGTGTTACTGAAAATTGCATTTAGTGACGCTGAAATAAGAGTTGGTGAACCCTATCAGGCACCACTATACCCAACCAGTCATGTAGCAAGTCTCCGATGGGGTATGTATTTAGCCAGAAAACAACTAGAATGCTCCACAATTCTAGCTACTTAAAAATGGCTTCGAGAATGTGGTGGGAGACTGCGCAAAGTTCATTCCAAATAATAACCCGTGGAATGTATTTCCAACCCAGACATTCTCGCGTCCGTTCTTGTTGGCTGTTGTAGCGTGATAATCTATGGTAGGTTTGTGCGCGGATATCGCCACCATACTGATACCCCATCTCTTTTACGAGTGGGTCGGAGTAAAAACAAGCGACTTACAACTTTGAAAAACGGCCCTTACGCGTGTCGTCCTGCTATTGCCTCCTTCTGTTTTCACAACAAGGAGAATGAGTTGCCAGTAGATCTTCGTCCCTTTGAGCCGATGCATCTGGAACTTATGGCTTGAGCATGTAGGATGCGAGTTAATGGGAGCCAGAAGCCTTTCATTTTTAACAAGCCACTGCTCACCAAAGCAGACTGTTATATTGGTCTACTTGCAAGCAGAGTATAACATGTTCTTGCACAAAAGGGTGTCACATTCACAATTCCCAATGGACGGCCTGTCACAACCAACAGGTACGCACTAGAAAGAAAGCCCAGCTCATCCTGGTCTATAACCAGCGTGCGTGTCATGAACTTGCATAAGCGGCGGTGAAAGAGGGATCTATATACATTTTTTGCTCACTTACACATGTCACAGGTTATGTCTTGCTCTGCTTTGTGGTTTCAGCAATGCATATTGATACTACACTGCCACATATTTCAAAATATGACTAAGGTCTAAATACATGTATACATTATATGTACAAAATTTGTTTGTGTTTGTGTGTGTGTGTAACAGACAATCCACATTGAAGTGTAACTCATAAATTAATGAAAATTTTATAGTGCAAGTTTATGCCAATGAATCTTTATTGCAGTTCTAAATGCCATGAAATATACAATTTAATATCGTGAGCTATTCAAGATTCATGGCTACTGCCACAAAATTTCTTTTTTGTATGAACATTTTCTGTGTAAAGCAGTGGATGGGTTATTTCCATCAAAGACAATAAAGAATTATTTCAACCTACATGCAGAATAGTATGTTTAGTTTGTGCAAGATCCCAAATTTTAAGTCTGGATAATTTGTAGTGTCATGTTACCCTTTCTGAAAAACGATAATGTCAAATACTGGAACATACTCTCAAGACCAAAATTCAAAGAAAGCACTTAAAAATTTCGGTTTTCTTTTCTTTTTTTATCTTCCTGACTGCACCTGAAATGTGATGCAATTGGTTATGTCCCTCAGTTATGATTATTTTGATTGGTATTTATTTTATGTTTGAGACTTGAGATATTGTTTCCACCCATGCATTTAAACTTTTACATAAATTTATTGGACTTGATAAAACATTAATAGCTGGTAAATATAAGAGAACATTATTGCAACTTGTTCTTCTGCTGGTCTTTCTCTGAAACAATTTCATTGGTGAGGAAACAAACCATAAGTTCCAAAGTTTTTTCAGTTCGAAAGTAGGTTTATTGGGGCTCATTTAGATCTTTAGTATTGTGCACCGATGATTAGAAAATTAACATATCCTTATTACAAACAATTGTCTCTCAAAGCTTTCACTTTAGCCTGGTGTAAAGACTACTGACTAGTGTAGTGTTTACAATGACAGAAATATGTGCCGTTGGCTTGCTTTACTTCATGCATTACCTTAGGCAATTTCTGATCCGCTGGCCAACCTCACAACTTGGATCTCATTTACCTGGCCAAGTTTTAAGTTTGTTTTACGGGTTTCACATAACGTTTGACATCTGTTTCGGTTTTTGTGAGTGGAGGCATATCGATTTACTGAATAATTTTCATTTAAATAATGGAAAAATTTAGGAACAGTAAAAACTGTGTTGGTTTCAAGAGGATTTTTATTTAGTTCTGTTTCAGTCTCAAGCGGTTTCACTGCACTTTTGTTATGATTTAAACAGCACTTTGACAAATTGGTTACACCATGCAAAGTGCATACCCTTGAACATAGACTGCCAACATAAGCTAGCCTGGGTGGGTACTGAATCTGTGACCTGGGATAATGAGTCTGATGCTGTTCCAACTTAGCTACCATGGCACTCTTCAATGTATAATTATTAACCCTCATCGTGATGAAAAATTACACATGGCTTGTGCTAACCATGTAAAGATATGTATTATGATCAAAGGAAGGAATTATTATGCAAATTTACTTAAAGTTCTTTGATTTCAAACTTATTTATATTTTCTTGCTCAGCCAAGTCTTAGATTTTAAACACACCAGTTATTAAAATGATTTTTGTTTTATATTTTGTCAAATTCAGTCATTTTGAATTGTACAGCTTCAAAATATGTTTCTCTGTATATTTTCAAAATAAAATGCAATAAATATGTGGTCCAAAAAAGTGCTAGTCATGTCAAACAAATGATTGAAAACTTCTAATTTCAGGAGAAGACAACAAAGACACTTTTTCCTGATCTATTATGTCTAGACAGATATTAGGGGTAAATATAAGTTGCTATTTGAACTGAATTTGGTTGAGTGATAGCATACAATGACTGGTAATAAGCTCCACTAATCAGATGCAAGATCACTTCATTAATATGCATGGAACTTTCTCATCATCAAAACTGTCTAAGCTCTTTGATTATATGTGGCTAAGCTTATATTTTTGTGGTCACAAGCTCCATCAGATGCACTATTACCTTGTGATTATGTCCGGTCTTTAGGCATCAACAAACTCATTCAGAACTTGATAATATAATCCCATATTTCAATTCAGATAAAAATCAGATCAGAAATGAGACTTTTTAGAGGGGTCAGGAAACAAACTCCACCAATCAGATGAAAGATCACCTAATCAATATGTGTGACTCTCTCATTATCAAACTTGCTCACTATTTTAATGATGTAAACAAATATTCCAAGCTTGATAAAAACTGGACAAGAAATGCTTTTCAGAAAGGCAACAAGTTCAGTCATTCAGCTGTAAAATCACATAATCCATCAATCTCACTCATTCTCCAAGTAAAAATCTTGATGATAAGCATATATTCCAAGCTGGATCAAAATCAGATTGGACAAACAAGGCATCAAGAGTGGTAAAAAATTCAGCCAATCATATGCAAGATCACCTCATTAGTATGCATTAATCTTGATCATTATTGAAATGAGGATCTTAATGATTGACTGAGGACTGGCATCAATTGTATAAATTTAAAAGGTTTTCATGCCAGGACGCTTTCTGTCAAATATATTGTGTTCAACAGTTTTAGAAAAGTCATTTCAATGTTTATCTAATTGTAATAATAGTGGCTATATTTGATTGTAGATTAGTATTAGTTGTATTAATTAAAAAGGTCTTCATGCCAGAAAGCTTCTGTCATACATGATCAAGTTTTGATGAGCAGTATTGGAGAACTTGTTTCAAGGCCTAATTTTATTGGAACCTCAACACTGTTACTAACATGAAAGCCCTCTATACCTGGATGCTTTCTGCTAAATCTGGTTAAATATTATTCAGTGGTTTTGAAAAGGAAGTTGAGCAAAGATATATCTATTTTTAGTAACTGTCTTTTCTGTTTGGTCCAAAATTCTGTTGAGTAGGTTTTCAAAAGCTGTTTAGAAGGGTTTTTAGTTTTGTTTTTGTTTTTAGTAAGAACAGCCATACTGGATGGCAAACACCACCATTTTTACAAACTTTAGATGTCCTGATGCCAAAATGCTTTGTCAAATCTGATCAATTTCTGTTCAGCAGTTTTTGAGAAGATTACACTTAAAGAGGTTTTACTAGTTTTAGTGGCCATATTTGATACCAGATCAGCAAAGTCTGTACAAATTTGAAAGCACTTCATGTCAGGTTGCTGTCCCAGATTTGGTCAAAACTGATGAAGTGACCTCTAGAAGATATTAAAGCTAGCAATTAATTACAAGACATATGCAGGGCCATATGACAAGCTGAACTGGTCTTATGGTTAGGTCAGCTAAAATTCTAAACTGCATATGTCACCATTCAAATCCTCTCCAAGGTACCATGTAGTGTTGCTTACTGGACAGCATGATGAGGATGGGAACACTTTCAAGCATAGCATTTCTTTTTTAAATTGTACAAATGAAGCAGCCAGCAAATTTCCCTTTGGTTCCTTAGCAACATGAAAATGTTGGTATTGTTTTCATTGAACTTGTTGAACACAATCTCCAGCTGATACTTTAAAAGTCTGACAATAGCAACAATTACAATATTGAGCTCAAATTCAAGTCTAATAAGAGAAACAATCACAATCTCCATCTCAAGCTTCAAATCCATCTCAAGCTTCAAATCCAACAACAGCAGAAGCTTCAAGTCAGACAATAGTAACAACCAATCGATCTGAATAAAGTTAAGAATCAATACACTTTAAAATGTTTACAACTTAGGTCTCCCTATTAAACTGCAATTTCAATAACAATGATAAAATGTACTCCAATTATATCTAATTTTCGTAATTTATGCTTTAACTTCAGTTCTGTGCTCAAAAAAGTAATGATAATTATGTCACACTGATCCATAGATGTATTCTTCATACCTACTGCAAATACAACTTTACTTCTTATTCTTCCATTAAAAACCTTCGTGGATTTTGATTCCTGTATCACGACTGCAGATTCTTACCTTCTTTGCTTCTAATGAGCCAGAGTGCAGCAGATACATATATCTGCCCTTTCTTTGGGTTGTGTATACACTACAAATTGAGGTCCAAAAAGTTGGATCACATTCATAGCAGGGTTGTGTTAATGCGGGGTTTAACAGTATTTTACTTTTTTTCAGAGAGAACAACTCACTGGCATATACACGTGTATTCATGTCTAATGTATATGATGAATAGGGTATCAACAACGTTTACTATTGTGCTGTCGTGGCATGCTGTTCATCCCCAATGCATGTAAGTCCATTGAAAAATTGCAAACAGATTTACAATATTCAATAATTTTGTCCCAAATCATTGTGTCTGAATTCAAGGTCTAATATATAGCATGAACAGAGTATTAACATTGTTTACTTGCCGTCTGATATTGTACCATTGGGGCTTGCAACTAATCTATAATACATGTAATTCCATTGCAAAACTTGAATACATATTTAAACTATTCAATAATTTTGTCACAGATCATTATGTGTCTGAATTCAATGGGAAAAATGAACAGCAAAATTAAAGTTATAAAGACGAAGCATGTGTACAGTTTATAACATTCCAGTGTCCATGAACTAGGTCTGTACAAATTTCATACTGCTAAAATTTTCTCATATGCACTTCTGTGTAAATTTATCTATTGTAAATTTCCAATAATTAACGCTTGTATGCCTGTTCATTTGAATGACTACAACAAGAATAATTACCAATCAACACATGCTTTCAGCATGCATATAACTTTTACTTAAGATTTTGGGAATATCGAAAAGAATGTGTGAAAACTACTATACTAATCATT
The DNA here is from genome assembly GCA_028554795.2 of Sinohyriopsis cumingii. NCBI lineage: Eukaryota > Metazoa > Mollusca > Bivalvia > Unionida > Unionidae > Sinohyriopsis > Sinohyriopsis cumingii. The sequence goes on from CM068827.1 coordinate 63,250,397, forward strand.
GTGCAAAGTGCTTGTGAACTTGCTTTTCCATAACGGTAAAGTATTTTTATAAAAAAATAGGAAATTAATAATGAGTTCATAAGCAAACACCATACACATGTAAAACCCAAGAACGAAGTGCAGTAGGCCTGCAATGGTCACGAGTCACTTTTATAAATTTTTTAAGCTGAACGCATGTACATTTTCATACCCTTTCAATTTCCAGATAATAAAGCAGACATTGTTTACTGGTCAACTGAATACGTCTAATAACACCACCAAGACCAGCAAACATGTTGGCGGCTTTCGTTTTTTGATGTTTATTAAATTGAGATAATCTTTTATCAACCACCGCATTGTCTGATGCTTGGTTGTGTATGCAGTTAAAGAAGAAACACATGTTGGCTATTGTTTGAGCAATGATTGTATACAGAATTAATTGAAGACAATCACAAAGACGACATACTTGCTTTACTCATGGATCAGTAAGTAACATTTCCGATGATGTTTATTTTGGAATAACACTTCAAGAACCTAGTGAAATTGTTAAATTTCTGAAGCTACGCCATGATTGTATTCAAATTCATTCATGAACTCTTTCCCAAAATGATAACAAATGTTTTATACACTATTTCTTGTGCTTAAAAATAATATATATTTTTTTCCCATTACGAGAAAAATAAATGTACATGTATATAAAATTTCAGGAACCAAGCCATGATCGTATTATATTCAAATTCATATGCGATCTCTTCCCCAAAATGATAATAACATTTTTTTATACACTATTTCACGTACTTTGGAGAAGAAGAAAAAAAAATTCATGTGAGAATGAATATACGAAATTTCAGGAGCCACGCCACGACCGCATTATATCCAAATTTGTGTTTTCGTAAGGCGCATTATGGCGGGGTCATATAGGACTACAACTATATTAAATGTGTGCTCACTAATACATCCATATTCAAGTGTATGTACTTCTACAACCACATCCAAGATTTATATACTTCTGCAACCATATTCAAGGGGTATACACTATTACAATCATAATTAAGGGGTATACACAACTACAACCATATTCAGTGTGTATATTCTACAACCATATTCAAGGTGTATACACTATTACAATCATAATTAAGGGGTATACACAACTACAACCATATTCAGTGTGTATATTCTACAACCATATTCAAGGTGTATACACTATTACAATCATAATTAAGGGGTATACACAACTACAACCATATTCAGTGTGTATATTCTACAACCATATTCAAGGTGTATACACTATTACAATCATAATTAAGGGGTATACACAACTACAACCATATTCAGTGTGTATATTCTACAACCATATTCAAGGTGTATACACTATTACAATCATAATTAAGGGGTATACACAACTACAACCATATTCAGTGTGTATATTCTACAACCATATTCAACGTGTATACACAACTACAACCATATCCAATCTGTATACACTACTATAACCATATATAATGTGTATTCACTACTACAACCATATTTAATGTTTATAAACTTCTACAGCTATATCCAATCAACCATATTCAATGTGTATACACTACTACAACCATATCTAATCAACCATATTCAATGTGTATACACTTCTACAACCATATGCAATGTGTATACACTACTACAACCATAATCAATGTGTATATACTACTACAACCATATTCAATGTGTATACACTTCTACAACCATATTCAATGTGTATACACTTCTACAACCATATGCCATGTGTATACAATACTACAACCATATTCAATGTGCATACACTACTACAACCATATCTAATCAACCATATTCAATGTGTATACACTACTACAACCATATCTAATCAACCATATTCAATGTGTATACACTACTACAACCATATCTAATCAACCATATTCAATGTGCATACACTACTACAACCATATCTAATCAACCATATTCAATGTGTATACACTACTACAACCATATTCAATGTGTATATACTATGTGTATATACTACTACAACCATATTCAATGTGTATGCACTTCTACAACAATATTCAATGTGTATACACCACTACAAAAATATTCAATGTGTATGCACTATTACAACCATATTCAATGTGTATACACTACTACAACCATATCCAATCTGTATACACTACTATAACCATATATGTGTATTCACTACTACAACCATATTTAATGTTTATAAACTTCTACAGCTATATCCAATCAACCATATTCAATGTGCATACACTACTACAACCATATCTAATCAACCATATTCAATGTGTATACACTTCTACAACCATATGCCATGTGTATACAATACTACAACCATATTCAATGTGTATATACTACTACAACTATATTCAATGTGTATACACTTCTACAACCATATTCAATGTGTATACACTTCTACAACCATATGCCATGTGTATACAATACTACAACCATATTCAATGTGTATATACTACTACAACCATATTCAATGTGTATACACTTCTACAACCATATTCAATGTGTGTACACCACTAAAAAAATATTCAATAATCAAAATACTCTGGGTTTCTTTCAACGATTTATTGAATATCATACTTGCTTCTCCAAAAATGACCAACGAAATATAAAAAGCTAAACAAAACAGCAATTCCAAAATGAAGGTAGATTTTACATCTTGTGTTGTGCCTTGGCTGCAATTATCCAAATTTATGGTATGGCTTCCATACTTATTTTCTGGTCTCATCCCATCTTCATGGATATGATTAAATCAAAATCTTTGGGCTACCCATGTTGCATCTAATTTACAAAGGGACAACACTATATGTGTTACATGTAGCACCTGTGCCTGCAAGTGAATATTGTATTGTCAATATTGTCTATCTGCAACATGGACAGGCCTTTTATTTAGTACAAAACCTGAGGAAACTGTCAGATTAGAGCTATACTAGTTAATACATGCAAGAATGTACAACTTTGAGCATTTGTTATTACAACATACAAAAATGATGCTATTCAAAGAATGAATGCTCTAAAAAACAAATTTTTTTTCCTCTGTCTGAATGTTCTGTGCAAAATATTAGTCGATATAAAATTACTTCTTCTGTTACTCAATACCAAAGGGAAGTAAAATCAATGTTGCTTGAAGAAATACTCTTCAGAAAGATTTAAATATTTTCAAACATTTAAATATCCCTGGGTATCAGCAAGCTACCCCTGACTTGCGCAATAGTTACTTTTCCAAGAGATATTGTGGAACTCAAAATTTTGGTTTCACTGTCCTTAATTTTCACTGAAAAATAGGTACTTCAATTAACTGTAATACCATCTACTTTAGCTGTTTACAAATCATATTTTTTGTGTGCTTTTGACAAATAAATTCATTATTTTTAAGTCTTCAATAAAAACTATTAAATTTAAAAAAATTCATATGTAATAATGTTACAGCGAAATTTGAGAAGTCAGTGGATACCTGTCAAAGTATAGTATACACAGCCAAGGGAACAATACTTGATCAATATGTTAGGGAATAAACATAAGTTTCAAAGATTAAATCCAAGATTCAGTGATAAATAATTCTAATTCTGATTCTGCATTTATAGGTTAACCCTGATATTCTCCGATGCCACAATTTAAACCTAACCATTTGTTCACGGCTGTTCCACTTAAGCATACATGGTACCCAGGAAAGACACTTCAGTAAAATATATGCCAGAGTACTCTGGTTACTCAAGAGTTCATATGAAAATTATATGAAATTCTAAATTACTACTCTACGCTGAAAGTGCCTTCCCTGGTACCCCAAGTATGTTTTAAGGAAAAGCCTTCAGTGTGTATTATATAAATAGCCAGAAATTTAATATTTCTTTTCTCTACTGATAAAACTTGTAAACTCCAATGTCAGCCAGTACAGTTTATCCCTCTTATATCTACAACCTATACAATCTCTTCTGCATATGGTTTTCTGATTATCTTCCCAACAAGAATGCATTCTGAAGAAACAGAAGCCAACCAAAGTTAACTTGCAAAAAGTTCCTTAAATAATTTTATACAAACATTTCACATCTGTACTGGAAAGCCTTGTTTACTACCATACGTTTTCTTACATTTTTCATTAAAATTCATTTCTACCATAAAACTTAGTATCATATTTAGTCCTCAAAGGTGGAGGCACTTCACCTAATGTAGGACAAAAGATGTGGAAGTATTTTGTAACAAATTTGAGCACAATTGTCTGTTGTAATTTGATAGTACTGTGTTGCTAATCATGTGTACATATTGTGAAAATAGTTATGAATGCCCAATTACAATCAGAGCTGTCAACCATTTCAATTTTGTTGGGAAAATTATTTTCATTATTGCCATTATGACAATTTTTGTCAGATCCCCATTTACTAAACAAATAACAGTTTATATAGACCAACCTCGTATCCAAACACTGGTTTATCTAAACCATCTGAATGTAATGACTAATGGTAATTCTTTTAAGAAGCATACCAACGCATCTGTATCACATAAGCAATTGAATAAGGTCCTGTTGGAATTGATGTTAGTCTAGTACACTGATTTCATTAAAGAAACTTCAAAAAGATGTTGAAATCAAAACGCAGGAGATTTTACCTATTAAAAAAAAAGTACTGAACAAATTCAAAAGGAAATATGCAAGTACTATCATTAGACAATTACCATGCCTTTGTGTTATTCTTGACAGACCAGAACATACTCCATAACATCTTCATTAGCCATTGATCCACTTTGTTCAACATCAACCCCTTGCATATTTAGCTAGCTCAAACTGTTTTGAACAGTTGCCTTCTTGCAGGTTTGCAAAATCAATTGATCAATGAGCTTGTTACATTGCCTGTCAGGTATTCAATAAGGCAATTTTCACAATATCCACTGGCACCAACAGAGAACTAAAAAGTCACTTAAAATGTTTCAACTGGGAGAAACATGTGTGACATGTCATCTTGTACAGAGGACTCTATGATCATTCCTAACAACCTCCTAATTTAAATGTAACAAGGGATCTGTTTCAGCAAGCTAAATTTGACAAGGGTTGATGTAAACAAGTGGATTAACAACCCTTGGTTCAATAAAATGGCAAGACAATGGAAAACAAATACAGTAGGAAGCATGATTTGACTAAAACCACTTTAATTCTTTAATTTGTTGTACTTATGTGGGTTATAAAGACATTTTTAATATACTGTTGAAGCCACAGAAGAGCAAAGTGCCTTTCCCAAGAACACAGAGGCAGCCAACCTGGACTGGCTTTGGCAATTTTCAAACATGCAACCCTTGGATCAAGAACCCGAAGCCTACCACTGTGTTACTATGGCTCCCTTAATTGTATAAGGGCTTGTGCATAGAACAGAACTTTTGCATGAAATTTAAGTATTCTTATTTTTATGCTCAGCATCAAATTTTTAAAGCCAATATTACTATTGAATCTCCATGACTGAGATACAAAAGTAACTGATTAAGAAAATCACCTCAAGCTTTTTTCTATCATTTATAATGTTTCCATCTTTCAAGTTTTACTATGAAATGAGATTAACTTTGACTACTGCTCTTCCTGCATATTAATTTCATGAATTTTGCCTTTGGCCAAAAGAGCTAAAAGCAACATTTCATAAAAAAATTGTCCATACATGTACAAATTGCCACAAAATACTTTACTTTACACGAGTCTTAACAAGGTATATGCCATGTTCAATCTCACTCCAGCAGAGGGAAAATAAGTTGAGCCAATACTTCTTTATGTGTGACTTTTCCACTGTCTAGTTTTTAGACAAAGGTTATGTGTAGCAATTAAAATTCCTCCAACAAGAGCACCATTTTCATATATGCTGTAACAGAATTATCACTGAGAATCCAAATTGAGTCTTATCCAGTTTCTAAAGGAAATACAGAGTGGAATCTTCCAGTCTAAAAGCTGATAAGTAACTGCGTTGCATATATATATATATATATACTGTCCAAAAAATATCCAGTTAGAATCTTAGATCAAGTGACGTTATATAAAATCATCCTCATAAAAATCTTCTGCTCTAGCCGCTGCTGCAATGTCAGTGTAGTCATGATCCCTTTCTGCCCGTATAGGGGCCTTTGTTTTCTTTTTCTTTTTCTTCTCCTGTTCCTGATAAAGAAAAATTCAGGTTCTTAAGATCAGAATTAAATAGGTAAATGGGTGGCAGAGACAACGTAGGAATGCATACATGCATTTTCAGTAATCCAATGCTAATAGCAATTGATCATGATGGAGATAGATCTATAATAAAAACAGTGCATTGTTCTTCTAAAAATAGTGTAAGTGCAATGACTTGCCAACATGTAAAACTTCCAAGGATGACCATAATCTGTATGAAGTATACACCAATCCAATAAAAAATTAAAAGAACTTACAAAAATTAACGATAGGACCATTCCTTTTTTCCAATGCCAAGTATTAAAACTATACCCAAAAATCCTTAGTGTCAAGATTTTCAAATTAACAACTGGGCATCCATACTGGATGTAAGCTCAGCACCATTTTCATTAGGCCAAACTTTGATGGATCTTGAATTTCTCTTGAATATTTCAAGACATTTTATAGTGACTATGTTAATTTTGGAAATGGCAAGATATCAAATATAAGAGCATACCGAAAGTGAGAGAATGACACAAATCAACACAAAGGTGCTTGGAGTCAGTGTCACATTATCTTAAATACTGACTTTTTAAAGCCTTTATGTATTAACAGAAGACATATTTGACAAAATGAATTATATTTGTCAACAAGTAAGAAATTCTGTTTTGCTGGATCCAATTTGATAGAAATTGTTTCATATGACATGTTATTCCAGGTAAATGCTACCTGCAGTTTATTGGTGGCACAAGTAAATGATTAGCAAGTCAAAAACTGTCTTGGACCTTCATTAAATTAGCCTTGTTTGACCAGTCAAAGCTTATATTTTTTATGCATATTTATTTCCATAAAGAACATAAAACCTTTTAAATTTAAGTTTTTTAACACCTGTAAAAAAATCTTGTTACCCTCGTGCCTTTCCCTGAAATGCGACAATATTGCAATTATTCAAGCCCTGATTTGTAGGAACATAATAATGGATCAAAAGGAGACCACATATCACTCTTTAAATGCTTCATTTAACATTTTTGATCGAATACGATGAAATTTACCTTTAACTTACCTTTTCATATACCTGTATAATCACCTGTGTGCAACTAAACTTGCTTATGAGCATATTTTCACAGACCTGAATTTGTCTTCTTTATAATGATACCATATACATTCATGCCAACCCCTGGCGAGGAAAAAGTGTAATCCACATATACCATGGTAAAAATTCCATGAGCATATGTACAAAATGATTTCTTTATCCCTCTGGAATTTTAACATCAATTACTGCTTCAAGTTTTCGTATATAACACTTTGAGCTTTATAAAGCAACCGACTCGCATATTATATTTCAAAACACTTTGTACCAGCTGAGATTATGAATGTTTTGCACACCAGTAAAGCACTAAGTGCTGGGTTACAGAGCCTGGATCTGAATTCGGTTTTTTGTTAACAATACTGAACAATCTCTCACAGTCAGCATTAGAATGGTGAAGAACCAATATTCCTTTCATAACCTGACAAAGAAGAGGAAATTTATATCATACAGTTATTGGGTCTTTTAGCTGCAAAATAAGATGGAAAAAATCAACTCTATCAACATGAAGTACATTGCCAGGTAAAGTGGAGTGCCAACTTGATACTTCAGGAGTTCTTCTAATTTATCAGAGCTTTTCCTGCAACATGGTGCATCATATGACGGAGACAACCTGATATGTACAATGATGGAGACATTTTTCGAAATATAGAATGCAACTCCTTTATGAATTCCAGTCACCACTGATGCAGTATCAGCTTAAAACCCCATACAATTATGCCACCTTAAGTTTATTCAAAGCATTATCAAGCAAACAAATAAAATGTTTTCTCCAGTCTACTGTTAATTCTGGCAATGAAAGAAGAGAACTCTGACTTTGCCCTTTTCGTTGTCAGAGTCTCTTACACAGACTGGGTACAACTTTTTGTCACAACCACTACTCCTGTCTATTGCAATACTAAATGGCCCATTTTTCGTGGCTTCTGCAATTTTAAGTGAAGTATCTTCTGCTAAACACCTAACAATATTAGACGATTTTGTTCTTGCGCATGCATATTTCTGCAATTTTGGAATCAGGAAACATCCGTCAGAACAAAGGACCAATGTAGTCTTCTACCGCTAGAGGCTGTCCATGTCTAATTAAGAACTCAGTAGATAACGCATCTGCATTTAAAAAATTCATGTCCACAATTTAGTTCTGTTGTATAAAAAGATTACCTCAGTACTGGAGTTAGTAAACGAGCTAATTCAAGGTTTCTACTTTTACCACCATGACCAATATTAAAATCCTTTCCACGCAACCTGCATAGCTGCCAACCTTTCAGGCTTGCAATTAGTGAAAATAGGGATAAAAAGTAGTGAATTTGGACATGAATTAGTGAAAAATACTATGACAGTAACTCCATCCACTCTGACCGTCAATACTACACTATATCAACATCGCAATATAAAACTAAAACACTACATATATGCAGAAATATATCTGCATTTCTATTTATTATGGTATTCATAAACTTCACTTGTTCTTGTGGTTATTTATCAAAGACATGATACTGTGGCAGACTTGAACTTTCTCAACTGCTTGATCATAAATTTGTTTTCTAAACAGTTCAGACTTCTTGCCTGCTGGTTGATCTTGGTGACTAAAATTGCTGACAAATTTTCTGCAGCTATGAAGGCCCTAAAGTCTGTCTTATTTTTCCTCACTAGAGAAAATACTCTTTCGCTGTCACTGTTGCTGTGAGGAATGAACAGGAACTGCAGCACTTTTGGTGGAACAAATATTTAGCATGGTCTCCAGCTGATAAAGGTAGATTGTGTTCAACAAGAACACTCACAAATAATGCTTCAGCATTGGTAGCTTGCAGGTCTTCCACCGATGGCTTAAAATATTCCAGAGCTGAAATCTGCGAATTCTTTATTTTCCCAAACTACGAGTTTTTTGCAACTGATGTGCTTCATCACATTTCTGTTTATTATGGTATTCATAAACTTCACTTGTTCTTGTGGTTATTTATCAAGACATGATACTGTGGCAGACTTGAACTTTCTCAACTGCTTGATCATAAATTTGTTTTCTAAACAGTTCAGACTTCTTGCCTGCTGGTTGATCTTGGTGACTAAAATTGCTGACAAATTTTCTGCAGCTATGAAGGCCCTAAAGTCTGTCTTATTTTTCCTCACTAGAGAAAATACTCTTTCGCTGTCACTGTTGCTGTGAGGAATGAACAGGAACTGCAGCACTTTTGGTGGAACAAATATTTAGCATGGTCTCCAGCTGATAAAGGTAGACTGTGTTCAACAAGAACACTCACAAATAATGCTTCAGCATTGGTAGCTTGCAGGTCTTCCACCGATGGCTTAAAATATTCCAGAGCTGAAATCTGCGAATTCTTTATTTTCCCAAACTACGAGTTTTTTGCAACCGATGTGCTTCATCACATTTCTGTTTATTATGGTATTCATAAACTTCACTTGTTCTTGTGGTTATTTATCAAGACATGATACTGTGGCAGACTTGAACTTTCTCAACTGCTTGATCATAAATTTGTTTTCTAAACAGTTCAGACTTCTTGCCTGCTGGTTGATCTTGGTGACTAAAATTGCTGACAAATTTTCTGCAGCTATGAAGGCCCTAAAGTCTGTCATTTTTCCTCACTAGAGAAAATACTCTTTCGCTGTCACTGTTGCTGTGAGGAATGCACAGGAACTGCAGCACTTTTGGTGGAACAAATATTTAGCATGGTCTCCAGCTGATAAAGGTAGATTGTGTTCAACAAGAACACTCACAAATAATGCTTCAGCATTGGTAGCTTGCAGGTCTTCCGCTGATGGCTTAAAATATTCCAGAGCTGAAATCTGCGAATTCTTAATTTTCCCAAACTACAAGTTTTTTGCAACCGATGTGCTTCATCACATCACACATCGTCTCTGCCACCATGCCCAATACTAAAATTTGTGGCACACTGTGTGCAAAAAGCATGATGTATATCAATGTTTAATGGCAGAATGCACAGCTAATTTTTGATATATTCCAAATTAAGCTTCACTTTTTGAGTAATACATTTCTTTTTCCTTGGTGGTGAAGACATTTTCAAGATCTTACATGCGATGCCAAATGGTTAACTCAAATCAGTGTTTGTGACGCATCTGCGGAGCAAAATTCCAGTTAGGCCCCAGTTTCTCTCAAAAGCATTTGTAAAACTACTCTTATACATATAGATTAAAACAGGCTAAAATGCTTGCTAGTGGGCCAACTGTACTAATCAGCTGTAGTTCAACTAATATTGTGACCAGCAGGAACGGACCGTTTTGGCAACTGCCAATATCACAACTAGCGCTTAACAGGAAATCGGTTATTTTATTAAAGATTTAAAATAAATTGAGAATTGGAGAATTCATGAATTTTTGGCTTGTGGCATGAATCCGTGAATCGCTGAAAAAGTCGTCAAATTCACGCCAAAATCATGAGGGTTGGCAGCTATGAGCCTGCAAGGGGCATGAAGATCCCTAGAATGGAACGCTGTATTGTGTAATTCATGTATTTATCTCTGAATCGATTTTTCATCTTTTCCTAATCCATCTGTGATATTATTTTTGCTCTAACACGCATCGACAAAAATAAATCTGACCTTACTTTTTAGCGCCAAATACCTACAGAGTGGTTCTGTTCTGAATTAGAACAAAGAATCTGTGAGCAAAGTTTATTAGTTAGAAAACCAGTCTGTTCTCTCCTAACTAAGCCATACAGCTGCAATAAATAGAAACCGAGGTCAAAAGTTGAAAGTAGAAACCAGCATGTTTCTTGAAGTATGGCAACTGCTATAAATAGAACATAATACTGTCAGGAAAGTGCAAGCAAGTCTTTGGACAAGCATACTCTTATGTCAAAGTTACATAGAACCCATCTTTTCTAGAAGACAGTCTGTGGGATTAATGAGATGTTAATAAAAATGAGAAAACAAATTATTAATATTTTTGGAGGGGGATATACTGAAAATGTGTAATCTGAATATAGTTGTGCATAAGGCATAATTTAGTGAAAAAAAGCATAATGATTATGCCAAAAGCATAATGGTTGGCATGTATGCCATATATGTATTCCTATAACAAGAAATAAAATATTTATCTGTGACTGAAAATGTGTTACCTATATTTACTGAACATCTTGAAAGTTACTTAGTGTTGAATGGTAGCCTCCCATTGAAGTTACTTAGTGCTGGAAAGGTTAAGGACACAAACTATGTAAACAATCCCAAAATCTTGAAATTTACCTTTTTTGCTACATTCTGATAAAAATTTTAAAATAGAAATGCATATGAAGAGTATCTTGCTCATAAACAAAATCATGCAAGAGCTTTAAGATACAAACCCATTTAAGTTTTATAGAAATTGGATAGTCAGGATATGTACAGTGTATAAGGAAACAATGAATGGACAAACAGCTGGAAAGCATAGGGATAATTACAAGAACCTATCTTTGGGACTGACATCATGACTAGGAAATCCCAGTCATGGAGTAAATTATCTGTCTTCTCCGATATTCTGTCAAGAAAACAATAATGCAATTCTGAAACTGAGATATCCTCGTCTCATGCGAACACCCGTAACTAATTTTTCTCACCCACCTGTGTTTCATACAAAATAATATATACTATCTGTATTCCAACAAAACAATAATAATAATAACTATTTGTACTCCATCACACGTGTCACAAGCTTTAATTGCAAACATGAACTTTCTGGTATTATCAAGTATGAAATCATGGGGATACAAAGACATTTCACTCAAAGAAAAGTAATCACTACAAATTTGACATATTTTTGTCACACAGGTGAGAAATTTTATCATTTAACAGTGAAGAACCAAGCTGTAGTTACCTTCTGTTGTCGCTGTCTTTCATGGAAGAGAGTTGTTAATGATGTGGTGACCTTTCTTAAATCCTCTAAATTACCTGAAATATTGCATAATTGATATTACCATACAGAATCTCCAGGCAGACAAATTAAATTGTAAAACAATGTTCTTTAAACTGTTTAAACCTCAAGACGGCTATCTTAATTTACTCTTAAAACCAATCCAAGTCAAATACAATTAAAGCAAATATTTACTGCTTCTCAAATGCCTACATAAACCATACATTTTTGGATTCTGCATCTTGAACAGATTTATACTTTATACAGAGCTGCAAACCCTCCAGACTCACAATTAGTGAAAAGAGGGATAAAAATTTGTGAATTCTGAACACAATCAGTAAAAAATTATACCCTGACACTATCTCCATCAACTCTGATGATCAGTACCGCATCATATGGAAATCCCAAATAAAAATAAAACACTCTTTACACTGATTACATGCAGATCTGCCAACCCTGACAAGTCCATCTCAGTAAGGCAGTTGATTATTTTTCTGTAAGTTTGACCAGTTTTTCAGTAAGGTGTAACAAAATATAATAAACTGCTATTGTAAAACTGAAAAAACGTAATTAAAAGTTCAGTATTCAGAATGTGCAGTGATGATAAACATTATGTTTAACTGAAAAGTTTGTAAAGTACACAAAGACTTTATTTACCACTAGTACAGTTGCACAAATTTTAGTTCCAAACCCTATGCAGCTCAATGGCTTGTTGCTGTCTCTCAACCTGACTTTATTCTTGGAAATTCTTTTTCCATTTCACTAGACAATGGCAATCATATTTCCCACCATGAGTCACACTCAAATTGGCAATGTGATGTCCAATAAACATAATTGTGTCCCTTCCAGCTTTTATTCACAAGAATCTGAATATTCCATTTTATTTTTCCTGTGTTGATTATTAACACTTTGCAAGAGGCTTATTTTCCCTTTCGTCTCAAACATGCATCTCTGACTGGACATCATTTTAAAAAAAATTCTATCATCAACAGTTTGACCATGCAAACGCTGCACATGAACAAGTAGGTGCAGTTTAAAGCATCTGATGTGCTGCTGTAAAGTTAGTCTGGTTCCCTTACCAATTTCACTACTTCTAATATGAAACCCAGTCTCCAAATCAGACCTGGAAGAACAAATTTTCCTGATTTTTCAGCAATGATCAATTTTCTGTAGTTTTTGCTTGTATGTCATAAGTCCGTATTTTAAAGGTAATTTTAGACTTGCAGCAAAATCGTAAGAGTGGCAGGTCTGTAATGTACAGATTTATTTGCAGCCACATTTACTGATATACGCAAACTTCACGCTATTTGTCATGATACAATGCTGTGGCAGACTTCCTCAACTGGGCTATGATAAATTGGTTTTCAAAACATCTCAGGCTTCTTGCCAGCTGTTTAATCTGTATGACTAAAATTGTTGCAAATTTTCAGCATCTGAGGAGACACTAAAGTTTGTCTTATTTTTCTGAGCAATAGGAAATACTCTTTCACTGATGCTAATCTCCAATTGAGAAAGGCAGGTTATATTCAACAAGATAACTCACAAACAATGCTTCTGCACTGGTAGCTTGCAGGACTTAAGTAGGTGGCTTAAAATACTCAATAGCTGAAACCTGCTGTGGGTGCTCTTAATTTTCCCAATATCTAAATGCTTTTTGCTAGCAGTGTGCGTTTTTACAGTGTTCTGCCACATGCCCACATAGTACACGTAATGACAGGTAAATTGTAAACAACGATCTGAGCCCCTGTGTACATTCCCCAATTCTAAAATCTGCGGCACACTACTGTGCGAAAAGCATAATGTCCATCAATGTTTCAAGCCTGACTGCAATGCCAATTTTTGGTGTACTCCAATCTATACTTCACTTTTTTGCGGAATACATATCTTATCCCTTGGAGATGAAAACAATTTAACTATTGTGAAGCTGAATTACAAATTACAAAACGTCATTAATCTATAATAATAGAAGATGAAATGAACGATTAACAATTAGTGGTGTTGGATTATGCAAGGCAAAATATGAACTAAAGCAAATTACAATATATGCTAATCTTTCAATATCTCAAAAATTCCAACACTTGACAAAACTGTCTTCATTTCGTGTTTGTTTAAATGAAAATTACAGTTGCTATGAGTGTGTACATGTGCCTTTTTTTAAAAATCAGTGGGCCCCAGTTTTTTTCACGAGCATTTGTAAAACTTCTGTTCTAAATATAGATTATATACTTTACAATAGCATAAGGCTAACTGAAAAATGTAATTTTCTCATTGCTCTCCACTGCCTTTCTGTAGGACAAGTGTTTCATGGAACTCAAATGTTTCCTTTTATCAATAACACCCTCACAACAAATGGCTATATCCATCCTGCAAACCATGCCAAATGCAGAACTCTTCCCATGTTCAAAACTGCATATGACATCTGGAAATGTAAACACATATAATCACAGTATTTCTGCAAAACTTTAATCTTGACACACCTTTCAGTCTTAGCCTGAAATGTCTAAATTGCATCATAATAAATTATCAGAACATGATCCAAGTCAAATACATGGTAATTTGTGATATCCAGAACGTCTTGGTGCAAACAATTCAGCAGTAAATAGGTCGGAACCATGAAAATAACACAACTTTATTGAGTGACTATTTATTTTACTTTTGTTTAAATGGACACTAAATGGTATACATTCAAAATTTCTGGTTTCAATTTTAGAGTTTGTAATAATGGTTTTATAACTGGAATGATTCTGACTGAATCAGAATAGTTGGCAGATATCCACCAGATGTAGCTTTTCCAAATATTGAATATAAAACTGACATTTCTATTTTCTTGTGCCAAGTTTTACATCAGTTTAATGTCTTTCTCAATTTCTTGAAAAGAACAAAATGGGGCATTTGTATGCAAAAAAAAGAACATGCTCAAGAATGTTTATGTAATGCTTACCATCCATTAATAAATCTTGAATGAACTTCTCTATGAATGCTGAATAATTTTTATGCTTCTGAAAATGAACAGAAAAGAAAAAGTTATATGCAACACCTAATTTTTCTGAAAAGATTTTCGAGTCTAACATGAATATAACAAATAAATACAAAATGACCTGGCTAATAATCATATATGAATTATAAGAGTACAGTGAATGAAACATAGTTCTGCCCTGTGTTTAATAGTCGTCTATCAGAGACAAGTAGGGTATGATAACCTCACAAGACTGTTGAACAATGGGTCTAAATGACCTGGATCTTTTATCAAGGTATTCCGTCTTGAACTAAATCTCACATGCAGAAACATCAAGTTCTTATTTGGCTCACCATAACTATAACCTCTGACCCTGATATCTATAGGTTTCGTTATTACACTGAATGCAAACAATCCACAAAGTTGGATCGGGAAAAAGCTCTAGAATAAAAGTAATTCTCCAAAACCAATTTTTCTCTGAGTTACAATGATCTTGACCTTTTACGTTTTGACCCCAAAATCAACAGCAGTGTTTCAACCAAATCTGAGAAAAAAGGAGCCAATATGCACCCTTCTTATGATGTGCCCAAACTGAGCTCATAATGACCAATCTGTTAACAAAATGTAATATCATTTAGTCTATGTTACATTTCATTTCTATGAAAAACCAAATAATTTGCCTTCTTTACTTTGCAATTCTCATTCTGTTGTCTCCGAACATACTCTAACACTGCTGAAGAATCAAAGCCTCCAATTGTATGCCCCTCTAAAATTAGAGTCATTAGTCTTTGCAAAGTTTCAACTTTCAACGTTTTCTTGAGGGTGTATGAATTTCTTCTTTGGTTTTGCCATTTTGAAATTTAATTATTCATTGGAAGTTTAATTTTTGGTTTGATTTTTCTCTTGCCTTTTGTTGGTTTTACCAGCTTGTTCACTAGACATCATTCCCGCTGTCATTTAGAGTGCTTTCATGGTTTGGACATGCTAGTTTTCATAAATACCTCTTAGAAAATTTTTCAACCATTACAAATGTAAATGGCATTACATCAAGGTCTTATCATAAAACTGGAAGCATGTGATTAAGAAAAATTGCAGACCAGTACTTTTTTTTGTCACAATTTTTGACATTTTTAGATTGGAAGATATCTCAAAATCTTACATGAATTTTGTTTCATATTTTCATCAGGGCAATTACAATCTGGTAAGATATCTCAAAACATTACATGAATTTTGATTCTGTTTCAGATTTTCATCAGGGCAATTACAATCTGGTAGAATGCTGAGCTTATTCTTCACAAAGAAATATTGTGGATATCTGAGTACACAATTATTTCCAGATGATCCCAAGTTTCACCACATAGCACATAGGGGATTAGGAAAATGGGGAAAAACAGACAGACCTAGCAAAGCAATTGATTCAATCTAAAAAGACTACTTGATTTTGTTAATCTTCATAAAGGAATTACAAAGCAATTCAATTTCATGATTTGTACATGCATATGTACTAGATAAGGGCAAAAATCCCAGGCTTTTTCATTTAATTTGCAACATTTTTGGCAAATTAAATATCTTAAATATTTTTTATGTGAGACTTTGTGCTGATTTTGCAAAAATCTCGGAATGGTATGTATGTCCTGTCTGAAACACTGTGTGAGGCTTCTTCCATACCTTAAATGCACATCGTCCACAAACACTGGTCAAGGCACATGGTTTAGAACCAAATTTATTACGCAAAATCCATATTTCTTCTTTCAGTAACAGTGACAAGGACCTTTAATGTTTTGACCCCAACATCAACAGACTTCTTTCTTACCCAATGTCTAAGAGAACCACAAACTTTGCTAAATGTAGATGGTCAAGAACTGATATTTTTGTGTAGAAACCTTTTTGCATTTTCAGCCACTGACCTTCTGACCACATAAATCAACTGCTTCTACTTTATCCACAGAGTGAGGAGTCGTTTAGTCAAAGTCTATGATGTACTGCAAATATTATTGTGCTGAAATCTTTCCCTTCTTTCAGTATCAACGAACTTGACCTTTGGCCCCAGAACTGAAAGACTTCTTCCTTACTGGAATTGCTGTAAGCAACTAAGTTTAGTCCAAGTCTATGATGCAGAATTAATGTTGTTGTCCAGAAACCATTTTCCTTCTTTCAGTCAGCTACCCTGACCTTTTAAATTGTAAGCTTGAAATTTACTGGCTTTTTCCTTACTCCAAGTGCATATCATCTACAAAGTTTAGTAACGATAGATGCTGAAGAACTCAAGTTATTGTGTAGAAGATTTTTAAAAAAAAGAGACAGACATAATATGCTCTGCCATAAAACAAGGGGAGAAAAACAGTAATGTCACATCCATTAGTAATGAGACAATACCATAAATGTACTATTATTAGATGCAGTAAAGCTGAAGCTCCTTTTCCTCCCGATAATCACTAAAAAGATTTAGATTTCTTACCAATTACAAAGGTCTGAGGGACCAATATTAGTGCATGAATTTCAAGATAACAAAACTCAGAATTGTGGCATCCAATGCATTTTTAAGAGCACTAAAAAGAAGTAGACTAAGAGAGCTTACAATATAATTGAAAAAAGAAAAAAAAAATTTCAATTTCAATGGAGAATGCCAAACACAAAACAAATCAATACGAATTAAACAAATAGATGCAAGATATAAAAATTATGTGCATTTTCCTCTTCCCACTTATACTAAAAACACATCTGAATGATAAATGTGACCTGGGAAATGCATGTGAGAGATAAATCTCACTAGTTGGTCTTAAAATCCATTGCTTTTGAAGACAGCCATGACTACAAAACATTCCATTGGAATAAGCATTTGGTCAAATGATTTGTGGATAATCTGTCCCACCCCACCTCTTGATCATGAATACAACTTTATCTTTTGCTTTAGTATCATTTTAATAAGAAGACAGGAAGTCAAACACAAAACAACATTTTGAAAATATTTATAGCATCATACAGCAATAAGGACCTAATTCTAGCATCTGCTGCAACATCAATTCTTTGTTTTTAAGCTACTTTAGCACATTTCTTCACGTTTCATTTTTGGGGGGTAAGAATTGTTATCTACCTCATCAATGCTAGAATCATCAGAGAAAGTATAAACATGTTCATAGAACAATGATTCCATATTGTGGCTGCTGAAAACTAATCTCAATGCAAAACTTAACCAAGGTGTGACAGATGGATGCATGGATCTGCAAAGATAACACTCCATGCCTACCACTGTCATAGTGGGAAAAAAATTAATAGCATTAAAAATCACTTGCTGTCAATGTATGTCACCTAAATAAAGGTTTGCATGAATATTCTCTACAAGACGTGCTATAGCCATTTCAAGAAGTATCAAGAACATACTTCGAATTGTGTAATTTTAGATTTTAAAGCATCTCTGAATGTCGAAAATTCTTCTTCTGTGTCTGGAAACATCCCATCTATACTTTTGGCATCCATAACACCTGTCATAAGAAAAAAAAACTTGCAATAAATGAGAAATCAAAGTGATAAAATATCCATTTTTCATTAAATTCATAACCTTTGCCCTAATAAGAACAGGACCTTGCACAACATAAAATTTGTAAACCGATGTAATGTTTGCAGTAAACTTATATTTTTGTACTTGTAGCTCCATTTACATTGTGCTCAAAACATTGTACTACACTTGAAGAAATAATATTTCTTGATCTCAATTAATAACTTTATACTATCATTCAAGTAAAAATATTTAATTTTCTGAAAGGAAATAATAGTTTTTGCATTTAAAAACTATCAAAAAGACAACCTAGTTCGCCTGCAAACTGGTATCTGTCTAGATGCTAGAAATAACCTGCATACAACAAAGTATGCCTCTAACTCAATAATATGTGAGCATAAACAATGACTACAGCATTAAGTCAGTGTATCCCCAGGGGTGTAAAATTGAGGGTAAAAAAAATCCTTGGTGCCAGAACTGGGATCAATGTGACAATCAAAAATGTACTGACAAATTATTTCTGCTCGAAATTGGATAACTTGCACAACATTCTCTCTCTCTCTCTTTCTCAAAATACAAATAAACCAACACACACAATTATCACACAAATGCACTGTCCATTCAAAGAATAATTTTATCAGTTCAATGTTCTTTTAGTTTAAAGTTGTACTTTTAACAGTCTCATTATATTCTCTTTGTAGCAATATTATAGACCAACAAATTACAGATATGCCAATACAAAAAGTTTTTAACCAAATGGCAGCTAATTTAATGCCTGTCATAAAATGTGTACTATCATCGGTTTCATTGTACTTCGTCCTAAAACAAATTATCCAAAAATCAATGAGGCTAATGATTCATCTTCTCTTTAATAAGTTACATTTAAACTTTTCAATCTTTCTTTTATTGCAGCAAAGTTAAAAACCAACAAAATCTGCAATAACCCCCTGACTTTGTAATCCAAATAACACATTTGTCTCTTCAAGCTTACCGATTTCTTTGTTGCGAATGTCTTGGGTGATAACGTGTTCTCCAGACATCTTGTGGCAAACAAAGGTAGATTTTTAAAAATTCTTTAACCCTGTCACGAAAGGATTATTCACTTTTGCAGTCTTCGCAATCACGCAATCAGAAGTCACACCGGTAATCCCAATGGATGGACTGTATTCCAGTCAAAGGAATTATTTTCTCCATTTTTCATTCAAATTTGATCCGCAGTTACTCTTTTGTGTTCTGCTTCTTTCACTTTCTTGGCTAATGATTCTTTGTGCACGCCATTTTAGTGCAACAAGCACTGAGGTTAAACATCTGGATGAATGTTGCTGAGCTCGATGGAAATCGTGTGAGAGCTCGCGAGATTAGAGGAAGCTACTCTGTCATGACATTGCGTATGCTAGTCTGGTTACCTGTTTCGTATGCTCCATATAGCGGAGTGCAACACAGGGAGCATAAGAAACAGGGAACCAGACTATACCTATGCTCGAGGTATACACAATGCCATCCCTCATCCAAAGCGTTACATATTAAATAAATCCTTACAGCATTATGCAAATCCTTTGCGTCAAAAAAAGGCACAGCAACAAAATGTGTGCATCAGTTTTCTCCAGTGTGCATCCTTGATGCACAAATGTGCGTAAAGGGAAACACTGATTAAATTAAAGCACAAGATCACAAGAAAATCTAACATCTAGGTAAACATTAATATAGGGGAAGGGAACAGCTTTCAATGAAACCAAAATTATATAACCTTTCTCTTACACAATTATTCATATAATGAACTTAAATGTTAATGGATATTAGATTGTAAGTCAATTCAAAATACAAATCAAGTTGACATGCAATGGTCACAAATTTGTGCATGAAATTTGACCTGCCTCCCCCTCAGTACGAAATTATAGTTATTCACTATAAAGAAACACAAATGACCTAAAACTTTGTAGCTATAATTTCAATCATAAACATGACAATAAAGAGAAAAGGCAAAACTATATATGTTTTATTAGAATTTAAAGTTATTTTCAAATGTATCACTTAAAATTTTGAAGAACAATCCAAAAGTTAGCCAATGTCAAAAAAATCAGGAGTTGTCTATGTTGTGCAATTAAAAAAAATTATGCTGACCAACAATCAGCTCTTATTATGATGTCTGCATCTTTCTTGTAATATATTCAGCTGGAGACAATAAAGTTGTAAACCAGTTTGTGTCACCTGTAATTGGACCATTACAATCTAAAAAAGCAGTCAAAATAAAGCCAACTTAACAGAGTAAGCACTTAATTAGGTTCTCAAAGAAGCATTCATGGGCATCATGATAACAATCAATTACCTCTTTTTTTTATCTAAATAGAAATGGGCAAATCACAATGATGACAATTACAATGAAACCAACTGAAATCTAAAAATTTCAAATTAAAATAAACCTGTTAATAATGACCATCTGTCCAGAAGTAGCCATAACATGATTCTCAAGGTTTTCACCATGGTAACCATACTGGAGATCAGATTATCCCCATTTTTGCTTAGAACAAAAAAAAAAAAAACTACAATGTCACAACTTTCTGTTCTAGTAATAACTAGATTGTATGTCGGATGAGGACTACTTTCATCCAGGTCCAATTTAACATCAGGTCTATTAGTGAAAACTCCAGATTGATACGACCATCCTTTCAGATGGAAAAGCAATGACACGATTTTCAAAATGGACACTGTGATGGCCATACTGAACTTCCAAGCAGCACTGTTTTCATCTCTGATAAAATAGACTTTGGGATGAACGTATTTGTAAAGCTTCATAGTAATCCTGCAAGTTGTTTAGGAGAAGCAGCAATCAAAACCTTGTGCTAATAGATGGACTACTGGAAGACACACAACAGACCATCTCATATGCTCTTAGATGTAGGTCAGACTGACCTAATTTCTCAATGAAGAACTAACGCATACAACTGGCAGAAGAATAAAACCAAACTTTTACAGTATTAATCTGACTGCTGACAGTGCCATTAATACTTGGGACGTAGCTCAAGCTCTCCTGTACTTTGTACAATCCAGCTAAGAACTTTCAAAACAGAGCTTCAACATAAAAAAAATGTCTTGCCTGTGAATAGCAACATTAAGCCTTTTTGAAGACTTTCAGAACAACGCATAAAATCTTTAAATGTGTGATTTCCCAGTGGAAGAAAATATCTATATAATGCAGACAATGCGCTTAACTTTCAAAAACACAAAATAGCCATACCAAAGGCATCTTTGGCTAGTTTTAAATCTGACTCCTCTTGAATTTTCTGAATCTTCAATTTCTCTGCTAGTTTTTCTTCTGGTGTGAGTTCTTTTACTCCTTCCTAAATAAAGAGGAAAATACGAAGCATACATATGACAGCTAAAAACACATTTTAAAAAAAACAACTTTGGACATGTGTGTGTGTGTGATTTGGATTTTTGAAGTAGTTTTAACAATTTTTCAGTCATATCGCTACGATGTCTGCAGTGTGGCAGTTTATAGTAATGTCTAGAACCAGGGCATCATGTCCCAGTTATGTAGCATGATGTCCAACCCAGTCACATCCTGACACCAGTCCAACCAGTCCTAACACTAACCTCTTAATGCTGAGCGCCTAGCAAAACAGCTGTTAGTACCATTTTTTATGTAAGTCTTGTGTATGACCAGGCTGGGGTTCAAACCTGTGACCTCCCACATGCAAGGTGGATGCTCTAACCACATGGCTATCGAAGTGGTTGTACATGGCAAGGAAAATGAAAATAGTATGAATGAAACTTAACTAAAACTTTGACATTTTGCCTCCTGAAAACTGATGTCACACGTGCTGTACACCGACTACTCTGTGACCTTGATCTTTGTCATATTAAACTAGAAATGTGCTAATGAAAATAAATACCATGCCAGTGCCTTACTGAACAAGAGCACACTGAATGGCACATTATATTCCCACAATGTTGGCAGCTAAAACCTCTATGCAGAAACAATTTTCTGTCTTTCAGTTATAATGACCTGCACTTTAGACCCTTCTGATCCCAAAATGTACAGGTTTTTTCCTTACCTTGATTGAAAAGCCATCAACAATGCTTGGTCCAGGTCTGTTATGTAGAATTACTGCTTGTGAATTTAAGTCATTTTTCTTCTTCCAGTCAGTGACTTTGACCTTTTATCACAAAACCAGTAGGCTTCTTCCTTACCCGATGTACAAGCCATTCAGAAAGTTTGGTAACTGTAGATGTCATTGATCTTGAGTTATTGTGCAGAAACCATTTTTGGTCTTTCAGTTACAGTAACTTTGACCATTTGACCCTGAAACTGATAAGCTTCTTCCTAACCCCAGAGGTGCAAGCTATCCACAAAGTTTGTTAACTGCTGATGGCAGAAAACTTAAGTTGATACAACTTTCAATTCAGAATTAGCAATAGTTAGATTGTCAAAATGGCTGCTATGGTGACCATATGGGATGACAGACTAGTATCATTTTCATTTAGGACCAACTAGACATCATAAGAAGGCTTTCTTTAGTGAAAACCCGATGTTAACATGACCATTCCTTCATGAGAAGTATTCATTCAAGAGGAGTAGGGATAACAAGATTTGCTGTGACAGCCAAACGGATGTCTGTGACAACAATTTTATTTAGGATCAACTGAACTTTGGGATGAATGTGTGTAAAGATTTATGACAATGTTCCCAGCAGTTTAGGAGGTGCAGTGAGAATAAACTTGTGTTAATGGACAGGCAACAGACAGACAATGGACAACTGGACATCTCAAGCTCTTCTGGTCTACTGAGATAATACCAGACATTTATGAGGGGTAGGTTGCCCACATCTACTTCCAGATGGGGGGGTATCGGGGGGGGGGGGGCCTTGTATCACTTCTTTGACAATAAACATACAAGGTAATTGTATACCTAATTCAGTCTGCTGAGCAAGTAAATATTCTACTTTGTTTCTTATCAATCTACTTAACCTTTGCAAACTGAAGATCATTTATTGGATCCTCTTCTATCTATCTAGTCATCAGTTTAGCCTATTCCTCAAAGTACTGTGAATTTTGCTTGGAGGATTAAATACCTCTCACAATTAGCAACAGAATGGATTTGGAAAATGCAAGAATTGTGGAAAATCATGTTTGGGTATATAATTGAAACATAATTATCCACAATTCTTGTATGTTTTTCCAAGGAAATTTCAGTCCTGTATCAGATTGCAAGTGCAGACTATGTCTTTATCGCCATGTTCAGTTAGCACCAAACATATCTTTCCTGCTCTCTAGTTTCATTCTTAGCAGATGATCTTTCCATCTCACCAACTTTCATAAGAAATCAGTTATCTTTTCCTTCAAGATAATTCTCTGATGTTGTGTTTTAGATTTGTTCCTAACATCTAATTCACAGATCAATTTGATATACCCTTGCAGAGACAGTTCAATCAGATCACGTCAACAGTTTTGAAGTATGACAGCAGATCTCAATCATAAAGGTGTCTCTATTCGAACAATAATCTCTTAAGTATAGGACTGACCGAGATCATGAACAAAAGACAAAGATATGGTCAACCTGATTTTACATTTTTTAAATCGTGTATTGGGAAACCAAAAGTAATCTGCCCCCTCAGTTTTAGAAGTTATGCAACTCTTAATAATTTCTGAAAGAAACTCACAATCCAGTGGCCTGGTAACATCTGTGGTTTTATGATCATTAGAGCTAAATACAAAGAGTCCCTCAAAAGGGACTGATGTTCTGCTGTTCAAAGAGAATTTCCAGGAATTCAAAATAGGACCATTTCTTCTTACTTAAGTGTGGAGTGTTGAAACTCATCTCTGATATTCATGTGAAGATATTCAAATTAGCCTCCGGTGGCCATAATGGAATAAAGATCAGCATAATTTTCATTTAGGACAAATTAAACACCATTAGTGAAAAACACATTCAGAATAATTAGTGAAAAGATTTTCAACATATTCATTGTGGCATGTTAGATGTCTATGGGGTATGACTGTTAGATAGTATCAAGATCCATATCCAAAAGCAGTTCTCTGGTGAAAACCATTGTAGATATGACTTTCCATTCAGGAGTCATGATAAAGATTTTCAAGGCGGCTATCATAGTGTCTATGATATTCACTGTCTCATCAGCACCATTTTAATTTAGAACCAGCTAGACCTTGGATTAATGTGTGTAAAATTTCATGAGAATCCTTTGAAGTGTTTAACAACCTTGCTCTAATGGATGGATGGACAACAAACAGGCCATCCCATAAGCTGTTCTGCAAAAGTTAACCAAAGTGTGATGGAAAAAATAACAAGAGCAACTCTATATACTAGTAGGCTTAAAATCATTTAAGAACAAACTTAAAGACCTAATAATGTTTCCTACCTTAAATATTCTAAGCATGTTTTTTATGTTTTCTAATTTCATGGGGTTTGTTTTTGTAATCATATCATTATATGTTTTTTATCTTATAGGTGTTGTCTAATGTTGTAAAGTGCTTAGAGCTTCTAAAGATTAGGTGCTATACAAAGTCCTCATTATTATTATTATTTAGGACACCACATCCATTAGAAAAGTAATTATCTGCCAAATATGGTTTACCATAATATTCAAACTTGCAACAATAACCACCTGCAAAGAATGACCAGATGAAATCTAGGATAAAGTTTTAAACGTTTCATTAAATCTAAGATATCCAACAGAAATCTGATGGCCCTTGATACAAGGTTTATTCTGTTGACCTTTAGACTCGCCAATCATATTACAACTTTCACATTTATAAATTTGTATCCTTTCTGACGACATCTCCCATAACATGGTATAAAATGCTTATTTTGATGGGTCACTAAAATAAGTGGACCTGAACTCCAAATGTCACTAGAATATGAACCTTGAATGGTCACTCTCAGATCTTCATTTCTGATGTAGATCTTGATTTTAACCAGAATGGGTCCCACTAATGCATGAAAAATGTTTACCCGAACATCAAGACCAACTGTTCTTAATTATTGCTTCCAGCTGGTCAGCCTTGTCATTACAAATAGATTTCTGTGTATATTTTCCAAAATGAGTATTAAGTGAAAACAGCTACCAGTGAAAAGCAAATCCAAAATGATGATTGCCCTACCTTTTCTGCCTTTTCAGCTGCTAAACGTTCAGCTTCTTTCTCTGCAATTCTTTCCGCTAAAGGTTTCTTTTTCTTTTTCTGGAAGGCCTTTACAGCTTCTGACTGTGTTTCTGAGGACAGGAAAATAGTGATGAATACAGCTTTAATGACAAATGAGTCAAACTTTTGAGATAAACAAAAGCTGGCATCACTAATGACAGTATAATTTTATAACTCCCATGAATCACATCATAAGGAAATGAACTTTAAGCCATGAAAATGTGTACACAGCTCAATA
This sequence comes from Sinohyriopsis cumingii, assembly GCA_028554795.2. Lineage (NCBI taxonomy): Eukaryota > Metazoa > Mollusca > Bivalvia > Unionida > Unionidae > Sinohyriopsis > Sinohyriopsis cumingii. The sequence goes on from CM068827.1 coordinate 63,276,301, forward strand.
TTGTAAGCTTCCTATTTCAGGACCTTTTAACCATAATTTTTGGTTCAATGGGAAGATATAAATAATGCTGTGTGTGTGTGTGTGTTTGGATTTTCAACACAGCTTAAACAATTTTTCAGTCATATAGCTATGATGTCTGCATTGTGGCAGTTTAAAGTGATGTTTGGCACTGGGGCATAATACTACAGACATGTAGCATCATGTCCCACACATTCACATCATACTGACACCAGGCCAACCAGTCCTAATACTAACCTCTTAATGCTGAGCACCATTTTCATGTCTTTGATATGACTCTACCAGGGTTCAAACCCTCCTGCATCTGAGGTGGACACTAACCACTTCGGCCACCAGAGCAGTATAAATAATGGTAAATGAACCTAAATAAATATCACTTTGGAACAATTGGATATAAGAGTATCAAATGTCAGCAAAATTTCATCAAACTTAATGCTGTGCAATATGCCCATAAAATTTAATCTTGCCTCTCCCACATCTAATTCATGAATATACATTAAATGAAAGCACAGAGTTCTTTTGAAAATGGTGTTAAGTACAATGACTGGTCAATATGAATAGCTTCTGACAACCATATTAGGAATTTCTACAGCAATCCGAAGACCATTTTCAAACTGACAACCATATTAGGAATTTCTACAGCAATCCGAAGACCATTTTCAAACTGACAACCATATTAGGAATTTCTACAGCAATCCGAAGACCATTTTCAAATTGACAACCATATTACGAATTTCTACAGCAATCCGAAGACCATTTTCAAACTGACAACCATATTAGGAATTTCTACAGCAATCCGAAGACCATTTTCAAATTGACAACCATATTAGGAATTTCTACAGCAATCCGAAGACCATTTTCAAACTGACAACCATATTAGGAATTTCTACAGCAATCCGAAGACCATTTTCAAATTGACAACCATATTACGAATTTCTACAGCAATCCGAAGACCATTTTCAAACTGACAATGCATTTGAGTGAGCTGTAAATAGATCAACTTTTTCAGTGCCAAGCAGAGGTCTTCCTCTCTCAGTAAATAATTGACCTTAATCTCATAACTTGTTTTCCCACATGACAATTCTTTAATATGAGCCACAAGTGTGGTACGTGAGGGTGGTTATTTGATCCTGCCACACAACTGACAAGTGTTCAGTTGCAACCTAGAATGAATTTCACAAAATGAATGGTCAAAAGGTGTTACTTAATAACTCAAGCTCAGTCTCTAAATATGCATCCGCATATGAACAGTGAGGCCAAGGAAAGGGAGTCAAATGATATTTACAACGACTAGAACAGGACAGGGATTTCAAAACTTTATCAGAAAACGAGGATGAATTCTTGTACTATCTAAAAGATGACATAGGTAGTGATAAATAAGGATACTGGAAATTAGAAAAGGTTTAATTTAGGTTTGTACACATTTAATACAATTTACTTTTGATCCTGCACCCCAGGTAACCAACTGTTAGGATCAACATGTACCCAGTAATCTTCTAAAATGTTGACAGCTTCACTTAACTGCTACTATTGCATTGTTTTCCTTTTCCAAGACTCTTAGTCCCCAGTTGAGGCTAATTATTCCCTCCTCCAATTAGTACTGGAGGGCCAGAATTGAAGAGAACACAATCCTAGTCTGACTCATTAGCCAGGACATCAGACCAGGGTGGGAGAAGGGCATATTTACAATAGCAGTAGGTAAATATTACATAATTAAAATAATTAAAACTACATTTTAATAGTATAATATATTACCTGCAACTACTGCATTGCTGAACATACCACTTAGAATAGAGACTGACTGCCTCAACCAATCTGGTATAGAAAAAAAATCCACTCACCCTTACAGGACACTATGATGTGCCAAAGACTGAGGGTTAAAGGAGAAGGAAATGTAAGACCACCAAAAAATGACTCTCAAACCATCATACAAGGGTGAGTGATTCAAATAGGCCCAATATGTAGCAATAGCCCGAAATTCATTAGCTTTAATTCTCATAAAAGAAATATCCCTCTCTGTTGTTGTTGTAGAGTTTAACGCCATTTTTCAGCACAAGATACGCTATACATGGTAGCCATTATTAATGGTGGAGGAAGAACCCGAGAAAACCCGGAATAAACCATCGACCCACGAGAAGCTACAGGCAACATTTCTCACATACCCACATTGGCCGAGTCCAAGATTTGAACCCACACAGCAGCGAGATGGCAGTGATCTGTAACGGTGAGTACTTTAGACTACTCAACTACTTGATCCCCCACCCCTCGGTGAACAGACATGATTTTGGTCTTCCATAAAAAAAGCCGAAACAATTTTAAGGGAGCTTTGGGGGTCCTTCCCCAATGGGGTATCAAGGGGCAGTGCCCCCAATCTGGGGGTACAGGCCAAAAATCCAATTTACACTCATAAAAAACTGCTCCTCATGCAACCATAAATAAACCAAAATAATCATTTGAGAAACTAATAAACATACCAAAAATGTTCAACTTGGCTTCAATAATTTCACAATATTTATAGTCACATGAATTTGTTCTCCAATACAACTGATGCTGAAGTTATTTCATGTGTATGTCAGTGTTCATATCGTAATTAAGTCACAATAATTTCTCAATTTTTGCAGCAAATATATTTACTTCACTCTTTTCATAACAAATCTGTAAAATAAACACCCAAGTACATCAACTATATGCAAATAATCCTATACATTCACTTTTTCTCCAATGGACACAACCTGTTGATATGCCAGTTGAGCTCTTTTTGTGGCTTCTGAAAAGATTTCTTTAGCCTTCCTCTTTGTCACACCGACTTTTTTTTTATAGCTCAGTGTGCAATCGTTTCTTTTCCTTCTCAATGAGAGCCTTTTTCAAGCTGGTGCTTGTATTGTCGACATGCAGTGCGCATATTCTGACAGAGGGCTACATCTGTTATCTCATGCAAGAAATCTTTCTTCTTATAGTAATTAACTGAACTTTCTCCAGATGTCTTCTGAGCTTCCAATTTTTCTGTATGCAGCTTCTTTTGTAGGTGCTGTTCCAAACTCTTCCAACCACGATTACCATAATTCACATCTTTTTGGAGAGTTCACAAAATGACAGTCCTCTAGCGTTCACTTGTCTTATAAAATGACCAACTAAATTTCCGTCAACTTTTCACTCCAACCATTCCCATTTCCATATACATTTTTTAAAACTTTATGTAAAATTTTTGTGACATGGTCTCCCTCAACAAACTCGGGATGCCATGTTTTGCAAGAATGCTTCTTCTTTCCATTACCATCAATTTCCATTACATGAAGATTCACTGGATGAGTTTAAACCTTTGACCAATCAGAATACTCTTTACAAGATTTGTGTGCTAACTAATATATGGAATGAATAATTTAGGAGGGTCATTGCTGAATGGGAGCAAACAGACTGTTTTTAAAAAACCAGATCGGAGATGATATAAAAAATGGACTACATCAAGAACAATCTGATTCAAGTCAGGAGAAAAGCGAAATTCCGCTTTAAAATGGAGTAAAATCATGTCTGGGTGAAGACTTGGTAAGCTCTATTGATAGTGAGGTCAAACCACCAAGAAATGGTGCAACTGAATTTGGTTAATTGTTTTGAGATGACGTTTGAAGTTTATCATAGAGGAAAAGGAAACAATTATGACACAAATGGACTGCCTTTTGATCACATATCAGAATTGGTATGTTTGGACATTAAATTATAATCAACTGGTCAGAACCGGAGCATATGGCAGCTCATGAAGCCAGTTGACAAAGTGTGGACCAACTTGAATAATTTTATTGGCAATTAATTTGCTTCATTTAGCAGAATGTTTAAAACTTTGGAATCATTTAGGACTTCACTTGATTCATTTCTGGAAGAAAAAAAATCGCTATTTGTTTGATTGCACTTTAAATTATGATCAAACAAAATGGGAAAATATGGTTTCTCGCTAAGCCAGTTTTGAGTGTGGGATTATGTTTTATTGGTGATTAATTTGTTGCTATCAGCAAAACATTTAAAACCTTGAGCATTATCATTAATGGATCAGTCAGAAAAAAACTGAATTGACATAACTCTCAGTGCATAGATCTGAACTTTAAAATCACAATGGCACAAAGAAGTACATTTTCTTTTCTGTCTCAGAAATGACCCCTGCCAGTGATGAATTTTCCGACCCTCAGACTCCAAAGAAACAAAGATAGTGTCAGTCCTGAGGAGAAGGAGAGTCAATCTCCAAAATTTGTTAGAAAATTTAAGAATGAGTGGAAAAGAGAACTGACAATTCTGTGATGTACATCCTTGATATCTGAATAATATACAACCTTCACAGCTGTATGGGTATATGTTTGCATATAAAATAATTTGACCAGATCATAACAGAATAAGTTGAGAAGTTGTAAATATAATAAAGTATAAAATAATCCTCTGTCTGTTTTATATACAAAATATACACATAGTAACACATAGCAAGAAAGAGAAACACTTTCACAATATACAGATAGTATGTTTCTTACAATATATTGTACAAGTATCTCTCATTATTCAGCAAGAGGCAAGAAATCTTAAACATCATTTGTTTCCACCAATAATGAGGAATCACAGCTATGGGCTCATGACTTCAAAAGAATTGACTCTCGAGGTCTCAGTTTTGACTCTTGAGATTTCAGAGTCAGTGGTCAACTGACTCCTCAGTTTTTAAATTTACTGAGAACCCTGATAGAAAACTTGTTTGATGATACGCTGAAAGAAACTAACCTTGTACTGTTCTTTTTATTTTCTGATCTTCAAAAGCAATTTGTGCAAAACAAACTTTTCCAATATCCAAAAGCCACATGGTCTTGTGAGTGTATTGCTCATGATGAGTAAAAACATTGACAATATTGTTCATTAATGTGAAGATGTATAAATGAATCATGTTTGGTTGTCCTCAAGGGTTTCAACGTGCACTCAAAGTGAAAATTGGAGACAACTAAATCACAAATAAAAAAAGTGACAGTGACAGAGAGAGAAGTAACTGTTGCAAGGCACTAGCAGTTCAATTTTAACACAGCGTATGGTGCAAAATAACCAAGAGCGTATGATATCCATGTTAACAATACAGCAATATTTCACAAGTAAAAATCATTATTAAATACATTCAATGTGAGTGCAAATGACAATATTTTTGCTAGCAAGGGTTACAAAAGTATTCCAAAAGACAATGCTGTGTATTTTATTGTCACAACTGAACAGGTTTCAACTGTGTGGCATGATCATGGAAAGTTCAAATAAACTTTTAACTAAAGATACAACTACTTGGCACTGAGCAAGTATCAAATTCACGGTTCATTCCATGGGTTGACAAAACAAAGTATGTGCTCCCATTACAAGCTATGGGTTTTGTGATGTGAAATAAATTTGGATGTATTACTTGGGAATTGGACCTGGTTTATGAAAAAGGCAAATACAAATCAAAGAAAAATTTAAATTGCACCTAACACAGTGTAGAGCAAAACACAAGATACCAAAAATGCAACCAATATAATTACTAGGAAACACTAGAGGGTAACCAACGTTGATGAACAATTCTCTATGCAGCAAGTAATATTTAATTTAATATTTTACATTATTAAATCCAATATGGCACCAAGATTTATACAAATTTTGTTCTTCACAAGTTTGCAGTTATGAAGAAACGTGGGACCATGTTTTTATTATCTGTAGTAAATTTTAAGTTTTAGTGCATTTTGAACATTCAAGTTTCAAAAGATTTCATTTTTAAATCCTACAACTGATACCCATATATATCATTCTACCAGCTAAACATCAATATTATGACTGAAAAGGTGTCCAGAGACTTATGACTAAAAACTATATAGATCTGTCCCATAATATACAAGGGAGAAAAAAAAAAAGAAGAAATTAATTTATGGTGTCCAAACATACAAGGTAAAACCATAAACCCTTAACTGGGCAACAGAGTCTATCTTGATCATCCCCAGCACCGATAATGAAATTTGTGATCTGAATAATAAGCTAATTATTGAAGGTAAATGATTTTTGAAATCCAGGTTGGCAAATAATAGAAAATGAATCATAATGAACAGCAAAGAATCCTTTTCCACATACAAGACTAAAACTCACTCTTACCCGACTACAGAGTGCAGAAATCTTTAAGGTAGAGTTGTTAAAGATTAAGTACAAAGTCCCAGTCCTGTGGTCTATTATTAGTACCAAATATGTCTCACACATTCTCCCTCCCAAAAAGCTATAGCAAAGAAATATTTGTGCAAGTGAGTCATGCCAATGTATAGTTTTATGGAATTTTGATATAATGAAAATGAAAGAATGAATTATCGGAGTATTATCTGCATGTTCTACCTTCAGTGACCTCCTTCTTTTCTTCTTCCTCTTCCCAGCTTTCCTAAAAAATTAAAAAAATGTTACATCAGATTGTTTCAAAGTTTACATTAACTACTATGAATATCATATGGGGTCTATTCAGTAACTGAAAATTTACAGAGAAATCTCCTACCTCCACTTAAAAATAAAAACAAGAGGCCAAGTGGGCCTGAGGTTGACCATCTCACCTGCCTCACAGCCAAATGGTCAAGAAAAATGGGTCAATTACATGCTTTCTATAGAAATTTATCCCAATGCCACTGACAGAATATGTTAGGAAATCTACTTTCTGACTGTTCTAATTTTGATATCTTTGCCCACATTGCTAATACTGAATCACACAAGTCTCTACATCACAGTTTTGAATTTTGCTGAAAGGTGAATTTCTAAATAAAAGGTGAATGATGACAACTGAAAAATTGTAACGTATTTTGCATCTAAGAATTCTGGAAAGGTTGTATTTGTTTGAACTGCATTTTGTTTCAGCATTCACTATGTACAAGATGCTGTGGGTCCCACACTCAGTAAGATTACAACAAAACTCAAATGCCAAACTCTGCAGAAGCAAATGTACTTGTTTTCAAGTTCCTCTGAACTATATTTCAGTTGGTGGAATGTGATGGAAGCTGGGAATGCCAAAATCTGTTTAAAGGATGATAAGTATCTTGAAGGAAACGAAGCAATCAAAGTACTTTCTTCAATATCAGTATAAGTCTACTTGTTTCATTTAAAAAAAACATACTTCAACTTAATCTGATTTCGACATTTCTGTGTTCCATCCAACTGAAATGTGGGTCAAAAGAACTTGAAAATCATGTCCATTTGCTTGTCAGAGTTTGAATTTTCTAGAGAAAAAAAAAACACAAAACAAAACCGTCTAAGTAAAGTGGGACTAAAGAAATATGACTTTAATTTATAGGAAAGCATCAATATGGACTGCCAAGTGCATCAAGTTATTCCTCAAAAACTGGTCTCTCATTCCCATCAGTTGAACAGGACATGCTATACAAAGCTGTTATTTAGACAGCAAGACAGAGACCCAAAACAATAATATCAGGCTTGATGTCTTCTACTGTAGGATATGGCTGCCAAATGAGTTTAATATTCCTGAAAATTTGGCCTCCCAATCCCCTATCAGTCAACCATGAAACACTACACAAAGCTGCTTATTTAGACAGTAGTTGTTGACCTAAAAGCATCAATATCAAGAGTCAATGTCTTGCATCACAAATCTAGTAAATTTACTAGTCCCACAATGTCAGATGTATCACTTGTTATTTATGTTTTGGTGCTTCATCTTACTGCCCAAGTAACAACCATATGTAGCGTGTTCCGATGTTGACAGACATTGGAACGAGCATCCAAATTTTCAAGAATATCTCACATACTAGACAACACATATAGAAGCTTTTCCACAAATTAATGTCATGTTAATTTAGGTGGACTTTACTTACTGAGATGTCTTCTTTAAAATAAATTCAAATTCTCACACAAGCAAACAGACATGTTTTCAAGTTCTGTTGATTCATGTTTCATTTGTTTGAAATGCGATGGAAGCAAGGAATGCAGAAACGGGTTAAAAGGATATATATCGTGAATAAAATGAAGCTATCTTAACACTTTCTTTAATACTAGTATATTTTTATTTGTTTTGTTAATGAAACATTCTTCAACCTAATCTGATTTCAGCATTCCCAGCTTCTATTTGCTACTGTCAGATTTTGATTCCAACAAGATAAAGACAGCAAACTAAGTACAGTACTACCCACTTACGTCAATATCACTTATGTCAACAAAAGTACAAAGTCCCAGTCCTGTGGTCTATTATTAGTACCAAATATGTTATGCTTATGTTGACGTCGAGATAAATAACTGTACATGTTGACAGAAGCCCTCAGTCCCAACTTGAACATATTCTTTGTTTTCTTATCGTTTATCTTGACAAGCCAGCAGTTATTTGATGTAGCCCCCAGGCTTTAATTCTGACGTCGCAGAGGGCATATGTTTGGTCTTCGGAAATTTGTTTTCACCGCAACTTCAACAGATGCACACATCATAAAAATAAGCCAGCTACAATCTTTTATAAAACATTACACCCTTCATGAAAACAAGCCAGCTAAAATCTTTATAAAAACAATGCACCTTTCTTTAAATGAAGCTGGTACCATATTTGTATAAAGGCAGTGAAATCTGATTGATTGGTGTATTTTGAAGGTTATCGAAGACTGGAACAAATTAATTGTGTCACATTTGTAAAACACTCACAATTCTTGAACAGAATGATGCATGTTTTGTTTTCTGTTGGAAAAAGTGACTTAATGCTTACGATGGCAACCAGTGGCTGCGTTTTCAATCTGCAATTGTTTGACCAGATTTTTTTTCACAATCAAGCTCATTGGCAATATCAAAAGAAGCACATGAACACTGGAAAAGTTTCAGCATCTCATACAGAGATAACACCTTCCAAGACTAAAACAGAAGAAGCTTGCATAAAATTTAGATCTACATCTCTGCCCATTATGCTAAAAGGATCTAATTATAACTGCCTTAACTTTTAAACTAAATTCCATTTGAATTTAATGTCTTGAATATGCTTCATTACATGCATCACTCTGTTCTGGAATTGTGAGTGTTTTACAAATGTACATTGGTGACTTTTTTCTTTTCATTTCCCTTGAAGTAACCTCTTCCTTTGGCAGCCTCATTAAGTTTACTGATGTTGTCTCAGGCAGCCCATAATATAGGTCAATTTATGTACATGCAGCCATGTGCTGTTGGCATGTTGGTTGACAGTGGATTGTACAGTACAGCACAAAGGCAACATAAATGTAAGTTGTCAGTTTACATGTCTTCAAATTGGTTTTGTCTTCTGCCTTCATGTAATTAAATTTTCAATTGTTTATTTTCAAAGAGTGTAGATCTTATGCACTGATGAAAAGTTACCCATACCGACTAAATTCACATAAATATACAGCCGTACATGCTACATTTGTTTTTCATCCCCCACCACCACTATAACACTTATCTCAACAGCCACTTTTGTCGACAGTATTACCCCAGAGAAGGGGATGTTGAGATAAACTGGTAGTACTGTATAATCAATTAGATTTAAATTTGTGGGAAAGTATCTATATGAGCTGCCAAGTGTGCAAGATATTCCTGAAAATGTTACCTCTCATTATCCTGTCAGTCCAGTCGGGAACATGCTATGGGTTGTTTTCACAGACATCACGACTGAGTACGCAAACACCCACAATGCAACGCGTGTGCACCTTGTGCCGCCATTTTGAGTATCTAACAAACCTTTATCAACATTAGTCATCATGTATATTCAAGATAATAATCTGATTTAACTGTCGATAAGGACATTTATTATACTTGAAATTAAGTACCCTATAGCACGAAAATAAAAATAAAGCTGAAGTTCCCTTGCTTATATCGAAAGACAGAATAGTGAATTTGAACCATAAGCATGTATATTGCTATCAAATAGAAATGCAGTCATTCTTTTTTTACAGGCAGACAAATATCGGTTCTGAATTAAAATTTCATAGCATGTGTTTTATGTCAGAACTTTTATGTACAAATACTTTTTGCAACAACAGGTGTTTGTGCCAAAGACAGTTGATAAACCAATTTAATTAGTATGGTCAAATATTGTATTTGTGGTGGAGATGATGGCCGTAGGATGATATCGAATGAAAGCTATAACAGTTCAAAGAAGTTTCAGCTTCAGTGTATTCAAACGAAACACATGCCTAATGGAACATGACTTTGTGTTGAATATCAAAACGAACTATTCCTGAAATGCTTTTAGAAATATGAAATTATACATTAACAACTAGCTTTTTAACTTGAACGATAACCAAATGACTGATTTCAGCCCATGGAAACTGAAAATCATTACATGTTTCTACTTGTTTGTGTATCCATTTGGTTATGTGTCTGTTTATTGATCGCGATCTATTTCTTTATAAAAGAATAACAAAGATGGTTGAAATTTAAATATTTTACTTGAAGGAAAGTTGGAAAGTCATGCATTCGGTCTCGTGCGGTTGACATGCACAACAGAATGTGATGTATTATTATATTTTTACACACAAAATTGCGACTTGCATTCGTAATTATGCTAGAAGAACAATGTTATTAGGTGCCCGTTTGAGGGGCTAGGGACTCAAAATGGCTGATATGGAAGTACACACGTTTTGTGACGTCACGTGAAAACAACGGATACAAAGCCGTTATTTAGGCAGTAAGACGTAGCACTTTAAAAAAAAAAGTATTACGTTATACATCTTACGTTGTAGGACTAATAAATTTACGTGGTCAAACAACCCGTTAGTTGCCATATCTTTCCAAAAACTGAAACTAAGCATTATAATAATACAGCTATGTGCCTAGTATTCCACTGTTCTTATTATTATATAATAAATTTAATGGCATTTGGTCCGCCTCAGCCTGTAATTTACAGCATGTATGAGCTTTGTTGTCCAAATGAACATTCAAGGGTTAACCTGAAAACTGTTACTTCCTACTTCTGATGTCTGGTCTTTTCACAAGATGCTGTAGCAGTGCATACAGTCTCGATTTAAAAAGTGTCATCAATTCAGAGACACGCAATAATAAGTGCATTAGCAGCACAGCATACAAAGTATAAAATATGGTTCAAACATTTCTCGTAAAAGAAACCTTGATGTCTTCTTCGTCTTCTCCTTCCCATTTATCTCCCTTCACACTTGAAATGACATCCTGAGGCTCGAAATCATCTGCATCTGCAAAATAAATAAATTTAAATCAATATTAATTGACTAAAAAGAGGGACTCGGGTATTTATTTCCATGTCTTTTGCCACATGACTTACCCCAGTCTGCCATCTTTGAAATCTCGTTGAAAGCTCGCGTCATCTATATAAATAGTAATATTTTTTTCAAAAGTCGTAATGTGGTATTAGTCGACAAATTTTGCAAACTTTTATCATTAAAGACTCATTTATCCATGGAAAGTTTACATTTGGCAATTTTGACCCAATCTCGCACATTGCTCATGACAACGAGATTGTTTACCAATGGCTGGTAAGGAAGACTGTCTGAGGGCTGAATTTTATTATTTACATTGCATTGTTCTGTTTAAAGTATTATCTTGGTTAATAAAGGGCCTATATAAAGTACTTTAACTGGAGAAGCGTAATGCGTGTGCGCTTTTCTGAATTGGGTACAAATGGATCATTGCCGCTATGAAACCTCGATCAACAAGTTTACGACTATACAGTAGTGTAGTACAAGTCACATGGGATTCATGTATGCGCATTTACTCATTTTAAATTAAATATAAATTGTTATTTTAAAATTTTACACAAATTTTCTTTAACCAACGTCTGTTCAATCCTGATTATTTAATGTTTTGCACCTTAACTGCCATAAAGAAAATTCCAGACGAAAATTATCGGTCTTTTACAATGGTGGCCACGTACTAAACTTGGGTCAAGAAAAGAGTACGTCGAGTGGAATCGTCACAATATAGGGTAGTACGAATTTGTTTATCAATATGCGTAGCTGTCATTGTGAAATCACGGCGCACAACATTCGATCCGGATTGTACTGGATCACACCTTTCTGTTCATTTCGTCCAAAAATGTATATGTACTTTAACATTGATTTTGCCATATGCACTTATCAGAACGTCTAAATAACGACCTTCCAAAGAAATGTGTATGTACATGAATCCAAATGAAGTACTTGGTACTTAAATGTATGTCAAATCAAATTCTAAAAAATTATTTCCATTACTGAAATAGTCGGTGTTGAATGAATGCATGGCTTGTGTAACTTTTACTATGAAAGTTTGGAACATCAACCCCATACACTTGGATTGCCATATGTCCTCTTTTTCCACTGACTTTTCCTCCTTTTTGGTCCCTTATAGATACAGATACAACACTCTCCAGAGTGTCCTCATTATTATTTGTTCAAATATGGTAACCCTATTATGATAACACAAACCTACCGGGGGGGGGGGGGGGGGGGGGGCAGGATCAGTCTCCCCCAAAAACAAAAACAAGAAACAAATCACAAATAAAGGACAATAATTTATCTGCTAATGAAAGTTGCCATACATGTTTATTTATCATTTATTTTCAATCCAGTATTAGGAAATATTGCAAATGATGCTAGTTTTGCAATGAACAACATCCAATACAGTATACTGTGTAGACCACAAAATAAAATGAGATTCATGTATTCTTGCTGCAAATGATGTAAATCACTGTATGGATGCCCAAGCATGATATGAAATGAACATGATGTCAGTAAATAACAGACCACATTTTCATGTGTTGTTGTAAACTTAAAATGAACAGTTTTAAAATATTAAATATTTGCAAGTAATATGAGTCATTACAATTATATATTCAGTTATTCTGTGAAAAGGTAGTGCAGATCTGAATATATGTTCTATGCTAAATACTTGAATTTATTAGCATATTGAGGTCACCACATTTTCCTGATTTACAATCATCAGCTATTTGGATTACTCATATAATTTCATATATATATTTTGACATATAGTCAGTTAAATCATTAGAGTTATACATGATTACAACATTCCGAAACAATATCAGCTCTCAGTACAATGACCCTTATTTGCCATGTTTTTTGGCAATGACTGTGCTAGATTGGGCAAAAGATAAAATTTATGAATGGTATTATTAATTTATCAGAAAATGGAAAATAAATGTTATTAATATAAATATAACGGGTCCCATTAATTTTGTTCTGGGGAGTCTTGGACATCCATGTTCATAAATTTGGAAGTCCCATACCTCAGATCGGAAGTCATATTGATAAACATGGATTGAATATAGAGGTAACATGCTTTAACAAGACTTAGAGTATTGTATAGTTGATGAATCTTCTAACTGAGGAAAATGAACAAAATAGCTACAGAAGTTCTTTAATAATGGAGTTTTCCATAATGCTACCATCATTATTATTATCAATACATTCTATTGGTCTGTCACCATTACTAACACAACCATGTACATTTCAGATATTCTTTCTGCTTGAAGTAGATGAGGTTGTCTTGCATGGTATATAGGGCATTCAGCAGTCCGAGCTGAAGGTGACTAGTGTATGTACCCTTTGAAATCTACCTTCCCGTAATATTGCAAAATAGACAATCTTTAGTTGTCAGCACTCAGGGTTTTGAACCCATGACCTCCTGCATCTGAGGCAGACACTCTAACCACTTAGGCCACCGGAGCAGTCCAGGATGACCTGGTAATGGTGATTAGATCAGACATGACTACCCAGTCTACGTTGTTTTTTCTTTGTCTTGTATTGCAAATCAGTTAATAGGCACTATAGCTGACTGATAGAAGAGATAAGTTACAGTTTGAAACACAGGAATGACAGTGATTTATTTTTTGGACTTTATATAGGAATAAGGAAAGTCCTTTGGCCATCCAGTTGCACATGTATGGATGTCCTGGAGAAGAAGTTGGACATATAATACATTGTTCCATACATTAACAGAAACTGAACTAAAAACTGTATCTTCATTTGGATTGTATGCAATTAATAGAAGTTTCTCATAAATGTTTTGTGACAGACTATCCCAAAGGGTCAGATTAAGCACCAATGATTAAATAACTTGTGTAAGACATGACCCTTGCTAAACACCAGTAAAATACAAATAACCATTGTCTGCATCCATGTAATTAAAATATTGTAGCAAAACAAGTAATCGGGGCTTTACAATTAAGAAGAAAAAAACATTTTATATGCAGTTTATTTATAAGTTCATATTGAAATGCTCCATCCAGAATTTGTTTACTGTCTTGTAAATGGGAGGATATAGGTACAGGAGTTGACATTCTAACTTTCTCATGATGAAAACGGACATGTGCCTTTTCATTGCCTAAAACTTTCTTTGTTTACAGCACCTGTCCCTTCCATACACCGTCTCTTGCTGCAACATTTCTGACTTTGAAGATTTTGTTTTTGCAGGTTCTATTCAGTAGCTTTGAACTGCACCAAAAACTATGAGTGGGAAACAAGAGAAAAAAATACCTTCAGGGGCAAAACCCAAGCAGGTACTTGCACCATACATCTTTATATATTCTTTTATTTTCTAACAATTTAAGATGTTATCAATTTGTACATACACTGCATACTGGATTCTTTACAGATAGAAAACTGTGAATTCACAACAGTAAAGATTGTTTATTACATTCTTAAATGTAGCACCTTCTCTAGTAGAACATTTGAGTTTGATTTCCCTGGCCAGATTTCTAATTATTATGTATTCCTAAGGCTTTGTAATAATGTTCCTTTGTTACAACACTTAATTGGTTATAGCATTTGATTTGTGTGGTCTGCCTGAAAAAATGAGCTCAATTATAATGTTTTTAACATCTGAAGCACTGAAACTAGAAAACAATCAGTTTTTGAAATAACGAGACATAAATAAATACAAAGGCGCTGAGCAGTAAAAGTGCAATAATCATGTCATTCATAATTGGTAAATTACACAGGCTAAATAAAGGCTCCAAGTAACAAAGGCATGATAAATGAGTACTTTAGAATCATGGTTGTTGGTTCAATGCATTTAAAGCATGTAAAGAAATGCTTTTGTTTTGTACTCTTTTTTTAAAAAACTAAATAATTCAGAATTATTGATTATCAATAATTCTGTACATGAATGTTGATTAGTTGAGTACACCTCAAAGTAGATCTCTCTCATGTTCATTTTGAATTCAGATTGTTGTGAAAATGGCAGAAGATTTGCAGGTCAGAGAAAGAAACAAGGAGTAATTAACCTAGTGGACATTAGACTGTACCTACAAGCTCAGTATAACACACCTGATGTTTTTTTATGAGCATTTGCATGTCACTGAAAAATATATCAACAAAACATCTCAGATTGATAAAAAGCAGATGACTGTTGACAATTTCTTTTCATCCAAATTAATAAAAGACTGATTTACTTGTCATTTAGTTATTGAACACATCATTCCAGTGCCATTGACATGGACAAGTACATAAATATTTCATAGTTATAGTGTTCTAAAAAATTCCATTTCCCTGTGAAAAGTTATAAGGAATCTTATTTTTTATAGGATACTAATTTTTGTTAATTTAATGGTTGTTACTTATCGTAAATTTGAACACCCAATGAATTTTGACTATTCTGTGGAAACAATAGAATTATATCCCAAATCCACAGATTTTTGTTTAGTACTCAACAAAAATAGTAATTTCTTTGCAAAACCATGAAAATTTGATACTCAGGAAAATAAATATGGCTGTATTTGACCATGTCACAGGAGAGAATAAAGGGTAGGAATCATCTCTTCTTATGTTTATATGCAGTTTTTATTTTATTAAAAAAAATGAAAAAGAGCTTAGAATATTTGATTACAAACTTTTCAAACTTAACCATATAATTCTTAGAAGTTTATCACTGAATTTACCATAACTAACTGATGATAGACCCATGTTTGTTAATAAGCTCAAAATTCTACAAAATGTTAGTTAATTTATATTCAAGGAAGTCTTGTCCAATGACAAACCCACCCCCTTGTTTTCAACACATTTAGGTTGTTGGGACTTCTCAAAGGAGATTTTGTAGTATATTCTTGTTCAGCAACTTCAGACGTACTCCAGTATTGTAGAATTTAGGCCCCTGTACACTCTTTCTCTCACTCAACATATATTATGGGTGTTACTATCTATACTCATGTATATGTTCAGTCCAAGTGAAAAACTGCATAGGCCCAGATCTGCCATGACATAATGTAATGGCAAATCTGGGTCTTTCCAGTGTTTTTGGGAGTAATCAGTTGAACAAACAAAATGGACACTTGTCTGCCAGTGTATTATGCAATGGCTGGTCAAGATCTATGTAGTTGGACCTGATTTATTCATGAGTATATATAGTATTTAGGATAAGCTACTAAATAAGAATGGAAAAAAGTACTACAGTTACTACAGCATTCTTGTCATAATTGTGCTGTTTAACAAAATAAAACAAAACTGCAACTCGTGCATAATGCTTTTATTTGCTTGTCAGCATACTTGTAAATGTTTCCATTAGTTTTTTTTAACAGAATCTCATCTAAATGTACTTGTAAAAAAAATATGCATCACATGTTACATGTTAATTTGAATTCTCCATTTATACATGTCACCAGTATGAATTCCATTGCTTCTGGTTGTTCTCAATTAATGAATGACTTCTGACCTGTTGCAGGGAACAACCGCTAAGACCTCAGAGAGTAAAGCAGTTGTTCCAAGAGGAAGTAGAGGAATGGTTCCAGCTGGTGGCAAGAGTGGCCCTGTGGCCATGAAAAAAGAGGGTGGAATGTTAGTGCCTGAAGGTTTGAGAATTCATGTTGCAATAGTTTCATTAATTATTTGCATGAATCAAACCAATTTTAAGAACAAAATAATTTGAAAACTTTGGGAACAAGCTATGGATTTATCTGGACCTGAAAAGATTTTGTAAATTAAAGGAAATATTCTTTATAACCTTTTGTCCTGTGTGTGTGTGTGTGTGTGTGTGTGTGTGTTTATGCATTGCCCTGTGACCATGAAAAAAGAGGGTGGAATGTAAAACATTTAACAAAACGTTAACATTGGCAGTGATGGCACTTTATTATGCAGGTGATGGTTTTCTGGGATTTTCTGGGACTACATAAAAACATTTGGAATTCTATGCTAGTAGCCGTGGAGCAGTAGTATTCCTTTAGAAACAATTTTTTCAAAGGGCAGGACAGCTTAAGTGTCTCTAAAAATTTTAACCCTGAAATATTCTTCCGAATCCTTTGATCCTTTGTGAGAATGACTTTTGCATTAAGAAGGCCATTAACATACAACAATCAATTTTGCCTTTGCATTTAGAAATATATTTGTCTATCATTATTGGAACTTGGATATTGACATAAACTAACTGTATCCTTTCTTATAGATGTTTACAATTGCTTGATATAATGGCAGATCATGGTCAAGATTTAAATACACCTTACAAATTAAAGAAATAATTTTGTTTTGCTGACCCTGCAAATGCTTCCCCTCCCACCAGTCATTATTCTTGTGCCCCAACTATGATAGCTGAAAGAGGTATATTGTTTTTGATACATTACAGCCATTATGTTCCAAGTTAATATGTTCTGTTCATCCTGAATCCATTTGTGCATGATAACAAAAAAAATTATAAAAGTTTAAAGTAATTTTGGTCATAAATAGAAAACAAGATTAGATTTTTTTGCCATTGCAGCAGGTTTTCAGAAATTTGTAAAATTACTTTTGCAACTTTTTCTCCTAAATGTTTGTGGCAAAAACCTAAATAGCATGATTGGGGTGGCCAAGTGATCTAATTCTCTCGCCTTTAACAATCATTGCCATCTCACATGTCGGCATGGATTCAGGTCTTGGGCTCAACCGATGTGGGTATGTAGGAAAGCTTTCCAGTAGCTTCCCATGGGTTCGTGGTTCTTACCAGGGTTTTCCTCCACCAGTTATCCTGGCTGCCATGTATAGCCTGTCTTGCTCTGAGAAATGGCATTAAATGCAAAACACAACAACAATCATGGCATGATTAAGCAAAACCATTTAAGGTAGACATATTTTGTAAGAATATTTATATTTTATACAGATTTTCAAGCAATATTTATACATTTTGCATATTTTAAAAACTTCATTGACTTGGACTTCTTAGCACAATTGAGCAAACATCACTTGAGGTAGACAAGTGAAATTTTGGTTTCGTTCACATTTTTTAAAGTTTTTGGACACTTTGGACAAAATCCTTCTTGGCACAGTTGAGTATAAACCACTTGAGTTAAATGAAATTTGATATACATATCTGATTCATTATGTAGATGACCTGATTAAATTCTGATGTTATTGCAACTATTTTTCCAATTTTGTGATAGTTTTATATTTTGGGGACTTTAGATTTGGGGGATGGGGTCTGCAGTGAGGGCATACTTGTTTTACATATACAAATCTTGTTTAGTCATAATCCTTGTATTATTGGTAACAATTTCTGTTTTGCTCAGATGCTTCTGTGTTAAGAAATTCAGTATTTAAAAAAAATACGTAATGATTGAAAACCTGAAAGACATTGTCCCAGGATTAGATTGCTTAACTGGATTATCCTAGCCTCATTCCTTTATGTATACACTCCCGCCATAAGGTACAGCATATAATACTGTGATGTCCTTCCACCTGTTGTCAATAAAATTTCTGCAGAACAACTTCATTTGTTCACCATCTACATTATACCAAACTTTGTGGATGGCATTTGTTCAGTATAAGGAAAAACCCTTTCAAACTCAAAGAGTCTGTGACTAAAAGAAGGAAAATATTTTCTGCATTAACTCGAGTTCTCTGACATCTACAGTAACTAAACTTTGTGGATGGCTTGCACTTGGTGTAAGGAAGAACCCTGTTTATTTTTCAAGTTGAAAGGTCAAAGGTTAAGGTCACTATGACTGAAAGAATACAAAATATGACTTACATACAATAACATTAGGTTAGCCTGACATACCTTCAGCCAGGTATGTGCATCCACCCCCAGGATACAGACCTGATAAGTGATTTTTAAAGCCACACCCTATGTTGTAAAACCATGTTTTGGGTCAGATCTGGCCCACAGGGCCTGTTGTTACAGGTCTGCCTTAAACCAAACTATGTGGATGGCTTGCACTTAGTCTAAGGAAGAAGGCTGTCTATTTAGGGATCAAAAGTTCAAAAGTCAATGTCACTGTGATTACTAAAATTTGTGTTTGGCTTGCACATGGTGTAAGGAACAAGTCTGCTGATTTTGAGAGTCATTGTAATACAGGTGAAATGATTCATTAATACAGTCAAACACGGTTATCTCGATTACATTGATGGTATCAAAAATTGTCGACATAACTGGGTCCCAAGATATCATGGTTCATAAAAACCGGTAATGTAATTTTAAAGATGTCCTTGACCTTTATTCCTGTCTCATACTCTTAGGTTTACTGGAACGTTGCCAATAAATAGGTCATAGTTTTAAGATTAGTAATTGCTTTATTTGTGTGCATTTTAACTTTGATAACAAGTGTTGTGATTTCATAACCCTTATGACAGAATTCAGATTCCAGCTGTGCATAGCAGACAATACAAAAAGAACAGTATTGTTCATAAATTACTCACAAGTATGTACATGTATGTGTGCTCTCTGTAATATACATACTTTATTTTCTCTTTTAATTCACAGTTAATGTATATATTGCAGTGAACGTATTATAGTTTTAATAATCCTCAGTAAATAAAATAACCTTACCTCTGAAGAAGAAAAAAATATGATCTTATGCTAACCTGACCACATCTATGTAAGCAAAATGGATTTGCTTGCGTCTTTGCAAATGAGAGAGAAATATGATATATATGTACCTATAGCTGCCATGAATCTAAATACAGATATTATATAATGGAAACTGATACGCTGTAATATGTCACTATGTCAAATGTTACAGAATGAAGACAAAATCAGAATTAAAAAGAAATGTTAATAAACATCCGACTACATCTATTACAAGTTAATGGGTAAAAGAAATGATTGGGTTGTTTTTTCTCTCATTCAAATGGCTATTGAGATGCACATGTGTGCTCTAAATGGGACGTATTTGTTATTAAGATTTAAATTTTTTTTAAAACAATTCAGTGATTTTCAGATGCTGAATAAATTCATAATACTGTTCTAAAAAAATGGTAGTCTCGTTTTATGTACTGTATAATTCATTGTCAACCAACACGTGTAAATAGGCATTTAACCATGACATGCTGTCCAGCAGCACATGGCTGTTACAGCATTTACATGCTACATGTACTTAAATTGGCCCAGAGTTTGGGCTGCCTCAGTGCCCAAGACAACAAACAAACTTCTTAATGAGGCTACCAAGGGAAAGAGGCTACTCAAAGGGAAATGAAAACCTGTCAGTAAGTTTTTTTTAATAATTAATTCAGAATATGTTAAACTTGTACTATTTTAAAATTCACCTGAATTCCAAAATAGAGTAATGCATTTAATTATGATAAACATGCTGAAAACGGAACTTGTATGACACAGTAAATTTGTTCCAATCACCAATTAACTATGGAAAATGCAACCTTGATCAGATTTCATTACCTTAATCAGAAATGTCTTGAATCAGTGGTTGATTGGCATTACTCTGGAAGAACTTTATAATTTTGTACACATGGATGATGAAGCAATAGGGAAATGGCTGAACGTATTACAAAAATGAAATTGGTAAGTGTTGCCGGTGCCGAGCATATGTATGAAAACATAAGTGTTTTTGAATTGACTCGTCGAAATAAGCAGGTCCACATGTTATTTTGGACTACAAATTATTCCTGTCATAACCAGGTTATCAACTTAACAGGGGTCGAGATAAGCAGGGAAAAATTAGTTTAACAAAGAAGGATTTTCTTCACAACTGGACTGAAACACTTGACATGAATAGGTTCTTGAGATAACTGAGGTTGAGATGATAAGTTGGTTTGACTGTTTCGATATATTGATACATTGATACTTTCTTCATACCAATACACTTATTGATGCAAGAGCTGGAGAATTGATGCAAAACAATACTTCTCCTATACAAGTTATTTTAATATTTGGGAGTCACGAATAATTATTAGTAGTTTAGCTTTTCAGTCTTTAAATTGAGGACTCATTGGAGACAGATGTCGCAGACACAAGCACTCATTTTTGCCAGGAGAAAAGAAAAACTTATTAACAACACCCGCTTGCCTTCTAACAAAAGGTGACATGGTTTGTAATGTCCCATCCCCCCACCTTGCCGATTCCATGCCATTTATCTTATACCATCTGCATGTTCATCATCAAGGAAATATTCCAAATGTACTCCCCATGTATAAAGAAGTACTTAACTTATCATTTAATTGATACTTCTACATGAAGTTACTCGGTTGATTCATATCATGTGTGTTTGGATATATTTAGATGGCTGCACTGCCATTGTGTCACACAATGAAATATTTTACATGGAATTCTGGTTGGTGGTTTTTGTTTGTTCCAGTCCAGTGTAAAAAAGCCCATCAAGCAGATGTTGATGTAGTTAATTCCTTATGTGACATGCAGGAAGTATTGGCAAAGCAACAGTGCTAAAGTGGTTATTAAATAATCTGTAAAGAACTTAAATTGTAGCAAATTTGGACTGTCTCATTTTATGTTGAGATATTTAATCAGTGACTGAATGTACCAATGGGAAAAATAACATTAGTACAAAATCAGCAAGGGGACAGATTTCAAACCACACAAGTTTGCCACCTTGCATAAAGTTTTATTTTTTTATATATATAGAAGTGGAGTGGGTATCATGATTACGTTTCCTTCTTCACTAACTGAAACAAGTGCCTGTTGTTTGCATCTGCAGGAAATACAGTGTGTCTAGATTTTATTGGTATTCATCCCCACTCCCACACTGAATTTGTTCTAGATGAGATTTTCCTCACATGAGGAAATTGTACTATTTCTTCCTTTTTGAAGATAAGACTGTAATGTCTTGCAAGTTTAAGTGAAGACATGAAATTGGTAATAAAATGGTTTTAAAACAAAGGGTGTGGTGGCCTAGATGAGCCATGCATCCAGTCAAATTGGGCAGTCTGAAATAACCTATATGGTTGAATAAAATCACTTGCAACTAACAGGTAGTCTTTTGAAAGTATTTTTGTTGTTATGGGTGAGACTGGCTTCAAAATAGATACTTAGTCTATGTATGTCTATAAGCTGTATACTGGAAATACATCCATTATGTCAACTCACATAAAAGGGCACCAACTACCACTGACAAACCTTCTAAAGATGGAAAGATCATCAAGTTGATATGTATATCAATAATGTATCCTTTCTTAGGCTGTTTATCATGAATAGTATTGATACACAGCACAGGTGTCATTTCACCCCTTCATTTTAATGACACCTCACCTTGGTAAGTCAGGTCCACAGGACAGACATTGATCTCTCTTTGCAAAATGTGCCAACAGATTAGAGTCTGCATTGTCAACAAACTATGCACCAGCAGATCTGGGTCTTTGCAATTTACCATTGGACTGGGCGTATAACCAGGTATATTTGGTAGATCATGAATAGACAATGTTATGCAAGAGTTATCATCCCTATGAAATAACATCACAGGAGCGACTGAAAACCTGTCATTTTCAGTCATAATTCTTTCAGTATGAGTTTGGGATGGGGGTAGCCAACCCAGGCTGACCTTATTGGGTATCAAACCCGTGACCCTTGCATTACTAGTCTAGTGTTCTACCAACTGAGCTACCATGATCCCCCAAATAAAATTTGTATTTGGATGTTATATTTCATATCCTGAACTAGCTGCATTTGCAACAGCTTCAAGAGGTCTTCAGATCATCTATCTGGTTTGCAAACATTTTGCCCCCTTTAGTCTTGTCTGCTTAGACGTTAACATTTTTCCCCTTTAGTCTTGTCTGCTTAGACATTAACGTTTTCCCCCTTTAGTCTTGTCTGCTTAGACATTAACATTTTTCCCCTTTAGACTTGTCTGCTTAGACATTAACATTTTTCCCCTTTAGTCTTGTCTGCTTAGACATTAACATTTTTCCCCTTTAGTCTTGTCTGTTTAGACATTAACATTTTCCCCCTTTAGTCTTGTCTGCTTAGACATTAACATTTTTCCCCCTTAGTCTTGTCTGCTTAGACATTAACATTTTTCCCCTTTAGTCTTGTCTGATTAGACATTAACATTTTCCCCTTTAGTCTTGTCTGCTTAGACATTAACATTTTTCCCCTTTAGTCTTGTCTGCTTAGACATTAACATTTTTCCCCTTTAGTCTTGTCTGCTTAGACATTAACATTTTTCCCCTTTAGTCTTGTCTGCTTAAACATTAACATTTTTCCCCTTTAGACTTGTCTGCTTAGACATTAAGATCTGTCTTCTTTCCTTTTTTTTGTAGGTTACACAGTCAGGAAAATTGAGCCTGCCAAAAATTATGATGTTGAGTCCTTTGCTAGAGCAATGAATCCTGACTTTGCACCTCGTCTGAAGAAACTGTTTGATCCTGAGACAGAGGCAGCTGTGGAAGCTCAGAAAACAGGTAGTTACTATATTGGCACATTTTTAACCCAGATACAAAGAGCGTATACTTAGCAGATCTGATCTGTCATTGCATAATGAGCAAACAGATCCATATTTATCATATTTCACATAATACTTGCACATTCCTCAACAAGTGGACATGCCCATTTTTTTGTGTTAAAACTTAACCAGAGCTAATCCAATCTCGAGCATTCATTTCTTGATCTCACTGTGCCTCTTGTAGCTACTAAAACAAACTTTGAACATCTTGAGTTTCTTAGAACTTAGTACTATACATGTCTGCTGCCTCATTTTGCAGGTTTTGTTAAGTTAAATCAGTTTCAAAAATGAATTTATAGCCATTTGAGCATTATTAGACAGATATCCCCGTTTGAATATGACATTTCCACAAGTAATTGTGGGTAAATTGTTTGCACAGAATTATGGGTTTAGGTTTCTTCTTGGTAAAATGTTTCATTGCAGCTATAGGGTGTGAACTGTTAAAAGTTGAATATTGCACCAGTTTACTCACCCTCAGAAATTATCTTCTTTACTTTAACCCTGATAATATAAAAGGTTATGTGTGTGTGTGTGTGTGTGTGTGTGTGTGTGTGTGTGTGTGTGTGATTTGGATTTTTAATGTAGCTTTAACAATTATTCAGTCATATCGCTATGCTGTCTGCAGTGTGGCAGTTTATAGTGGTATCTAGCATTGAGGCATCATGCTGCAGACATGTTGCATCATGTCCCACCCAGTCACATTAACCTGATACCAGGCCAACCAGTCCTAACACTAACTTCTTAATGCTGAGCACCTAGCAGGGTAGCTGTTAGTACCATTTTTATAAGTCTTTGGTATGACTGCTGGGGTTCGAACCCACGACCTCCCACATCCTTCTACTAGGCCACTCATAAAAGGTAGTTCTTTTATACTGGGCATACGTTTTTATTATAGATCAAAGCCTTTTCTCTTAACATTAATGTGTCCAGTCTTATGTCAACTGCATCTTTAATCATACAACAATTTTTTTATATAAAAATTTGCTCAAAAAACTAAAGTTAATGACCAAGAAGCCCAAACTATTATAACAATGGTGTCTTTGTGATAATTTTAAATGTACAGTTTTTCTGATAAATGTAGCTTTTCTGATCCACTGTCACAAGAGAGTCAATAAACTTGTAGAGTAAATTCAGCTTCACATTAATTAGATGGGACACTAAGATTTGTACCAGTCATTTTGACTCGCCAATTGCGCAATAGTTGGTCTTTTCACAACTGTCAATTAGATACTGCTTATCAGTGATCACAATGGACTGTTGATTGCTTAAAATGTGAATGAACTAATAGTTCTTGATGTAGTTGTCTTGCTACTGCTTCTGACACCCAGATGTTTTTGTTTGCATAACATTTTCCAATTCATGTTGTTCAGGGCTGTTCCAGTAAAACATATATCCCCCCAGGGGATGGCACTTCAAAAAAACTTATGTAGGGGGTTGTGTTTCAAACTATTTTGATTCTGACAGTGGAAGGTTGGTTAGGAAAATCACTTCTGTTGTGGGTTGTGTTAACAAAATGAGAAATTGCTGGTGGGGTTGTGAGAAGAAAAAAAAGCGAATGTATATTTCAAATCGCATCCAACCCCCTCCTAGCGGTCTAACGTGAATAAAGCATTGGTCAGAAAATGATGCCAGAACACGCGAGTGCACGTAATTGTACGAATTTGCATACTTTTAAAGCAGTGGTACGCGTTCAGCAAATTACGTCAACGTCGCGTATATAAAAAATGTGCTATGCGCAGTATGCAATTTTTATTAAACTGTT
Source organism: Sinohyriopsis cumingii (assembly GCA_028554795.2). Lineage (NCBI taxonomy): Eukaryota > Metazoa > Mollusca > Bivalvia > Unionida > Unionidae > Sinohyriopsis > Sinohyriopsis cumingii. Next base: position 63,301,635 of record CM068827.1, read on the forward strand.
AACTTTAAAAGTGCATTTTGCAACGTAATTTAATTGGTTCATTGGGCTTTGGAACAATGGTAGTTTTAACCTTACTTTCATCATGGAAGTTTTACAAATGCGTGTTTTGAATAAGGGCCACACAGGAAACCAAAATGGCTGAATCACAACACAGATTGTCCTCAGACGACGTTTTCAGTCAGCAAATACTGGCTGGTGATAGCTATGATGACAATGAATTTCATGTATATCGGTCTGTTGGACATTGGGAAAATGTCACTGGAAATACCAGTGTGTGATTTTGAGCCCAAAATTGATGTTGAGTGCGAGTCCGATGTATGTGTTGGATGGACAATATGCCGGTTATTATTTATTAAAGATACCCATGTCTGAACAAGTAGACTATGGGAATGTTGGACTTAAAACCCTACTAAAGCATTATGGAAGAGAAAAATCTGGCATTAGAGGCAGCAAAGCACTGATTCAAGGAAGTGAATCTTTTGCAGAGTTCATGTTAGTGAAAACTGACAGAGGTCTCGGAAATGCTTACAATCATGCGTATTTGGACGCCAATTATTTTTACTTAGGTTGCTGGTAAAATTCAAAGACTTGCCAGTCCTGTTTCAGTCACCTGCATAGTGGGAAAATGTGTTGATCACTAGCTGTGCTGATATTTACAATGACAGAATTTAGTGGCTGAAAGCCCCCCTCCCGGCGTCACCATTATAAGAGTACATGAAAAGAACATGCTGCAATAGCTGGGCAGCAAGATCAAAGGCTTTGACTGGCTACTGGGTGGGGAAAATCTGCTGATATTTACAGTGCTTGAATTCAGAGGCAGAAATACCCAGAGATGTACATGTGGTCATTTGTAACAGTACATCAAATAAACAACTTTAGCTTTCATTATTGTGTTCGTTTCCAAGTGTAACAGAATAAGCAGTGCACGTGACCTCTGACTTGTTGAGACTGAGACCTGATTGCAGTTCATTGCGGTTCACTGACGAAAATTGTAATGAGATTCAGGAGAGTGCTAAAGTTGCTAGAACTGATAGTTTGGAAGGGACATTAGCCAAGTGTAAGAAAGTGTGTGATGCTTAGCTTACTGCTTTGAACAAGACCTTCCTTGGATCGAAAATTTCAGACTCACTCTGATGGACAAACAAGAGCTATGTCAGTGTTATAAAGAATGTAGAAATTAAACTCTATGGCAACCAGTAGTTCTTATAATTTGCATAGTTTTCTGAGAGGGGACTGCAACTTTTGCTGGTGGGACTCATATTTTTACCAAAATGGCAGCCATGGACTATCAGTTTTAAAATCCTAATGAGACCTCTGGTTCAAAACTTTTCTTTTTGGAACAGAGATATCGAAGAGAGAATACCCATGGGGCCATACCTGTGAGATGTTGAAAATTGCACAACCATAAAGAACAGTAACTTGTTCAAGCTAGTTATGCATATGTGTTTCAGACAGCAGGCAATGAAAGGAGTTCTCAGCACAGAATAATATTCGTACATAGAGGAGGAGGAGATCATATTAAATTCAGAAACAGTTAGCTGATTAATGCTCATAGGGAACATCAGAGAATCCCCATACAACTTAATTAAGTGTGTAGATCTCTAGTTGGCAGAACCACTATGGCAACAAAAGAATAAAGAGACAAACTTTTATATCATGCAGATGTATGACCAAATGAAGTATATGCTGTCTATGTGCAAAAATTAAATGACATTAAACATAAGAGACTGATCTGTGTAAACTCAAAGCAAGATGGATAAAATTTGTCCTGTTTGTGTTCGGTTCTACCTATGTATAGTTTGATTATGGTGGTATTTTCTGCAGACCTTTTGACACTTGATTCCAAGCCATCATTTAGTATTTGTATTACAAAATGGATAACTCAAAAAGTCTAATATCTAGTACACTACATTTTTAAGCAGTGTCATTAACTAATGATGAAATTGATGAAAAAATACTTGATGTCATTCTGATATATGGATTCTTTACTACACTACTAATCTGTTCATCCTGATTCTTTATTTTTTACCATCTCCTTTAGTCTTATTGGTACCAGTGCTTTTAATAAAATTGTAACTTCTGTTTTCTTGCAATCTAAATATTTGTAATGATGTGTTATTGTCAAAAGGTAAAATGTGCTTAGTGTTGTAAAATCTAAAACTATTAATTAGCAAGGGACTAAAGTAAAAAGTGGGCAGAAATTATTGCCATATTACAGTGTTGTTAGAAAACAGAATAGTTGTACAAAATGTATTTAGCTCTCGTATTGTCACCACATATTCTACTTAAATAATAATATCATTATTTCTGTATATTCCTATCAGTATTTTCCCAGTGGTAGTAATTTTCTTGTGCAATTATTTACACATCAAGAATTCTCACCGTATCATTAAAAAACAATGTAATCTGCACCAAATTGAGCTGTTTGAGAAGAAGTTAATTTTTTAAACCTAAAAATCACTGAAGCTACGAGTTCTTGCATTAAAGTCTCACATTAATAACATTTGAAGTAGCCACAATAGTAGTTTAGGATGCAACTGTACTAATTTCACCTTTGGTATATCCAAATCTTGAATGTGATGATGGAACATAGCTCCAGAATAAACACATCAATTTTAGAACCTGTTCATTGACTATGAATCAAGTATCCGAGTCCAACTGAATTGTTAGAAAAATTTTAATTCTTTTGACTACATCGTAATTAGCTGTCAAATATGGAGTAAGCCTATGGTCTTTATGCCATCCCAACCAAGACCCCACCAATACCACGTGACCATGCCCAATGATGTCAAAGTAATATTCGCTATACAACTAGAGATGACATCTCTTCAAGAATTTTGATTTCAGTAGAGCTGTAACAGAGTGGAACAGTAAGAAAGAGTGACAGATATTTAAGTGTTAGGGAGATATTTAACAATGGCTATTCCTCCTGCCATGACTTCCTCATTGGAGATCACACACACACAAAACTTAGAGTAAATCCTGAAATCCTGGCAGCATCCCTGCATGGGAGATAACTTGACTATTCGATTTTATTGGTCTGTGGTTATCCCATGGTATTTCTGTTTCTTGAACATTATCTTACAGTGTGTCCAGTCAGCATGGTCGAAAAAGGCTTACAACCATTGAGAGTTGTTAAAGGACTCACATTACTACAGATGTGAAAGAACAAGAACCATACTGTAAATCAGTGAAGATAAAATAGAGTATATATGGGTTTGACTGTCCCTGATTGGTTGATAATGAAAGTAAGATTTTAGTAAAAACAATCTTTTGAGAGCTTCTCCTACTTGTAATTGAAAAAAGTGAGGGACATTGTTTTATTAACATAATTTCTGTCCCTTTACAGACCCGAGTTTGGATGACTCATTACTAAAATCAGCAGCTGACTCTTTGGTGCAGTATTGAAAGCACACATTTCAAATTTGTATAGATCCAGAAAATGGTGCGGCTGTTATGGTTTCTTTTCACAAAAGCTGTTGTCATAGATGTGTCTATACTGATACAAATTTGATCATGAGCACTCAAAATTTTAAGAAACTGAATTTTAATATCATGGTGTTTGCAAAGGTTTACAGTGGGAACTGAATTTGTCCTGAACACTTGAGTTTTGTGCAGAAATATGGAATCCAAACAGAATACATCCAGAAATGTAGAGGTTTTCAATCTTGGATTTAGTCTCCCCATTGCGTTTCACACTGATATGCATATTCACAGAACATTTGTATAATAGCAGGAAAAATAAGTGAGAAATTTAGATACATATCATAAACAAGACAAACAGTATGTTGGGGGGACAAGATCATAAGAACAGGCTGGAATGGAAAAGTATAATAGAAACAATAATGAGTAGAAGTGTGCCTCTTTTTTTATGTGCGCAACATTATTTTCTCAGCCTTAGTAAGAAATTTCATCAAAAGGAAGACAATAAAGGGTGTACAGTTAACTAAACCAATATGAATTTAGCTACTTAAAAGCTGTATCAAATTGATTTTAACCTTCTGGTCTGTTTCTGTCCATTCTGGTGATATGTCCAATCAATATGGTTGGAAAAATATTTGGCAGATTTAAAAATTGAAAAATCTTTTGGCAGATTATGATTATACACTACTTCTGCCTGAGAGATGTGAATAATTTTATTTCTTGGTTTGTTGATTGTGGTTGTTGCTCAGTTCAAATGCATCATTGAAAAACATTGATGCATTCTCATACTTTGTTACAAATATTTATTACAGATGCATATCTCCAGATATTGGTGAATATAGCTTGAATAAGTTATAACAGTTCTAGTTGGAACAATGAACATTGTTAGAGAAAATTTAAGTGAGCTAAAATGTAAACTTTTCGGCAGTGTGTGATGCAGGATTGCTCAAGACTTTTCCATCTCATATGCTCACCATGAAAAATCCATTTGTACCAACTGATGATGACTTTTAGGTAACTGTCAGAAAGGCATAATTGATGATATTCAAAGGTCTACAAAAATTACTTGAGTCAAAAGTTATAAACACATGCAGCTGTGGCAAAAATGATTGACTAGTACCTTTGCTGCTGTTGCCACAGTTGATTAGTTGGTTGATTTAGTTTGGCTTGATTTGTTTTTTTAAAAATATTTTTTAACAATTTATTAGGTGGAGGAAGAACCCTGAAAGACCACCAACCTAAACTGATTGATCTGTGACACAAACTCAGTCTGTGAGATGTGCAAGTGATGTAAAAGCAAGCACCTTAGCATACTTGGGCACATGGAGCCTCTGTTGATTTGACATTTATCTCCAACAGCCGAAGTCATTTAGACATAAGATCTCAGGGTTTCGGTAGATCATTATGGCCTTTACACCATTTTCAGATGAAGAGAATCTATATATGGCAGCCAGTTTTACTGCTGAAGAAAATCCAAGTCCTTTTGAGACACCAAACACCACTTATGTAGAACCACTGACCTTCCACATGTAACTGGCAACATTCTCATTTACACATTGGAGGCAAGTAATCACATGACAAGCATCATGTACCACTGCCATGGAAGCCCCTCGGATCTGTATCACAAGACAAGCATCTTATACCACTCTGCCATAAGAGCCCCTCAGGCCATAGGTATAAGTCTCATATGAAAGACTAGAAGTGGGAGATAGAACCTGTGACAACTGGATTGAAAGTGCAGAATGTTACTGCTAGGCCATCAGTGATGATGATGATGCTGCTGACAATACAGTTAACTGCAATGACATTGATTTTATGAGTACTCTGGGAAAAATGATTCCTTGACTTTCATCCATTTTTAAAAATCTAACTTACGATATAAAAATTTTTGACTTGCTATATTTTTTTTATAACTTTATATTAGTCTTGCAACAAGGCATAAAAATAAGACATCGGTAACTGAAAAAGATGTTCTTACAAGAAATGATATAGTGTAAAAGTAGACAGAAATAATGCAACATCGCTTCCACAGGCATCAGTGGGTTTTTTTTTCTGACAAATCATATATTATAAGTTTACCAAAACATTTATTGAAAAAAATGATAACAAGGAATCATAGAATCTGACCACACATTTAAAGCAATACAAGATTTAACTATTATTCTAATCAAAGCAGCATGCCTGAGAAAGAAAAAAAGCAAGACATTGTGATCACTTTAGTAAACACAGTTTAGTAAGGATACAAATTCATGATTTCTGTATTAGAATAGAAATATCTATTATAAAATCTGTATTCGTGGATGTTAAATTAATAGGTATTAAGGGACTGATCAATGACATCTACAAATAATAAGCCACCATGAAAATTTGTGATTTCACAGTATCAGAGACATACTTGGCTGACAGACAAACAAAAGGACAAAAGATTGATTATAATGAATGAATACAAATAAAAATATGCAGTAGATTATATGATCTATAAGAATTCAATAGATTACCTCCAGCCAGCTGTCATTTAAATTGCTTCTGTCCCCAACCCAATATTAAAATTGCTTCTACCACCCACTAACCCATAGCCAGAAATTATGTTTAAAAATTATGCTTCTGTAGGGGGCAGTGTTTTTCGATTAAAACACATCTGACGGTGGATCATAATTTTTTTAAATTGCTTCTGTTGTGGGTTGGTTGAATTTGAAAGTGCCTTCCCCCCTGGGGGGTATATGTTTTACTGGAACATCCCTCAAGCTTTTCCTACCTTTAGCCCATTTTTGAGAAATTTTTTGGTATTACATCAATCAGCAGTGTAGTTGCAGTTTGCATGTAAATTTCACAACAAAATGTGTAATTTTAATTAAGTTGATATGTTAATGAGTAGGTAGAGCATACTTGACTGATGCTAGCAATTTGTCAGTGCAGGTCTGCTATGTATTACCACTAGTATTATCATAATTATCTCCCCTTTTCATTGTAAAGTATACCTTTGCATACAGAAACAGTTATCATGGTATTCAATATTCATGGAAAATGAGTTAGTTTAGTTGATAAAATTTTATATCAATCTTTGATCCTTTATAGGAATATACATTGGATGGAGGTGTCCAGAGTTCAAGCATGACTGTCAGCGGGTGAACAAAATGTCCAAATGTTTCTGTGGTCATCTCCTTGGAGAACATGATAAGTATACAGGTATATAACAATCCAAATTATCTAACATTTAACACTCATTTTCTTGAAAGATGAAAACAAAATTACCACCAATTGTTTTTAATAAGATATTGGGAATGGACAAAGGCCCATCATTTTGGATGAAATATAGGATCAGTATGGAATAATATTTGTATGAATTTGTTGCTAAAATTTAAAATCTACATAATGTTGATATGGGGATTGGGATTAGAAATTGTTTTAGATAACTTTGATCTTTACAAAAAATTCCCAACATGATCTGACTTCTCAAAGTTCAGCTTATGCTGTTAAATCTTTGTTTCAAGGTAACTGAATCCCAGAAAACTTTCTTGAGCCTGTTTCATTTAAAATGTGTTTTTTATTGTGGGATTATGAAATATTAAATCGCTATGATTCATTTCATTAACCAGTAAATTTCAGATTTTGTTATTCTTCCTGGTACAAGATGCAAATATAAATAACTTAAAAAGCAACACAATCATGTGAAGTACCAAAAACAAAATGTTTTTTTAAAATTGATGTTGTAGCTGTTGAATATACCTTGAGTGTGAATAACCGATACTCACAGATGTGGCATGTTGAATATACCTTGAGTGTGAATAACCGATACTCACAGATGTGGCATGTTGAATATACCTTGAGTGTGAATAACCCATACTCACAGATGTGGCGTGTTCATAGTGGATGAAAGATTTGATTGAAATAAGGTAATCACAACAGAGTTTAGTACTGCAAACAATAGTTTCTCACACACAGATCAAGGGCAAGTAGTTTTTGAAGAATTACTTTCCCCAATTAACATCCAATTTGTCCTGAAGAGTTTTCATATACAATCTTAGAAAATCAATAGGTGCTTTGAGTAAGTAGTATCCAGAAAATGAGTGGCTCTTGTAGGATTCAGACAGGCCCCTGGTAAAGGGTTATCATACTATTTGCTATACTATTCAGTTACTATGAGGGGCCCTTGTAAGATTCAGACAGGCCCCTGGCACAGGGCTGTCATACTATTGGAGTACTGGAGTTCAAGTACTATGAGGGTCCCTTGTAAGATCCAACAGGCCCCTGTCACAAGGCTGTCATACTGTTGCAGTACCAGATTTCAAGTTTTCGTGGAAAATCAGTTTGCTTAAAATCTTGGTCTAAGGAACAATGCTGATGATTTAGGGGTCCAGAGGTCAAAGGTAAATATCACTGAAAAATGAAGGAAAATGGTACCTGCACAATAACATTAATAATATATTACAGACCTGGTCCAAACATTGTGGATAGTTTGCCCTTCTGGTAAGGAAGAGTCCTACTGATTTCAGGGTCAAAAGGTCAAAATTCATTAATGATAGTCTTGCAGTACATAAGGCAGAGTATATTATGTTACGATGTTGTTTGGGTAACCATATGTCCATGTGTATATCCATCAGTTACAAAGTTGGTTTCTGCTCAGTAACTTGAGTTTTCAGCCAGCTACAATTACCAGATAGCTTTCACTTGGATTGGGGAAAAAGTATATTAATTTTTTAGTCAAAAGATCCAAATGACAAGGGCACTGTGACTGAGAGAACAAAAATGGTTTCTGCACAATAACATCATCACTCACCTCAACCAAAGGGTAGGAAGAAGTCTTTTGATTTTTGGAAATGAAAGGTTGTAGGACACTATGATTGAAAGAAGAAAATTTGTGTCCTCAAAATAACATTAGTTCTAAATAACGGTACTGACCAAATTTTATGGATCACTTGCACTTACTGTGAGGAAGAAAAATATTTTTTGCATAAAATTGTCAGTTGTCAACTGTCCACAGTACAGATTTTGGACCACGACATTCGACAAGAAAACCTTGTTTGCAAGATTAAGCATAAATCATCTGAAGTAGGTGAAATTTGGTGAGCATATTTGTATTCATTGTTAGATAATCCAGTTATATTTTCAATGCATTATACAATTGCTTTATCACAATGTTTCATACTTTTCTAGTTTACAAATTGTTAAAACTTGTTGAACTTGTATTTTTGGGTGGAAAACTTTTTTAGCACAATAAAGCAAACACCACTTTAAGTAACAAATAAATTGGTATGTGTGTTTGTGTGCATATGTAGATGACCTGATTAAATTTTCATGCCATTATCACAGTGTTTCATACTTTTTCTACATTTTTTACTTTCTTGGACAATTTTTGCCTGCAGTATGGACAAACACAAATTTAGTTGGTACATCACTATATAACAACACTCACTTTCTCTTTGATTTTCCAGGTCACAGTGTTAGAGTGCCATGTAAACAAATGAATTGTAAATGCAAGGCATTTGCCTGGATACCTTCTAGAGCTGAAGATGTTGGAGAATTTTGGATGCAGCGGCGGCGTGATTTTGAACCCAGTACATGGAGGGCTAAATGCAGATGTAAACACACTCATGAGGAGCATGACCCCACAGGCTTGAGACGATGCAAAAGTAAGGGCAAGTATTGCTTTTCAATTACTGTATATACTTGTGTATAAGGTTAGTCCAACTGCAAACATGAGAGGCCCTTATCAGCTGTCACATTATGTGCCACCAGATCAGGGTCTGTGTTTGTTTTACTGTTTTGGTTTAACAAGCTGCATGGACCTAGATTTTCTGGCAAATCAGAGTTTATGTAGATTTCAGTTACATGTGGGTATTATTGCTTGAGTAAGCTGGTTTTTGCTGGTTTAATACCTTTGATTTTGTGATGTGAATCATACTCAGATTGATACATGCTTTGTTTTCACATGTGTTTTTCATCCTTAAGAAACATTCCATTCATCAGTATTTGGCATATATCAGTATTTGGCATATAATTTATTTACTTAATTATGAGTCATGTGAGAATAACAACATCAGCAAGGTTTGTTGCAGGCATATGTTTGCCAGAGCACAAAGGAAGAGTTTGTATAAGCCCTTATACTTAGAGTCTGTCAACCATCATTATCCTTCCTCTTCATTCCCACTGGAACATGAAGCATTCACTGCAGCTTTCCATTTGTCACAGTCTTGGGCTATCTATTTTGCCTCCCTTGAGGATATGCGGATGGTCTTAAGTTCAGTGTCCATGATTCTTCACCAAGTCATGGCTGGTCATTCTCATCAGCATTTGCCTTGAGGGTTCCAATCCAGGGCATGTTGTGCTGGTCTGTCTGCATTGTGCGTCCAGTCCAGCTCCACTTCTGTTCCTTAATGGTATTGGGATATGGGTTTCTATTGTGTCCTGAGTCATAACTCCTGGTTGGGGATGTGGTCTGGCAATCTGATCTGTCAGAGACAAGTATTGATGAAGATATGTTGCTTATGTTCCAGTTTCTTTTTGTGTGTCTCCAGGTCTCTGCCCTCATAGAGCAGCACTGCTTTGACACTGGAGCAGAACAGTCTTAACTTTGTTTTCAGGTAGGTGTTATCATTATTCCTGACTTGTGTGAGAGTCGTAAAGGCATGGTGTAGCTTGGCAATCCTAGCCTTGACGTCCTCATCTGTTTATTCTGAATTGTTTACAATGCTGCCAAGCTATGTGAACCTATCAACTTTCTCAAAGGCTAGACCCTCTTAGAAAATAGGCGCATCCTGGTTTTTATTGACTTACAGGCATTTTACCATGTTGGCTTAAATCTCCAGGCAAGTAGTTCTGGCTACAGTATGTAGGCCCTGTGTCGTTGATTAGATGTGTAGGAGTGTGTGACAGCAGTCCAATATCATCTACATATATACTCCCAGGCATATGATTGGTGCAAAATGGTTAAGAATTCGCACTCATGAAAAGCAGTGATGCTCAAGAACTCTTGCAAATTAATTTCAAGTTGTGCATATGACATTGTACTGGGTGCAATATATAACTTTATTCAGCCATTCACACTTAAAGTGCTTGTTGAACTGATAGAAATATTGTAGCACATGTCGCAATGTGTATTTTTTCATAACTGTTTACACATCTGGTTTTGGGCCCCGTAACAAGCATTGTGTCAAAGTTTGAACCTTGCATCAAGGAAGTTTTACAGATGTGCATTTATAATACGCGCTATCTAGAAGACCCAAAATGGCCTTTTTCAAGCATTGTTCATTTTTTTTCATCCAAAAGAAAGTAATTGTGAGCTGTGAAATAGGGTTCCAAGTACAAAACAATATTCTTACACAGATAGGAAACAGATTAAACTGAGAAACAATGAACCGATTATTGATTATACAACTAGAGGCAACATCTTTTAAATATAATTATTGGTGAAAGCAAGCATATTTGCCAGATGCTAGTGTCAGTAGAGGAAGAAGATACATCTCTGTTGTGTATGGCATGGCAGGTAGTAACTTTGTAGAGGCACTGCATAATCCTAACAATCCTTCTTTAGGAAGTCATAGTTTCTCAGGTTTTTCCAGATGGTTCTTCTATCCACCGTGTCAAAATGCTTTCTTGAAATCTACAAAATGTAATTATTGGGGTGACTGTTCTGTGGTACAGTGTGTTCGTATCTGGTCTGCACTAAATCTGTCAGTGGGTACCCAGGTAGTAGGGTATCAGCCCATTGATAATATCCTGGGTAATAAAATGTGCAGCTTGTACCCATTTTTACACTACCACCACAACCCCCAACCCCCCCCAAAAAAAACATGTTTCCAAGTTAAGACATAAGGTGAAGTCAGAAGCAAGCGAGACACAAGATAGCAATTACAGTTCGAAGCTCGTGTTGTGTGACTGTTGACTGCAGCACATTTATCCCATCCTTTCTGAAAAAGGCTTGCTTGAGTTGGTTTTCCTCCCTGATAGTTGCCATGTGATGTTGTAGAGCATGTCATTTATTTTCGCAGCTTTCTTTGCATCTGTGGAAAGCCTTTGGTAAGTTCACATTCATCTTTCCCAGTCCTTTTCTTGACTTCCTTATTCTTTTTCCTGTATTCAGACAGAAATTTGTGAATGTAACTGCTCTTGCAGTTTTTAGTGGATTGCTATGAATGTTGACAAATCGTTGTCTTGCAATTTTCAAAATGTTGATACACTTTCTTTTTTTTGTGCTATAGATTGATGTCCATCATGGTATAAGGGTGAGATGTTGAAGAGGCTGAGATCTAGTTCATGAGCAAATTGTTCACCATTGCTTTAGTCAGAGAAAATTTGGTGACTACTTGGGAAATTGTAGTGCCCAACTAGAATAATTGACAGTCATAGAATACAGTTGTAGTTAATTAGAGACAAATGCTGATGCTCAATTTGGTAGTTTTAAGTGGTTATATCATTTAACCCAGACATGATTTTATGTTAAAAATCCTTGTTATGTTATTTTTTATCAGGTTGTGGCTGTGGTCATTTTGACTCCAATTTTTTGTGTGCAGCCTGCGATAAGCACTGGGAGGACCATGAGACATTCTTTGAAACTGAGCAAATGAGGATTGAAAAGGGGCTTCCTGTTGGTAAGAAACTTCTGCAACTATAATATTCAGTTTTCTTTTTAAATTTTGTTTGTTTGGCTACTTATGGAGCAAAAAATTACAGTGTTCAGAACAGATTCAATGCTTGTTTTACTATTGATGTACCACATGTGGTAACCTGCAGAAGATTGTATTGTTATTGAAAACTTTGCAGTCATGTTTTGTCTTTCTTGAAACATATAAATTAAAAAATTTAGGATTGTAATCCATTGGAAGATTATTTCAGATACTGCAGATATATTATTATTTCAAAGATCATGTTTCTGAATGAAGCTCATCAAGAAACAGGTGCTAATTTTAGCTGAGTTTTGATTAAACGTTCTAGAACAAATGCAGTATCTTTGCAACAAAGTAACCCATTGACCCGAACATTTCCCAGTTCATAATTGAAAACATCCCAGTTTAAGATGTGACAACATTTTTAAGTTGATGACATCACAAGGTTATAGACATGATGTGCATATCATGACAAAATTGCAGGGGAGTCCACTTTTTAACAGAGAGCAGTTAAAATATTTTATGCAAAATTAGGCAAATCCTTTCATCAGATGAAAGCTGACTTGGATGTTGTTTGTGATCGTAAAGCCATTGGTAAATCTGGAATCAATAGATGGATGAAAAGTTTTAATGTTGGCTGGGAGATAGTTAAAGATGATGTATAAAAAGCTAGATCAAGAGCTTATCTTTAACTTGACATAGTTGATTCTGTGAAGAAAGACAGATGTGTTATTGGCCAGTAGGTGGAAGACATCTTTGGTGCTTCAAATAGAAGTACAGAGGAAATTCTGATCAGGGAATTATGAATGCTTTGTGTTTGTGCCCTTTGGGTAATCAGAATTGCTTGATAAAGAAGATGGATTTAAGGGTATAGATCTGCAGAGAATTATTATACATTTTCTAAGTTAAATCCTATAATTTCTTAAATAAGATCATAATATGTGATGAAACTTGAATACGCTTCTTTTAACCCAAGAGTAAGAGACAAAGCAGTGTATGGAAGCACACGCATTTACTATCATCTTTTAAAGCATGACTTTCCAGATCTGCTGAAAAGATTATGTGCATGATTTTCATCAGTACACGGAATAATTCTGAACTACATGGTACTAGAGAACACCACACTGAATGAACAAATTATGCTTTGACATAGTAATCAGATATTATTTTGGGAGGCTGTTTACATGAAGTGTTCAGACCTAATGAGGATGGCTTCATTTTGCAGCAAGATAATGGCCCCACACTCACTTGCAAATTTGTAATGTAGACATTACAAAAACATGGCATTGAAACCCCAAATCACCCTCCATACAGCCCAGATTAAGCTCCTTGTGACTTCTAGCTTTGAAAGATATGTTACAGCAGGACCATTATGAAAGCAGAGAAGAACAAAGGAATGCATTCAGAAGGTCACTGTGAATGCTGTCACATTACAGGCTGCAGGACAAGAATCAGAAAATGGGAGAATTGCATTCAGTTGAAAGGAAGTTACTTTGAGAGAGACTACTAAAATAATTGTAAATAGTTAAGTAACATTTTCTTTACAGTGTTATTATAGAACTTTCTGATCAACCCTGGTATTCCCTGTTGGCTAACTTATAACAGAGTATGTACACCTTACAAAATCTGCTTTAAGTTCCATACATGAAATCAATCTAATCTGAGTGTTGTTGTTTTTTTAATAATAAAAAACTTAATTACAACACGAGTATAGAGTATTATTGCTGTGAGAGAGAAATACCTTCAGATCTCATTGCTTAAACATTAATCTTCAGCTGCTGAATACCAACTAACCCATTCAAATGGCAGCATGAAGTTTGCTTTGTAATAAATAACTCACAGCAATAATACTCTCTTTGTACATTGGCACCACATGGTACTTTACCAATAGTCTATGACTAGTATCACTAATTGGCTGATTGATCAGTCTGTACCCATTACAGCAGACCATGCTGTAAACTATAAGGAAATTGTAATAAAGAAGGCAACATTTGTCTGATTTTATGTGTGAAAGCTTTTGTGGTCTTTGACAGTTTCTTTCAGTCAGTCTGTTAAGCTCAAATAGTTTGCTCAGATAGTTTAATCAGGTTCACAGCAAGATAATGCATGGCAGTTCTAAAAACACTTAACTTGTTTTCGTATTGGTATCGTTTTTTGGATACAAAAGCAAATAGCATTTACATAAAATATATCAATTGTAATGGATATATAGACTTCAAAGATTTTAATTTGGTTTTATCTACATTGAAAATACAATCATTAGTTGGCTGACTCAGACGAAAATAGCAATTGATCATGCCTTACCCCCACCCCAGACTTAAGTTTGTGGAAAGTTCTGATAGTAATTATTTCCTTTTGTCCCTTAGATTTGTAGCATCAAAAGATACTTTTTGGCATCTGAAAATACTTACAAAGACAGTATTTGTTGTCATTTGTGAGTATGCTGAGAACAGAGGCAAATGAAGCAGCTTTCTCAATGAAGAAGATGGAGGACTGTGTCATTATATTTCATTTCAAAATGTTAAGAAAAGGTACATTTATTTGAGTGGATTATACTTATTTACAGGATTTATTTTCGTCTGAGATCACTAACCACAATAATTTCTTCACCAGCAATATCGTAGGACATGTTAGACAATATAGTCATACCGTGATGGATTATCATTACCATATATTCTCACGAATAAGTCGATTCCAACTGCAAACTGCATAGACCCTGATCTGCTGTTGCGTAATACACCTGCAGAGTTGGGTCTTTGCATTTTTGGTAGGAGTAATAATTTGAAAAAACAACATAAACAATAATCTGCTAGCACATTATGCAGTAGCAAATCAGAGTCTGTGTTGTTTGCAGTTAGACTCAACTTATAAGTAAGTATATATGGCACTATTCCTTTCTATCCTAAATATAACAATCTTCCATCTGAGAGTAAGCCAAAAACATGAACATCTATGTATTTTACGTTTTAATATTGCTCTTTCAGGTGAGATGTACTTGCCATTTGCAGAGATGCCACATTTGCGTAACATTGCATTAACTGGAGATGAGGCTGATGACTCAAGGTACTTGGCCCTTACACAAGGAGAAGGTTCAATTCCACAAAACAGGCGAACAACAGGAAATGATGCCCCATTTAATCCTGGTGGAGGTGGCAGCAAGAGTGGATTTAAACCAACGTATGATTGATTTGCACAGACACTGATAGGAGTCCACCACCATATTAAGACATTATTGAATTCAGGCATGGTTTCAGAAGTTTAAACACTTACTTGATCATGAGGGCTGATTTGTAATCTAAATGCAAAGCCTGAGGGTTAAAATAATTTCCTTTAATTGTATTGCAATATGTGTTTTTCAAAACTTTTCTGCTTATATACAGTGCTAAATTATTTTGCTAGTATTTTTTAAGAATTTCAAAGTGAATTTTCCCCAATTATGATGACTGGAATAGGTCTAACATTATTATTATTATTATTTCTGTAGGAGCTATTCATTGTAAAATTTTTGATGACACATTTTCTCATATCCATCTTACCTTGATTTGCTTGATGCTCACCTGAAATGACCCTGGTGAGTTCATATTAAACAGTGCTTTTACACAGCACATGAAATTTCAGTATTTCAAATCAGCTCAAGGAACAAAATTGTACACCCCCCTACTAGCTAGATTTTATGTAATAATTGCTGAATTCAAGTAAACATCAAAGGCCAAAGAAAGTGTCTATATAGATTTGTAATGATATTTTATCTGCTTTTGCTAATGTCTAAGAATAAAAATATCCGTTTGTTAAGACCTTGAATTGATGATAATTAGGCTTAATTAGCTTATTATGGTGAAGGACCATGTACTTTATGTGCCAGACAGCTTTTCTGTGATATTTTGTTTTCTTCCTAAAAATGTGACCACTTGATCAAAGTATACAAAGTGTTCTTCACTTTTGCCTGTAGAAGCCCTGCACCAGTTGCCACAAGGAACCAGCACAATATTGACTGATGTTTGACTCAATGCAGTATTAGTTTAGTGAGAACTGATAGTCGTTTCTAATCCCAGCTAGCAACTCTGTTTAATTGTAACACCATTTTAATTCTTTTAAAATTAGTAATGGAGCAGACTGGCATGTCAGTTTAAGGACATACCCAATTGCAAGATTTGTTTTTCCTGATTTCTCTTCATTCAGTGCAAATACGTCATATTACTTGTCCTCATTAGACTGCCGTGTAGTCAAGAGTAATCTTAGGTATTCAGAAAGTTTATATATATTCATGCTCTGGATGGAAAAAAATGCTGGTCATCCCAACTAATATAAAAACCTCGCTCTATTTGCAGTCATTTAAATATCACTTATCATAATTGGAAATCCATGTATTAGACTAGACTGCTAAATGTTACATCTGTCAAAATAACCCCTGTTGTGGTTTTTACAATGGAGTTTGGTTTTTTTACTAGCTTTTTGAATAACAGCCTGTGATGTCTATTGGTAATATTGTAAACAACAGCACCATTAGCTCACCAGGTAAATAGCAGTGTGAGCTTATAGTATGGCCCTGCCTCCATCATGCATCTGTGTTATATCATCCATTTATCTCCATTTCCTTTTTAGACTTCTCAGATAATTTAGTGGGCAAATTTGAATAAATCTTTGCAGAATGCTTTTAGAGCATGCTCAAAAAATGCTCATCAGGAATTGTATTTGGGGTGGCTGTCATAGCAGTGGTGCAACTTTCATAGCAACTATATGAAAGAAAAAAATATTTTCAATTTCTTAGGAACAACTTAGCCAATTAGGACATGTTCAATCAAAATTATGTTCTGGGTGGCTTCCCCAGCAATGGTGTGGCTTCCATAACAACCAGGTGAAAAACCTGTTTTCAGCTTCTCTTAAACAGCTGAGCTAGTTTTGATCAAACTTAGTTGGAATGTTTACAGAACATGCTCTGTTAGACGGCTATTCTGACATAAGGTGTGGCATCCATGACAACCATATAACAAAAACCTATTTTTAACTAATTATCCCGAATGACTGAGTCATTGTTTATCAAACTTGGTAGGAATGTTTTGTAGGTTATGCTTTATCAGATTTATGTAAAATGCAGCCTCATAGCAATGGTGAGACTTCCACAGCAACTAGACATAAAACTTATTTCAGCTTCTCCAGAATGGTTGAGCAATTTTGATCAATATTGGTAGGAATGTTTCAAGAGACATTTGCTACCAGAACTATGTTCAGGTTGGTTCCCCAAGAAACAATGTGATTTTTATATCAGCCAGGTAGAAAAACCTATTTTCAGTTTATACTTCAGAATAGCTGAACCACTTTTTATCACACTTGGTAGAAATGGTTGTCACAATATGCTATTCAAGAATTTATCCAGGTTGGAACACCTCACAGTGGAGTGGCTTCTTAAACATGATACAAATGTTCCATATAACAATCTGTGCCAGAATTGTTTCCAGGTGGCTCCCAAAGCAGCCTGGTGGAAAACCTACAAATGATACTCTTCATACAGGACAGTAATTTTTACTCATATAAAACATACAAAAAAATTCATAGAAAAACTTTCTCAGTATAACTGCTAGACCGTGGTCCTGCCATAAACTTTTTTGCATTCATATGAAATATGCCAGTACATCATCTAGTTCAGCTGAAGTTACTCAAAGTTGCAACAGAGTTGAACAACTTTTAAAATAGTGTCACCAATTTAAACCAAATAGGAGGAAAGGACCCTAAAGTCGGTGTCTTTGAACCAAAGTTACTATTGCTCTCACCTTTTCCATTTACACAAATGTATGCTAGGTGAGCAATATCAAGCTACTTGGGCCTCATGTTTTTCATACTGGCTAGTGTTAATGGCCCTAAGTGATAGCATTATGTTGATGATTGGTATACATAAAATATTAATGTTTATAGTAGCAAATAATTTTTGCATATTTATATATATATTGAACATGTACATCATTTATAACAATATTTCAGTTAGTCTTCACTATTTATCAACATTCCTATTTTGTTACAAATGTTTAGACTTTTATAAGTTATTTTATAAACTTGTTTTCTCTTTATTTTTTCTCATTGACACCAGTGCTCTGAACTCTATGGCTTGGAGTAAAAAAAAATTCTGATCATTACTCTCAGGGAGAGCTAGGTTCAGCATGGTACTATTATTAGTCTGACCTGAAATTAAGTTTTTATTTTATTGTTGTTATTGTATTGAACAGGTACGAATTACTTTCAAAGCAAAATATTTTGTTTTTATTTGACTTCTTTTTATTATGTATCTCAAGAGCCAGATTATTGCCATTAAGGAAAGATATTTAGTTATTTTGTCAACTAAAAGATACATTATGTTTGCAAACAAAATGTGTATATTATGTAGAATATCTTTATTTCTTGATGAAACAGTATTTTCTGTTGTACATGTTGTCAGCAGCATCTTATATGTTGATACAATATCGGTCAGCCTCAGATATAGCAAACTAATTGGGAATATCAGAAACTGCATTTTCCTGAATTTCATTACCATATTTTTTGGCACATCTTTGGACAACAAAAAGTCATTTTGTCTGAAAACATGTAAAAGTATTTCATTCAGTATTCTAAGACAAACTGAAAATCCAAACCTAAGCTGCCATACCAACACATATCATCACAGTCTATCTTTTAAGTTACACAACAGTCATCACACTTTAGATGTATTTTAATAAATGAAAATCAATGTTTTCTAGTCGTTCACTTAAGTCCACAAGAAAATAGCAATGTATTCAAAAATACAACTTAATGCTTGAAGCAAAGGAATCTTTAATCTCCTACCACCATCTACTAGCCATGGCAAATCTGCATAAATATAACTTAATGCTTGAAGCAAAGGAACTACTATGCTTTAATCTCTTACCACCATCTACTAGCCTTGGCATAAATAGAACTCAGATTGGCCACAGAGTTCATCATTAAATAAAAAAAAAACAAAAATAAAAACAATAGGACTAATTTTAATTGTAATTTTCCAGATAGTTCAAGCAGTTGTGTATTTCAGCAGATGGGGAGACAGTAGACGAGTAGTTCTAAATACTACTAACCGAATCAATTGCCCAATCCCAATTAGCACAGTCCAGTACTAACTCTTACAGAAGACCAATCAGAAACTAAATTACATTCCAGTACTTACAATTTGATAACAATACATAAATCACAATAAATAAGGATCTGTTTTGTGCTCACTTAGTTCTTCTAAAATGTTATCATCCGCTGAAATGTAATGGCAGATCAAGGTTTATGTTGTCTGCTGTTGGACTCAACTTGTAAGTGAGTGTATATGGTACTGACTTCAATTGTTCATATAAATCATGTTCTTCATACTTGGCAAAATATGTGGAAAACAACATCCACAGTTAAGATTCAGAATATCAAACTTATTGTGCAGTGGTACCATCATATAGAACAAATAACAGAGATGATGTGTTATTGTCACAATCACACATTGAGCATGTATACCTCCAGAAGGGTGAACCATGACCAGGGTGCATACACTACCTGTGTTCACTGTTCTTGTTGACCTCCACCCTGTGAAACAGTAACTTTTGATGCAAACTCAATTATGGAACTTTACAATGATGTAGACCTTAAAAAATCTTAAACATTTTGGAAAATGCAGTGAATTTTTTTAAAATTAGATGCAATATTGTTAGGATCTTATATGTTTTTGCTTTTTTATTTTATATACATTTTACAGAATTTTAACATGTTTACCTTTTATTTTTTATCTTGCTGTACTTCATTTTGTTTACTTTACTTTGAATCAGCACCATATAAACATTATTGTGCTTACATCCTATATGAATTTAAGCTAAAACTAAAAATTGTGTTCATGCCATACACACAGATTCAAAATAAAACTAAAAAGGTAATCATGGACACGACTACCATGCCATACCTTTTATGACCATGCAATCAGATGATCGTGAAAAAGTTACCTAAACTGAATCATGAGATGTAAAGAACAATTACTTAAAGCAGCTCGTGTGAAGATTTCAAAATTTCATGTCTTGGTTCATATCTACGATAAAGATGTGTGTACAAATCCCTCCCATCCTTGCTCTAGAATCCGCTATGTTTGAAAAAAGAGCTTTATGTCATGTGATGCCTTGACTCGCATGTACATTAACAAGCTGCTTGGACACGTAATGCAGTCACATCTGGAGAGGGACTCTGGATTACACTGTACTAATATTTGTGTTACATTTTTGTAATGAACGTTTGAGACTCAGAATTTATCACAATAATTTGATTACCTATCTAGAAAGATAAAAAAAATTTGCCAAGTTGATGTGGTAAGTATGTAACTGAGTGTGATAATTCTTAATGTTTTCATTCAGGCAAGTAAATATTATCTTTTTGTATGGTCTCTGACATGAGTTAACACAAGAATTTCAAGTTTTGCTTTGAAATTGCCATATTTATTTATTACAGAAAAAAAAATGTATCTACAAGTTGCTTGCATATACCACACATAATGGATAAGAAATTTGTGGAAGCATAAAACTAAACCAAAAAGTCGCTGAAGAATGAAATTTAAGTCACAGTGGCTTACTTTTGGTTGTTATGTGTGTCACTTACTGAGACATATCCACATGAAAAGTTGCAAGGTTCTGGAACTTGCCCTGCCCAATTAATCAACCTAAGCTCAAAACCTAATCAGAAGCCACTGCTGCATGAAAATGAGGACATAGTAACCTACTCTGCTTTTGGTGGTATTGTATGGTACCCACTAGAACACATCTACAATAAAATTTACATGGTGCTGGGACTTAAAATGCCTGAGACATTTACCCAAAAACAAAAACTGAACTACCAGAACATTTTTGAAGCATTAAGATTAGATCAGAATTACCTACTTTATAATGATACATATGGTACTTACTAAACTCATGCAAAGCTACATGACTCTGGGACATGCAGCATCCGAGTACTGAGATACGGACTCAGCATAAAACTTTTAACCATGTTGTGATTGACAGAAAAGGATAACATTATATGAACCTTTCTAAATTTGTCTTGGATCATACAAAAATAAAACAGCAAACAAACTCACTCAGAATGTCAACTGTAGATGGAGAAAATTGTTGTTCATGCAAAGCAGCACAGTAAATGCAAACAGTGAAAAGTATGTAGCTCCTAACTAATCTGTGGTAACATAAATTGAATGCGATTACACCAGTGTGCATAAGTAACCAGAGTATTACTCAGATGATTGTTCGTCAGGTAACTTGTTCATGGGACCCAATTTTCTGTCCATTATTTATTTGTTTGTTGTTGGAGCAGCAGTTGATATTTCAGCATATTAAAGGTTTGTTGTGGAAATGAAGGTAACATTTTCAGAAAATTTCTAAGTTTGTTAAAAAGGAGGTTGACTAGATACATGGATGGTCATAACTTGTAATTTATTGTTAAAATGACTTTGTTATTGTTGTCATTATGAAAATAAATATAATATGTACCTGTTCAGAACATGGTAATCAATTTACTCCAATATGAATGAATATTTGATCCTTTTGTGTATTATTTCCTTTTCTAAATTTTATAATTTACCTTCTGCTTATGTTCATGAAAAAACATTTGTACCAGATTCATTTTTGTAACTGATTCTATCATTTAAACAACAAAAAATGTGCATTAAGGTTTGATGCACAGATTTAATCTATTAATCCAAGGTATGTTTTAAAGTACCATTCTTATTATTACCACAATTCATCTGAATGTGGACAAAGAGTTTTAAAGAGTTTATTTGTCTTTGAAGGTATAGCCGTACCATCCTTACTGTCTTATAGGCTGAGTCCAACTGCAAACTGCACAGACCCAAATCTGCCATCACAAAACGTGCTGGCAGACCAGTGTCTGAGCATTTTGTAAGGTGTAATTAATAGAACAAACAACATAGACCCTGATCTGCAGGTGCATTATACTATGGCAGATCACGATCTTTGTTGTTTGCATTTGGAAATGACTTATAGGCGGGTGAATACAGTAAATATTCATCATATAGATGCACTTTTTGTATTCATTAAACTTGTTAAGATATGAATTTTAGAACATTATGAAAAGTTTAATGCAAACATCATTATATCCATGCTTTTCTCATTTATATCATCAGTCAGTGTCACTACTAGAGGATGTCCTGATTCTGAGACTGTTATACATGTACAGAAATTCTCCCTATCCATAGTTTTAGGTCTCCATCTCTGTAGAAGTTGCATGAGGTACTCATACATACTCATTTACAAGTCGATCCAACTGCAAGCAACATAGATCCTGATCTGCTGCTGTATAATGCACTGGCAGATCGATGTCCGTGTTGTTTGTTCTCTGATCACTCCTAATAAACTGCATAGACCCAGATCTGCAGACACATTATGCGATGGCAGATCTGGGTCTGTTAGGTTTGTTAGCAAATAGATATGATACTCTGCTGGATCGAATTCTTCCCTTGTTTATAAAAGTGGAACTGAAAAACCAGATTTGAAAGTCAAATAAGACAAATTAACATGATTGCAGTCTCATTGGGTGCAATGAACTAAATGTGTATAGGCATTTTTACCTCACCAGGACCAGATATCCCTGTGTGAAGTATGTTATACCTTGTATGTTTATCAACATTTGGTATTTTTTTTATGTATCAAAAACCATTACCAGTTTAAATCCAGTTTGGTCATTCTTAATAAAAATAGACAGATTCCTCTCAAAAACCATTGAACAGAAATGGACCAAACTAGCTTCTCGTGGGTCGGTGGTTCTTCTCAGGATTTTCCAGGGTTCTTTCTCCACCAACAAATTAGTGTCTTTAAATTTATACAAATTATGCCAATTTGCCTTCAAAATGTGGGTGCCATTTCCATTTCCAGTTTATAAATACTTGTAAATGTCATCTTCTGAAAAACACTTAACTGCATTTGACCAAATACTGGCCTTTCAGGGTCTACAGATGATGCAGATCCACTGTTGTATAGCATTTTAGATCCACTGTTGTATAGCATTTTGGATCCAAAGTCATTAATGAATTTACTAACTTCTGGAGACCTTTTTATAAATAGATCAGACTGTGGTAGAGTTGCCAGATTGTACAAGGACTTTAATAACGGGTCCTTCAAATATTTACACAGTCAGAATGAATTTGATGGGCAGATGAAGCCATGGACACATATAGTCTCTATCAACACACTGACATTTTTTTATTCTGTCACTGATATATAGATTTGTGCAATATCTTCAATGTATTTGCCTCTAGAAATATATTTGCCTCATGAATTTGGCTTATTATGTATTGTAAATTAAGATGGAGTTTAATTTTGAAGTAGAAAATCTAGCTTTTTTAAATAAAATGTTACTCAATTGTTGTTTGTTTATTTACAAAGATTTAACTGAGTGAAAATTTCTAAAAATTTGAACTCTAATATTTTTTTACACTATTTTCATTAGCATAACATTTTTTTTAAAATTTAGCATGAACCTCAATTAACATTAATATTTTTGATGTTGAAGACTTTATTGCAAGAAAGTATTATGTAGTCATTGAATTTGAACAAGAGCCCCTTAAAGGGACTGAAGCTTTACTGGGCAAAAAGAATTTCCAGGAATTCAAGATAAGACCATTTTTTTTCTTATAACTGCTGAGTGTTTAAACCATCTCTGATATTCTTTAACAGTAACAAGATTTTTAAATTAGCTGCTGTGGTGGACATATTGGATGTCAGATTAGCACCATTTTTAGGTGGGGCATAGTAGATATCGTCAGATGTGTTTGGTGAAAACCCCATGTCATAATGATCATCTATTCAGGATGTCAAGACAGCCATCATGGCAGCCATATTGGATATTTGACTGGCACCATTTTCAGTTAGCACCAACCAGGTATCATAAGCAGTCTGTTGGTGAAAACCTCATGTTGATATAGTCATCCATTTGGAAGGAGTAGAGATAACAATATGTTCAGGATAGCAGGTGGCCATATTCAGGGATAGTCAGTTTCATGTAGGACCAGCTAGACACCATAAGAACTCTTCTGATGAAAACCCCATAACTAGACATCATAAGAAGTCTTATGGTGAAAACCCCATATCAAAATGAATCTTCATTTATGAGGAGCAGAAAAAAACAACATTTTCAAGGCCACATATTGGACATCAGATCAGCACCATTTTAATATAAGATCATCACAACTGTACAAGAAGTCTTTGAGCAAAAACCCCATGGTGATATAATGACCTTTCCTTCAGGAGTAGTGATAGGATTTTTGAGCTGGCCACTGGCAGCCATATCAGACATCAGATTGGCACCATTTCATTTAAGACTAACTAGACATCATAAGAAGTCTTCTGGTGAAAACACCAGGACAAGGAGTAATGATAACTCATAGATCTGTACTTCAAAAGGAGTAGTTATTGGAAGATTTTCAAAATGGTCACTGTGGAGGCTTTATTGGGCCTCAAATTGACGCCAACTTCATTTAGACAACACAAGTTTTTGGGAATAACAAAATTTTTAAGATGGCTGCTGTGGTGGCCATATTAAATGTGAGATCAGCACAATTTATATTTTTTTTAGAACCATCTAGACACTATAAGAAGTCTTGTGTTGAAAACCTCATGTTGATATGACAATCCATTCAAGAGGAGCAGGGATAACAAGATTTTCAAGATGGCCACTATGTGGTGGCCATATTGGATATCAGATTGGCTCCATTGATTTAAGACCAACTGGACATCATACATCATTTGGTAACAACCCACGTCGATATGGCTTTCTTTTTAGGAGGAGTTGCAATTACAAGATTTTCAAGGTGGCTACCTGGTGATTATATTGGATGTCAGATCAGCACCATTTTTGTGTTTATTTCCCAACCAGACACCAGGCATCATAAGAGGTCTTTCAGAGGAAACCTGTGTTGATATGACCATCCACTCAGAAGTAGTACATGTAGTGATAACATTTTCTAGATGGCCCATGTGTGGTAGCTGCATTGGATGTAAGTTCAGTACCATCTTCATTTAATGGGACTAAAAGAAATTTTTGGTGAACACCGCACATAAATATGGCTGTCTGTTCACAAGTTATGACAAGATTTTCAAGATGGCTGCCATGATGGCCATACTGGATGTCGGATCTGCACCATTTTTATTCAAGACCAACTAAATGCGATAAGTCTTTTAGTGAAAACCCCATGCTGATCTGACCATCCATTAGGAAGAATAACAATAACAATACAGTAGAACCTGTCTTAAGAGACCACTGCTATGATAAACCACCTGTTTTGAGAGAATCTCCATGGCTATATTTATTGATTATAAAGTGTTATGACCTGTTATGAGAGACCACCTGTCTTGAAAGACTGTTAATTTGTAGCAGAAGAGGTGGTCTTTCAAGACTGGTTCTGCTGTATTTTCAAGATATCTGCCATGGTGGCCATATTGGATGTCAAATCAGCACCATTTTTATTGAGGACAAAACCCCATTTTGATATGATCTTCCATTTAGGAGGAGTAGGGGTCACAAGTTTGAATATGGCTGCTTTGGTGGCCATATTTTTATTTAAAAGCAACACCAAATAGGACCTACTAGACCTTGGGATGAATGTGTGTGCAGTATAATAACAGTCCTCCAAGTAATTTTGGGAGGAGTGGCAATAATGAACTTGTACTAACAGACAGACAAAAGACCATCTTGTGGCCTATGACCAGTAGTAGTATGGAAAATGGAATTTGAGAACATCTGAACAATTTCGGTTTTTCAAGCTGAAAACCCCATAACATTTTCTCACTGGAAATCTTTTGCACACATGTGCATCTGTGATTGTAGCCCAAGTGTGGAAGCTTTGCTTTTGAAGCCTACGTCATTGGTTGGGAAATGCAGTAATGTGAGAACACCAAAAGATCGATATTAGCTGACAACATGTAATTGATTCACTATTAGAGTTGCAAGGGCCCCGAGTGGTCTAAAGCGCTCTCCGTTACGGATCACTGCCATCTCACCTATGTCTGCATGGGTTTGAGTCTCGGATTCAGCCATTGTGGGTATGTGAGAAAGCTTGCCAGTAGCTTCTCGTGGGCCAGTGGTTTTTTCCAGGGTTTTTCCTGGGTTCTTCCTCCACCATTAATATTGGCCACCATGTATAGTCTATCGTGTGCTGAAAAATGGCGTTAAACCTTACAACAACAACAACAACAATTAGAGTTGCAATAGGTTATTATATAATGCCATTAGAAACCACACAGTTTGACACGTATAGTACTGTGAAAGAATTCACATTTACAATTAATGCAGGAATTAAACAATTGGATAAATGGTGTATTTTTAAAGTCAAAGAAAATAATAATCACTAATCTAGTCTGAATGCTTCATATCAATTCTTCAAAGAGTCCCAATTTATACACAATAAACATATAGACTTATAAAAATAAAGGTTACATGAGTATATTGTATTCTCTGTCTCTATTTCACAATGTATAAATACAATAACTTCACTACCTGAATACAAATATTTTTGACTCTCTCATTGGGGGGGAGCTAGAATCTGAATGAAAAACTGCATGTGATTAATGATTCCCAATCTGTGCTAGGCTGATCCCAGCATAAGAGTGTACATTACATATGATCCCAGATCAAAGTA